>CM077150.1:92500-629119 GCA_039583875.1 Platanthera guangdongensis | reverse complement strand
TGACCGTTGAAACTGGAAGCTGTCAAGTCATCCAGTCACTTCTTGAAATCTCTATCACTGTATGAAAGTGTCGAGACAGATAGTCATTATGTGTCGACACAAATAGACTAAGTGTCGACACAAGTAGACTAAGTGTCGACACTAGCCTTGATGGTATCGACACAACTCCTTGTGTTGTTGTAACAGCTTCTCGACACAGCTTCTTCAGAATGTGTCGACACTAATTCTGTGTGTCGACACAAGCCTTCTGTAGAATATGTCGACACTGATTGAGTGTGTCGACACAAGTACTTCTTCTTCAATACTTAGTTGATTTCTGCTGTGTGTCGACACAACTCCTTTGTGTCGACAAATCTTCTTGTGTTGAAAATTGCCAAGTGTCGACACATCTTCTTGTGTCGACACATGCCTTCATGTGTTGAAACTTTGCTGAGTGTCGACACATCTCCTTTGTGTCGACACATCTCCTTTGTGTCGACACATGCCTTCATGTGTTGAAACTTTGCTGAGTGTCGACACATCTCCTTTGTGTCGACACATGCCTTCATGTGTTCAAACTTTTCTGAGTGTCGATACATGTACTTTAACTTTGTTGAAGTTTGCTGAGTGTCGACATAGCCTCCTGGTGTCGACACTTTTGATGTCGACAAAGTTTCTCTGGGTGTCGACATTGCCTCTAAGTGTCGACACTGATTATGTAGACAATTCTTCACTGTGTGTCGACACTGCCTGTATGTGTCGACACTTTTCTTCTGGTGTCGACTCTGCCTTCCTGGTGTCGACACAATTACTCCAAGTGTCGACACTTTTCTTCTGGTGTCGACACAAGCCTTCTTAAGTGTCGACACTTTTCTTCTAGGTGTCGACACATGGACTTAGAAACTTTTCCTGCAATCCTGTAGTTACTTAACCTGCACAAATAAACTCAAAGCACATCAAATACACCTTGATGTATATCATTGAGTAGGGTGAGGGTTCTTCAAATCTGGTACATATATTCCAATGGACCCAACAATCTCCCCCTATTTGGAGAAGTCATAACCCTTAGTCAATGATATACACCATATATAACAAATACTCATATGACATATAACAATATTAAATGACAGGGTAAATACTAAACATGTATAAACAAAACATGTATAAATCAATCATTACAGAATACAAATGTAACAGATCAAACATTATTTTGTTATAACTTCCAATAGTTTCATAAACCAAAAGTTTACATTGATTTTAATGTAAAAGATTACAGAGTTGTAAACTTAAGAAAATCTAATCTATGGCTGCTCTGGTTCCTTGATAACAATGCCCTTTCCAGATTGAATCTTTGCTTGAACAGGAGCTTCATTGTCATCAACAGGCTTCTTTCCCTTAAGATCTTTCTTTTTCTGTTCTTCAGCTCTAATCTTCTGTCTCTCAAAATAATGATAAGGCTTAGGGAAATACTTGCTAGGCTCCTGTGCATTAGGAGGTAGCTTCCCTAATTTTTCCTTCCTTTTGTATTGTACTATGGCCTCTTGCCTAGCTTCATGCTTTTTTCCATTCCTGGTCAGAATACCATTTGCCCTCTCTAGGAAATTATCCTTAGCAGCCTTCCAAGCAGTTAATATGATATTCCTAGAGGTTGGGCTCCATTGCTCAAAGTCTGGCCTTAATTCAGCCTGCTCCCTGAACCTTTTCTTAGATAATTGAGCCTCTTGTTCTTTTAGGACTGCCTCTGGCACAGGCTGTACAACTTTCTTAAGAATAACATTCTGATTACCCTCAGGAGGACTATACATAAATTGTACCTCCTGATGTATCATGTCAAAATCTGCAGGAGGATATATCACTTGAGCCACTTCAGCTTGCTCTCCTCCAAAATATGCAGGATTTATGCCAGACTCTGCAACATTATCATCATCACATAAAGGTGGATATCCAAGGGTGGCTCTGATGGAGTTTGAAATCCACTTTGCATGATCAGCGCCGGCTTTGACTAACACCCTCTCCCCCTTTATGACTTCTCTTTCTATGTGATCCCTAAGATCATCCTTCTGGAATCTGATTTGAGCATTCAAATAGTTAACTCCATCTTTATAAAAAGGTTTTAACCTTTGGAGCTTTTCAGTAATTGCCTTTTGAGAATCTTCAATAGCAGTTTTAACAGCAGTGAGGCTCTCTTGTAAGTGCTTATCAAACTCTTCCTTGGCAGTAGCACTTGCTGCAGTCTGAGCAGTAGCTATATTTTTCATTTCAGTGACAATGGACATTATGAGAAGCAGTCAGATTATCATTCATTCTAAGCTGATTTTCCAGGACATATCCTTGTTTGGTTGCCATGTCATCAAACCTGTTTCTTAATGTTCTCTTGATGAGTAGCCAGATATACCACTGCATTGCCTCCTTTATGGAAACAATCAGTCATTTCCTTCTTGTGTTTGATTTACTTCAAATCTTATGGATTTGATGTCTTGAGCTAAGGACAATTGTAATTCCTTATGGTGCTCATCCATATAAGTTTCCATACCTTTTCTTTGCTCATCCAGTTTTATTTGCAAAGCCACCAACAAAGAACTATAATCAGTTGTTGGAGCTTGTTGTGGAGCAATGTTTGTAAAGCTTTCTTGTAGCTTTGGACTTCTTCTCTTGAAGACTTGGTAACTTCCTTTTCTTGGCTCTAGCAGCCTCTTCATCTTCAGATTCAGAAGTACTAGCAATGTCTACCCTGTCCTTAGGACTAGGAGGTAAATCCTTCTCAGTCCTTGGTAGTTCCTCAGTCTCTTTTGTAGCAGTTTCCTCTATTTGCTCCCCCTCAAGATTGACCTTCTCCCCCTCAACAGCTGCTTTCTCTCCCTCAAAATGTTGTCTGTAAAAATCAGGGAACAGCTCTTCTAGAGTAAACTCTTGTTGAGTAGGGACAGGAGAATCTCTAATCTCAGGAGCTACTGATACCTCTTGATCAGCAACTGATGTGTCCTCCATGACAACATCTGTGGTTGACTATGTAACTGTGTTTTGCTCTAGTATGTTTGGGTAGCCCTTTCACTCTCTAATTGGGTTGGCTCATCCACATGTAGAGGCTCCCCCTGGAGTGGATCCAGGTGAATAGGGCTAGCTGATGGTAGCTCCCCCTGCCTCTGGGCATCTTCTTGTCTTGCTGGTGACTGTCCAGCATTTCTTCCCTCTTCATCATCAGAACTAAAAACCACTTGCTCCTTCTGAGCTACTTGAGGATTCAGAAGCCACAATGGCTTTCTTCTTCTTCTTCTTCTGAGGTGTTTCCTTTTCTGGAGTTAGGCATTTCTTTTGTCAACACTCTATCCCACCTTGAGAAAATTCTAACATCCATTCTCCTCATGTGGTTTATCTTTGAACCTGCAGCTTGGTTCATCACTTCAGGGATACTTCCAGCCAAGTATAAGCTCAGAGTCCTACCCAGATTGGGTTTATTCAGACTCTCTTTTATCTTATCAAACATTGACTGCAGACCAATCAGTATTAAGTTTGAAAATTATCCTTGTCATCAAACTGAACATGTGAGCTGAAATTCTATCATGCCCACCAGGCTTGCTCAGTATTACCTTGCCAACTATCTCAGATAAAAACTTGCCCTGTATGTTCATGCCTTTCCTGTTGAAAACTGATCCTATCTTCAGGCTTGAATCAAGTCCACACCATGCCAGTGCCTCCCTTGTCTTTGAAGCAGGTACATCTTCCTCTTCTTTAGTTCTAGGGAGATGTAGAATCTTCCTTAGACTTTTCAGGGTAATCTTGACTTTTGCCCCATGAACTTTGGACTTAATCTTGAGTCCAGATTCATCAAGAGTAGCTGCACTCAAGAATTCAAGGACCTCCTTCTTCCAGATCTTGATTGGTTCTGATACAAGATACTCTAATCCAGTCTCGGCAATTAGGGTTACCACACCTTGGATTTCTGGTTCCGCGTCATCAAAGGCGTGTCGCACGAGCTCATATCCTTCATTAATGTTCTCTTCTAGCTTGGGCGCCATTAGGGTTTGAAGAAATTTTGAATTTAGAGAAGAGAGATGTCGACACACAAGTTTGGTCTCGAAACTATGGTGAGCGTGTCGACAAACAATGGTGAAAACCTATTTATACCTTTCTAAAATTGAAGGTGAAAAGGCGCGTCAAAATACTTGAAATGTGTCGACACTGTTGAAAAGTGTCGACACTTACTTCTAATGTCTCGACAACTATGTGTCGACACAAATATAGTCGACAGAATATATGTGTCGACACTTATATATCTCAGCTCGACACTTAGTCGAGACTCTACTAGACGAATTCTGTGTAAATCCTAAGTGTCGACACCACCCTGGATGTGTCGACACCTACACTGCATGTGTCGACACTAATTCTCTGAAGTGTCGACACAGACTTCCTAGATGTGTCGACACCATTTCTCTGAAATGTCGACACCACTTCTATGTGTCGACACAGACAACTCTGTGTGTCGACACTATTTTACTTAGCCAATTTTTGTAAACTATTCTAAGTTTATCATTCCTAATTCAATTTTAAACTTATTGAATTTGGTTTCATCTAAGGGCTTAGTAAACATATCAGCTAACTGATTATCTGTCTTAACATACTCTAGGGAAATGTCTTCTTTTTCCACATGTTCTCTTAGAAAATGGTATTTAATTTCTATGTGCTTAGTCCTACTATGGGAGACAGGATTATTTGCAATAGAAATGACACTAGTAGAATCACAAAATAAAGGTGTCCTACTTACTTGAATACCATAATCTTCTAGCTGATGTTGAATCCATAGAAGTTGAGCACAGCAACTTCCTGCAGCCACATACTCTGACTCTGCTGTGGAGATAGCCACACTGGTTTGCTTCTTGCTACTCCATGACACCAGCCTTCCACCTAGAAATTGACAGGTTCCTGTAGTACTCTTCCTATCTTCCTTGCAGCCTGCAAAATCTGCATCTGAATAACCTGTCAGTACAAAATCTCCATTCCTAGGGTACCAAAGGCCTAGATAAGGTGTGCCCTTAAGATATCTCAAAATTCTTTTGACTGCTGTCAAATGAGATTCTTTAGGGCAAGCTTGGTACCTAGCACAGACACATGTAGCATACATGATATCTGGTCTACTAGCAGTCAAATACAGTAGGGAGCCAACTATCCCTCTATACAAAGTTTCATCTACAGGTTTCCCTGCATCATCTTTGCTTAGAGACATGCTTGACCCCATAGGAGTTTTCATGGTAGTGGATGATTCCATACCATACTTCCTTATCAACTCTAGGGTGAACTTAGACTGGCATATGGATAATCCATCTTCAGTCTGTCTAACTTGGAGACCCAAGAAGAACTTAAGTTCCCCCATACTGCTCATTTCAAATTGTCCTTGCATGAGTTTTGCAAACTTTCTGCAAAGACTACTTTCTGTAGACCCAAATATTATGTCATCTACATATATTTGGACTAAGATAATCTTGCCTCTGGATTCCCTAAGGAATAGAGTCTTGTCTATTTTCCCCTTGAGAATTTATTCTCAATGAGGAAACTAGACAGGGTTTCATACCAAGCCCTTGGGGCTTGTTTTAACCCATACAAAGCCTTCCTAAGTCTATATACATAATCAGGTTTAAGAGAATCAACAAAACCTGATGGCTGCTCTACATAGACTTCTTCCTTCAGATTTCCATTCAGAAAAGCTGACTTAACATCCATTTGATATACCTTAAATCCTTGATATGTTGCATAGGCAAGGAACATCCTTATTGCTTCCAGTCTTGCTACTGGAGCAAAGGTTTGATCAAAATCAATACCTTCTTCCTGCCTATATCCCTTTGCAACAAGTCTAGCTTTATTCTTTATGATGATTCCATTCTCATCCAACTTGTTCCTAAAGATCCACTTAGTTCCAATATGTTGTGGTCCTTGGGTTTAGGAACTAGCTCCCAGACCTTGCATCTTTTGAATTGATTCAGCTCCTCTTGCATGGCCTCAATCCAATGAGGGTCTAGGATTGCTTCTTCAAACTTCTTTGGCTCTACTTGGGATAGAAAACTGGAGTAAAGAACTGTACTTAGATTCCTGCTCCTTGTTTGCACCCCTTGTCTGGGATCTCCAATTATTTGATTGGCTGGATGATCCTTTAAGTGCCTATTTGCTGGAGGCAGCCTGTCTTCAGGTTGTACACCTTCAGTCTCTTCATTTAGCTGCATCTCTTGGTCTTCTTCAGCATCAGGAGTATCTTGTACTCCCCCTGGACAACAGCCACCATCTTCCACTTGCTGACTTGCAGAAGAACCTTCTGTTAAGGTAAGCTTGTCCATCTTCTCAGTTACACCTGTAGAGCTGCAAACACTTCTTGGCAATTCATTGTTAATGAGTCTAGCTTCATCAAAAACTACATGAACAGACTCTTCTACAACTTGAGTAATCAAGTTGTAGACCCTATAAGCCTTACTATTATTGCTGTACCCAACAAAGATCCCCTCTTGGGATTTGGCAGCAAACTTGGTTAGATAAGACTTACCATTGTTAAGGATATAACACTTGCAACCAAAGATCCTGAAATAGGATAAATTTGGTTTTCTGCCCTTCACAATCTCATAGGGGGTCTTCTTGTGGCTCTTGGTGATAGTAGCCCTATTGATCACATGACAAGCAGTGTTTACTGCCTCAGCCCAGAAATATTCTGGGAGAGATGTGTCACTCAATAGGGTTCTACCAGCCTCTATCAAGGTTCTATTTTTCCTTTCAGCAATACCATTTTGCTGAGGTGTTCTTGGTGAGGAAAATTCCTGAAAAATTCCAAATTCTTCACACAGTTTTGTCATACTTTCAGACTGAAATTCAGTACCATGGTCACTTCTGATTTTGACCACTGTACTGTCCAATTCATTCTGAATTTGTTTAACAAAACTATATAAGATACTTGGGTTTCAGATTTTTGTCTAAGGAAGAACACCCAGGAAAACCTTGAATAGTCATCTACAACCACAAATGTGTAGACCTTCCTACCTAGGCTGTGAACTGGCATAGGACCAAAAAGATCCATATGCAAGAGGTATAGACACCTCACAGCATCTTTGTTCTCAAGGCTATGAAAGGTGGATTTGGTCTGCTTGCCTTTTTGACAAGCTGAGCATATCCCATCCTTTATACACTTAACTTGAGGACCATTCCTCACTAACTCTTTGCTAAAGAGTTGACCAATTGTCTTATAGTTAAGATGAGCCAGCCTCTTGTGCCATTTAACACAATGTGAGACTCTTTCATCAGCTACAAGACAAATAGGAGAAACATTGTTCTCACATACAAAGTCAAGACAATAGACATTTCTCTTCCTATATCCTGTCAGAATGATCTTTTGATCACTTGACCTTTTGATATGACAACCATCCTTGACAAATGAGATGTCATATCCTAAATCACTCAGCTGACTTATGCTAATGAGGTTATGTTTCAAACCCTTTACATAAGCCACTTGAGTAATTGTAATTTGGTTACTAGAAATGTTACCAAAGCCTTTGATGATTCCTTTTTCTGAACCACCAAAGGTAACTTTAGGGCCATCCTTGATTGGTGTATAGTCCTTCAGCAATCCCCTAGTTCCAGTCATGTGCCTGGAACATCCACTGTCCAAGTACCATATAGGGGCATGGCCACTTGGACTCACCTGCAAAACAGATTACTTAACCTTAGAACCCAAATAATTCTTGGGTCCTTGGTGCAGGTTAGTTTGACTTTTAACAAAACTACCTGTAGCTCTTCTAGCAGGTAGTTTGCTACTCTCCTTGACACTTGAATTGTGCCAACAATCTATGGCAAAGTGGCCTATCTTGCCACAACACCAGCACTCAAACCTGTTGTACCTTTGTTTAGGTACAACCCTGGCTGGATTATCTACTACAGCCTTCTTGTTTAGTGCTGGGGCTTTGCCCTTAGATTTGGACTTAACTGTCCAGGCAGGTTTTGTAAACCCCAATCCAGTTTTACCCTTATGAGGTACAAACTCATCTATCAAAGGTAAAACAGATTTTGGTTTAGAAAAACTTGCTACAATCTCTCTCTCCTTCTGAAGTCTAGCCTCCAGATTTCTAATTTGATCATTCTTAATGTAATAGTACCCATCTGAATAACAATAATGTTCTTCAGCCTGGCTATTTCATTCAGTTTCTGATCAAACAACTTGTCTGAATCAGCAGCAGCCAATTTAAGACTAGCAATCTCCTTTGCCTGAGTTTTGGCTAAGGTTTTGCTTTTCTTCAAGGCCTGCAACAAGTCCCTATATTCATCAATTAACTGATGAATATCTCCTTCAGATTCAGACCCACCCACATCACTTGATGCAGATGTATCTGATTCTGACTCAGTACTAGAAATTGAACTGGAAGAACAACTTTGTACCTTACTTGGTCCAGGCTGATCCTGGATTTTGTCTCCTTCAGATAAGGCCATCAGCCCTTTGCACTGATTGTCCTCATGCTCATAAATTGAATTCATTAACTGCATGAACTCATCTTCCTCCTCTTCAGCAAACAATCCAATATAGGCTTCAGCTTCTGAGTCTGTTTCTGAAGATGACTGATCAGTCAAACTTTTGTCTTTCTTGGCAACAAAGGACTTTTCCTTTTTGCCCTTAAACTGTGTCTTCTTTCTGTCAGTTGACTCCTTCCTCTTTTCAGGACAGTCAGCCACTACATGTCCTTGTCTATTGCAGCAATAGCACACAATCTTTGAAGATGTAGCTTTGCTTGGCTTGGATCTGCTTCTGTCATTCCTTGATGACTTTCTTTTCTGATAATAGTCATCTTTTGGCTGAGAAGTGGAAGGCTTAGACCTCCACTACTTCTTCTTCAGAAACTTTTGAAAATGCCTAGTGAAAGCTGCAAAATCTTCATCACTTTCACTGCTATCTGAATTCTTGCTTTCTGAATTATCTGTCACAGCCTCAGCAACTATTTGAGGTGGAGATGGAGACTTGCTTCTATACTTCCTAGTGGCTTCAGTCTTGAAGGCCACAGATCTTTCCTTGTGCTCCACTCTAGTAGTCTTCTCTTCCTCCTTTCTAGCCAATAACTGCATTTCATAAGATAACAGTTTTCCAAACAAAGTTGGAGGAGGTATATCAGCTAATTTGGCCATTTCCCTAATGACACAAATCTTGGTATCCCAGTCCTTAGTCAGGGATCTTAAGAACTTGTCATTCAGCTCATAGTTGCTGAATTCTCTTCCATAGGACATCAATTCATTTACTATCCTATAGAACTTCTTGTAGCATTCAGTAATGCTATCAGACTTTCCTTGTCTGAAGCTTTCATATTCCTGATTTAACAAAGACTTCCTGTCTTGTCTTACTTCTTCTGATCCCTCCATATAGACTATTAATGTGTCCCACATTTCTTTAGAAGTTTTACAATGAATTAAATTCTGAAATGTTGCATCATCAATTGCACTAACAATAATATTCTGGGCCCTCTTGTCCATAGTGGCCAGAATGATTTCATCTTTGGTCATTTCTGAATAGTCCTTAGGAGTTTTCTGATTTGCATCTAGAATGGATATCTTCATTGGCACATATGGCCCTTCTTTGACTGTGATGTATATTCTTGGGTCAGATGCTTCCATAAAGAGTCTAACCCTCTCTTTCCATATGCCAAAAATCTCTTTTCTACAGATTGGCAATTTCATGGACCCCAGCTCTTTGTGATTCTCACTAGAACCCATTTTCTTGAATCTTGATTATTCTGATTCTGCCTACAGGATCTTACTCAGACTGTTATGTCCCTTTTTGAGTAACCTGGCTCTGATACCACTTGAAAGAAATAGTGCCTAATCACCTAGAGGGGGGGGGGGGGTGAATAGGTGACCTTTATCTTTTTAACTTTAAAGGCAGAAATACTGTACAGTAAATGCAATTCTACAATTATCACAACACAGCAACCATACAATCAAACATACACAGAGTGCACACAGGATTTATAGTGGTTCCCCAAGGTCTGGGTACATCCACTTTCCCCCTTTGCCTATCTAGTAGTGTACTAGATTCGGCCTAACTTCTCCACTTCTTCTCAGATCCTCAGATCTTACAACTCAGAACCCCAAACAGGTTCCTACAACTCAGAGTGTCCCCACTCCTACAACTCAGGCACAAAGCCTTACCACTCAGTCTTCACCAAGACCTACACTCAGGCTAAATAGCCCTACCAGCCTTCAATCGAGGCCTACACTCAGAGAATAGAATCTCCTACACTCAGGCACAAAAGCCCTATCTCTGCCTTTATAGTTTAGGCTTACAACTCAGATCCCTTAAGATCCTACAAGAATTTAATAATACAAGGTAATTAACCACAACTCTGACTGAGAGAGATGATTGACTGGCTTTTTGATGAGTTCTTGAAAGAACTTTGCAGAGATCAACCACCCTTGGCTTTCTTCAAAGCTTCTTGAATTAGAGCACAGTAGGGTTGAATCTCCTGTGCAGATGATCTTCAATCAACTGCTGTCTTGAGAATCAGATCTCAATCTGAATCTTACTTTTCAGCCTGGTTCAACAGCTGTTCTTCTTAGAAGGAGCTCTCTCTCTCTCCAACTTCTTAGATCTTCTCTTGAAGGTCTTCTTCTTTGTTGTGTTGTTTTTCAATTCATTGATCATCCCTTCTGTTGAAGGAGAAAGGTCTTTAAATAGTCTTCCTCCAAGGTAACCGGCTGATCCGGTTTCTAACAACCTTCTGACAGCTCTGACAGTTGCAGTTGACCGGTTGAAATGGCAGCTGTCAAGTCATCCAGTCACTTCTTGAAATCTCTGTCACTGTCTGAAAGTGTCGAGACAGATAGTCATTATGTGTCGACACAAATAGACTAAGTGTCGACACAAGTAGACTAAGTGTCGACACTAGCCTTGATGGTGTCGACACAACTCCTTGTGTTGTTGTAACAGCTTCTCGACACTGCTTCTTCAGAATGTATCGACACTGATTCTGTGTGTCGACACAAGCCTTCTGTAGAATGTGTCGACACTGATTGAGTGTGTCGACACAAGTACTTCTTCTTCAATACTTAGTTGATTTCTGCTGTGTGTCGACACAACTCCTTTGTGTCGACACATCTTCTTGTGTTGAAACTTGCCAAGTGTCGACACATCTTCTTTGTGTCGACATATGCCTTCATGTGTTGAAACTTTGCTGAGTGTCGACAAATCTCCTTTGTCTCGACACATGCCTTCATGTGTTGAAACTTTGCTGAGTGTCGACACATCTCCTTTGTGTCGACACATGCCTTCATGTGTTGAAACTTTATTGAGTGTCGACACATCTCCTTTGTGTCGACACATGTACTTTAACTTTGTTGAAGTTTGCTGAGTGTCGACATAGCCTCCTGGTATCGACACTTTTGATGTCGACAAAGTTTCTCTGGGTGTCGACACTGCCTCTAAGTGTCGACACTGATTATGTAGACAATTCTTCACTGTGTGTCGACACTGCCTGTATGTGTCGACACTTTTCTTCTGGTGTCGACTCTGCCTTCCTGATGTCGACACAATTACTCCAAGTGTCGACCCTTTTCTTCTGGTGTTGACGCAAGCCTTCTTAAGTGTTGACACTTTTCTTCTAGGTGTCGACACATGGACTTAGAAACGTTTCCTGCAATCCTGCAGTTACTTAACCGGCACAAATAAACTCAAAGCACATCAAATACACCTTGATGTATATCATTGAGTAGGGTGAGGGTTTTTCAAATCTGGTACATATATTCCAATGTACCCAACATCTACCGGATTGTGTTCCCCACCTAATAGCGGGGTTCTTAGTGTAATGCGGGCGTTAAGAGGAATCCTTCGTTGGACAAGAGCCCGGTCAAATAGTCTTATCGTTCAGGTGAGCGATATCCCTATAGCTAGGTGAGCTCATTTTAGTGGAACCTCCACGACCAAGTCTCCGCCTTAATTGATTTGAAAATTAGGATCTCTTTTTATTAAAAGTTTATTTTAATTCAAATTCTATTTGATACCGTCGCGCTAAGCTCGTCATCGACTCCACCTTTTTTTGCTTTCATTTTTCTGTCATTTTTATTATATATAAAATACCCGACAAGTAATTATCGGTAAAATAATAGTTCCCTCCAGGGAAGAGCAGAAATAATCGACCCAACTCCGAGAACAATACGATCTCGATATTCCACCCGGAATATCCTGTACTACACGCGATAGGTGCACTTGCCTCCTTTCGTTGAAACTCGATCTCATTTTTTTATATCCAAATTAATAAATCCGCGCGACCCATTTTATAAATAAAAACCACATCCACCTTTTTCCTTAAATAAAACCGCCCGGGGTGCCGCAGGAATACTCACCAATTTTTGTAGTTTTAACCGCATCAAGTTTTCGGACCCGATGCAAAATAACCATAAAAAACCGATCATGCTGTTCTAGGTGAGAAAAACATTGCGGATTGCCAGTCATACGATTGGTAGCACCAAGTTCGATCAGCCATTTACCTTGAGTAGCGACGAGGGCACTACCTAAATACATGATCACGGAGGCGTAGGACTTCAAAGAAGAAGTGGAAGCGTCCCCAGATGGTCGAAGATGAGGATGCTTCTTCTAGCAGCAATCAACCGTGTGGCCGGTGCGGCCACAGTGAGAGCAGAGAAAGCGAGAAGAACCACATTCGCTGGATGGGAGGTGGCGGCCACCAGAGCCACTTCGCTGAGTATGGTGAGCGCAGCTGTCCGGTGGAGGAGGGGAGGATAACAGCAGACATTGTAGCAGAGAGGTAACAACGGCTATGCGGGCAGTAGTAGCATCCAGGGTGGGAGACTCCGCCTCGCCAAGGATTTGTTGACGTATCATGTCATACGACTCAGGAAGTCGCAGAAGATAACACACAACCAGAAGCTCCTGGAAGTGTTTTTATTGCTCAGCGAGATCTGCAGAGAAGGGGCAATTTTGGAGAATTTTGGCTTCGAGAGCCTGAACTTATTGGTAAGAACCAACAGGAGACATGGAGGGACGGGCAAACAGGTCCGCATACAGAGTATAGATGCGGGACATCTGAGCCCCCTTGGAGTAGAGAACGGTAAGATGTAGCCAAGAAACCTTGGTCGTTTCATCATGACAGATGACTGGTAGGCATTCATCAGAGAGGTTGTTAGCCAGTCATGTGCAGACAAGAGCATCACTAGCATCCCAATCATTAAAGAGAGGGAAATCATGCAGAGGAGGGTCATTGGTGAGATGATGATGTTTGCATTAGGAGCGGAGAAGGAAGGTGAAGAAGACAATCCAATCCGGGTAGTTGGGACCGATGAGTTTGGAAACGGTGCCAAGGTTGCCCTAAGGAGTGGGAGGAGTAGGAGGAGGAGCGGAAACAAGAGTAGTGGTGGTAGAGATATCTGAGGTTGCCATAGAAGAGAGCAGTAAGAAGAACAAGTCACATCTAGAAGGAGAGGTCGTGGTGACAAAGAACAGGTCGCGGCGATAAAGAGCAGGGCGCGGGTAGAAAAGGAGGGCGCGATGACTAGGCACAGGTCGCAGGAAGAAGAGTAGGATGCTATAACTTAAGAACTGGTAGCAGCGACAAAAGGAGGATGCAACGACTAAAGAAAGGACACTGCAAGAGGAACATGTCGCGGTGAGAAGAAAGAGGAATCAAAGAGTCCGCACACACAAAGGGCAATGACAAGGAGAGAAAGAAACCACGCGAACAGGGAGAGAGAAGGCCGAAGAAACAAGTCGCGAAGATAGGGCACGAGAAGAAGAATCAAGCCGCGCGTACAGAGAGGCCTCACAAAATCAGGAGGAAAATATCGAGTCCTCTGATACCATGTGCGAACAGAAAACAAACAGGCCGAAAATTTGGAGTAACATATTTTATTATCCAAAAAAGGTGTATATTATAAAGGTATGACCTCCTTTTTATAGAATGGAGGAGATGCGAGAGATTATAAATAAGCAATGTGAGACTAAATAATTACAAGTACATGCGTCTTTACAAATAAACAAACCGAATAAGTCGTGTGGTTAGACAAGCAGTCTAACCGCTCAACATCCACCAGAAGGAGAGAACAAGCTGCCATAGAGAACAAGCCGCCACAGGAGACCGCTAGACCGCCGGTCTCCAAGTCGTCTGAGTCAAACCGCCAGACCGCTGGGATACCAAACAACAACAGCCCAGCAGACAAGCTGTTTGGATAAACCGCCAAACCGCCCGGCCTCCGAACAGCAACAGACCGCCCGGCCTCCATACTGCAACATACTTTAATAAAAAAAAAGATAAGAGTACATCAATAACATTGAAGTTGCCAAGTCATAGAGTTGATTGGTTTCCACACTGTTTCTGGGTCTGTACATGGCAACCTGTCCATCCCATCTTACACCAGCTGCATCTCTTTAGTGGCCCTCACCATGAACTCCTCGCTTAGGTGGATGTGGTCCTCCATGCGAGTAAGGGTGCCCACCACACCTATAAATGCATGAATACCACAGATCTATTTGAAGTAGATCTTATTGGTGTTCGATGTTTACATACTTCCTTTCTAGCTTGTTGCTAGCATAATGCTTTGCGTCCGAGCCCTCCAGCTGATGCTATAATTCTTTCGCCTTAGACATTCACACCTCGAGCTCGGTAACTCAGCGACCAAGTTGGCTCGCCGTTATCTGATCCATTCTCACCTCTAGCTCAAGAAAAGCAGTGGCCGTGCACATTTGATACTCACATAGTGGCATGCCGATGACATATATCCACACAGTGCCAGGAGATGTCACGCGACCTATTATATATATTGTTCAATCAATGAAGTTCTTATCATAATAGAAATAATATAGTGCATAGTAAAAATACCAGGTCATGAGGTTGTGGGCCTATGCTCGAGATTAGGAAAATATCGGAGGCAAGCTGGAGGAGGGTGTCGCGAGGAAGGTGTTCGATGAGGTGTGCCTCGATGATGAGACAAGGAAGGTCGAACTAGTTATGAAGTGCGACAAAGAGGACTATGCTGACCTTCAACATCCCCCCCCCTCCCCGTGAAAACTTCAATTCCTTGCAGAATACAAGCGCGAGTTACTAAGACAGCTGGGATGTAAATGTAACTCGACACCTGCATTAAATAAAACTTAAAGTTGCATTTTATTATAATTAAGTAATATTGTGTAACTGTCTACTCATGTAACAGCTGCCATTAAGTGTCATTTAAGTTGTAAAACTGAAATGTAATGGGTATAAATATCCATGTTGTATTCAAGTATTTCAGGGAATAGTAACAATAAGTAAAACTGCCAAGCAAACACATTCTCATTCCTTTTTGCTTTCTTACTATGTTGTATTTGATATCCATCAGTGGTATCAGAGCCTCTGTATAAGGACATCATAGGTCTCTCTCAATCCTAAAATGGTGTCATTATCTACTAATCTCTTGTCGAATTACACCCACTCTTCAATCCCAATTTTCAATGACGAGCTCTATGAATATTGGCGTGATAAGATGGAGATGCTACTTTGATCGCAAGATCTGCTTGAGATTGTTCAAACTAGGATCATCATTATCGTTCCTGAAAATCAGGCTGTAGGAACACTTCCTCAGCGAAGAAAAGATGTTAAGAAGGATGCACTGGTATTATATTTTATACAACAAGCTGTTTCAAGAAACATCTATCCCAGAATCATGGGGTTGAAATCCACTCATGAAGCCTGGTAAAGGCTCAAAAATGAATACAAGGGGACAAAGAAGGTGATAAAGATCAAGCTTACAAGTTTACGACGCCAATTTGATTCCCTGGTAATGAAAGAAGGTGAAACATCACTAGACTTTTTTTGCAAAAGTTACTGCAGTTGTAAATCAAATCAGGAATCTTGGCAGGATTTTGGATGAACAGCAAGTAGTTGAAAAAAATACTTCGTTCACTCCCAAAATCCCACAATTATATTATTGCTGCCATCCTTGAGTCTCATGATTTGGATAACCTCATAGTTACTGAACTGATGGGGTCACTCAAATCTCACGAAGAGCTCCTTATTCCAAATATTCAAACTATTGATAAAGCTTTTCAAACGAGGATGAATTTTCATCACAAGGGAGAGGAGCAAAAGAAACACAAGAAAGAAGGAGTCTATATTAAAACCACTAAGAAGAAAGAAGGCAGGCTACAAAACAAAAATGGTGAGCACACCTCTTGTATTATATGCAAAAAACAAAACCATGATACAAGAGATTGTTTTTTCCGCTGTAAAACTTGCAAAATACAGAATCATTCAGCACAAAACTGTTGGATCAAAAAGAAAGAAGAAGCCAAGGTAATTAAAAGAAATGATGCAGAAGACAGCCATTACCTGTTCACCTGCAAAGATGACAAAGATCAAGCCTCCCCATTTCTATGGTTCATCGACAACGGATGTTCCAGTCATATGGTAGATAACCTCAAATTTTTTACCATTTTGATCCCACTTTCAAGTCAGAAGTAATACTAGGAGATGGAAAGAAAGAAAAAAAATAGAGGGAAGAGGTACAGTAGCGGTAGAAATACCTATAGGAGAGGAAAAACTGATCTCTAATGTTCAGTATGTTCCTACACTAACACAAAATCTCTTGAGTGAGGGACAACTACTAACTAGGGGATACAAAGTCATCTTTGACAACCAACATTGCCACATAGTGCACACTACATCACATACCACATCATCCTCAGCACTAATGAACCATAGCAACATATTTACACTTACCTTAAAACCTGCGAGATCGAATTCCTTCACCTGTAAACAGGGTTGCATCTTATTCCCAGGAAGTTTGTGGCATCATAGGCTTGGGCACTTGAATTTCTCCTCCCTAAAACCACTATAAACCTTAGCATCTGGTCTTCCATCTCAAGAGCTTACCCCACAAGTATGTGATACATGTGCCAAAAGTAAATCTCATAGACTCCCGCTTACTCAATTAGCATTACGAATAGCAAAGCCCCACTTGAGCTTCTGCACCTTGATGTATGGGGCCCTTCCACTGTTCCATCAATAGGGGAAACTCTACTACCTCCTCATAGTTGATGACTACAGCTGCTTCATGTGGCTATACCACATGGAGCTCAAGTCAGATGTATTTACCATCTTCCAACATTTCAAAACTCAAATTGAGAATCAATTAGAAGCTCGTATGAAAGCCATGCGCACTAATATTGGGAGAGAATTTTTGTGTTCCACATTCAATGCATTCTGCTATACCTGTGGTATTCGACGGGAACTTACGACTCCTGGCACACCCCAGTAGAATGGTGTGGTGGAACGTCGAAATCAAAATATGGTAGTGATGGCCAGAAGTATGTTACTTCACAAGTCCTGCCCCAAAAACCTGTGTGCAGAAGCTGCTTCAACATCAGTTTATATACTTAATATAAGCCCAACAAAAGCCTTATCAAATTCAACCCCTTATGAAACTCTCTTTAATCAACGATCCAATGTTGTCCATTTGAGAATTTTTGGCTCCATTGCTTATGCACATAAGAATAGAGAAAAGAGGGATAAGCTTGATGAAACCTGCACCAAATGTGTTCTATTAGGTTACAGTGACCAAAGCAAAGGATACAGATTGCTAGAACCTCTAAGTAAAAAAAATGATTATATCAAGAGATGTCATATTTGATGAGGCTAGTGAGTGTGCCTGGGGTTCAGAATCTCTACAACATCATGAAGAAGGGCTGCTGGTTGAGCTGAGTCTGCCTCCCAGCTCCATCCCTGCAGAACCACCCATTTAGTACACTAAAATTCTAGATAATGATTTAGATTCATCACCACCCCAACGAACATAATCTTTGGATGATATCTATTAGCATGTCAGGTAAGTAACTATTACCACCACACTTCTACAATTTGAAGTTGTTGTGAAAGAACACAATTGGTGCACTTCTATGGAGGAGGAGATCAATGTTATAAACAAAAATAAGGCTTGGACTTTGGTTCCACGGCCACCAGACCGTGAGATCATTGGACTGAAATAGGTTTACAAGATTAAAGAAAATGAAGATGGAACTATCATTCGTCATAAGGCTCGTCTGGTAGCAAAGGGATATGCCCATTAACCAGGTCAAGACTACGATGAAACATTTGCACCAGTTGTAAGGATGACGACAAGCAGACTTATACTCGCCATTGCCGCCCAAAATCACTATCATGTGTATCAACTGGATGTGAAATCGGCATTTCTCAATGGAGTCCTCACTGAAGAAGCGTATGTCTCCCAATCTCATGGTTTTGAGAAAGGGGGGAGACAACCAAGTGTATAGGCTTCATAAAGCCTTGTATGGACTTAAACAGGCACCACGTGCTTGGCACGATAATATTGATGCTTACGTTCTCAAGGAAGGCTTCAAAAGAAGTCCTAATGAGCCTACTCTTTATACCAGGATCAAAGGAAAGGAGAAGCTCATTTGTGTCTTTACGTCGATGATCTCATCGTCATTGGTCCTAACTCTAATCTTATACAACAATTTCGAGAGAAGATGAAATTACAATACGACATGACCGATCTTGGTTGACTACGTTTCTTTTTGGGACTACAAATCAAACAGGTAGAAGGCACCATATTTATCTCTCAAGAACTTTATACCAAGAACTTACTTAAGAAGCATCAAATGGAGAACTACAATCCTGCAATATCTCTGATGTTAATTGTAGTGAGGCTAGCAACAAAAAGAGAAGATGAAGAAGCAATAGATCAAGAAGAATATCAGAGCATGGTGGGCTCCCTAATTTATCTCAAAATATGAGGCCAGACATTGAGAACTCAGTCAACATCATTGCCAGATTTGTGAGTATGCCCAAAAAAATCTCATCTTGCCGCAGCCAAATGCATACTCTGGTATCTACAAGGTACCAAATCCTATGGACTGATCTATCGAAAGGATGAAAATAAAGAACTACAAGGCTACACCGACTCAGATTGGGCGGTAAATACTGATGATAGGAAAAGCACTGGAGGCTTTATCTTCCTCATCGTTAAGAAGCCCATTTCCTGGAGTTCTAGAAAACAACAGACTGTAACACTCTCAACCATGGAGGCAGAATACATGGTATTAAGCTCTGTGGCTTGTGAAGCCCTATGGCTTCAACGCTTGAAAGATGAAATCTGTGAAAGTAATAAAGAAAGAGGAGCAGTAAAACTTATGTGCGACAATACTTCTACGATTACCCTAGCGAGGAACCCTATATATCACAATTGAAGCACATTGATATAAAGTTCCACTATATCAGGGAACTGTTAGAGAAGAAGCAGGTAGAGCTTGTTTATTGCCCCACTGGTGTTCAACTTGCCGACATGATGACAAAGACGCTTCCAAGAGAACGATTCGTCGAACTGAGAACGATGATGGGACTGAAGAACGATGTGGAGACGGGGGGGGGGGGGTGGTAAATGTAACTCCACACCTGCATTAAATAAAACTTAATGTTGCAGTTTATTATAATTAAGTACTATTGTGTAACTGTCTACTACTGTAACAGCTGCCATTAAGTGTCATTTAAGTTGTAAAACTAAAATATAATGGGTATAAATATCCAAGCTGTATTCAAGTATTTCATGGAATAGTAACAACAAGTAAAACTACCAAGCAAAAGCATTCTAATTCCTTTTTCCTTTCTTGCTATGTTGTCTTTGATATCCATCATGGGAGACAAGCTTGTTAAGATGTTGGCAAGGACATTTTCGTGGTCATCTGGAGTCTGATGCCTTGTGCTGGAAGAAGCCACGAATGGGGTTGATTGTCCGTCCCCTCTTCCTTGGAAAGGCAGTGGCGCCAGTTATCAGGTATCCACAAAAAAAGAGTGTTGAGTCGGGAGTTAGGACTTTTATAGTTTGAAGATGCCCACTATCAGGCGACCTCTTCCACCCCTCCCACAAAGACTTGTGGAAGGAGAGTATCAGTGCTGGCGGAAGTACGAGGATCCAAGCTTAGAGGCATCAACATTGGAGGAATGGGCTCTCACGCCATGCCAGGAGGGAGAGGAGGTATGCTCGACGCAGCCGGGCTGACATCTACAGGCGAGACTGAAAGATTGGAAAAAAGTTTAAGGTAAGGGATAGGAGTCACCAATGATAATTGAAAGGTCTCTAGAAATATCTAACCTCGCACAGAGGCTTCAGTAGTGAGATCAACTAGTGGCTCGCTATCGCCACCATGTTGCTCATGAGTTTCTCCCAAACCCGCTTGCTCTAGAATTATTAAAGTCACCTCTAAAATTGGTGGCTCACCCCCTCTCATGGCTCATCATCCTCGAAGACTCTTTCTTTTGGTTCATCAATTATCATCTTCATTCTCTTATCATTGCGGGCTTCATCATCAAAGCGCTAATGTCCCACATGTCACTTTTTCTTCATTAGCCCCATCAGGCGGGCAATCTTGGTTGTGATTTTCTTGGGAAAAATTGGTACATTGAGCACGCACAAAAAGTATGTCCAAAACAAGGATCCCCCTTTATATTTATAGACGCAACAAGTCGGCTCCGGCAAGCACCGAACAAAGCCTACTTCTTGCCTAAAGCACTTTACCTAATAAGGTTTTTATGGTACTTTTTTGAGCTCCCTAACAACTCTCAAAGTGAGGATATTGTGTACAACCTGCATTTGCTAAGAGAAGGCCCATTCAGCCCACATTTGTAGAAGTTAGAGACAACTAGTGTTGGCCTATTGTGTAAAATTTCTCTAAACATTGCCCAGTGGGTGAGATATCTTGATAAGTTTCCTAGTGAGCGAGATATCTCAACAAGTTGCCTAGTGGGTGAGATATCTCCACAAGTTGCATAGTGGGCGAGATATCACGACAAGTCACCTAGTGAGCGAGATATCTCTACAAGTCTCCTAGTGGGAGAGACATCTATACAAGTCGCCTATTGGTCGAGATATCTTTACAAGTCGCCTATTGGGCGAGAAGTCTATACAAGTTACTTAGTGGAATAGATATCTCTACAATTTGTCTATTATCAGGAAACTTCTATGACCCGCACGAAAGGTATGTCACAGGGAAGGCCATTATCATAATGACAACCCCAAGGATTTATCTATAAATAAGACTCCAAGGGTACCAGGAATGACACTTAAAAGTTCTTAACACTTCCCTTAAGTCTTCAACTCTCTATTCGGTGCATTCATCGTACTTTGCTCACCCTTCATTTGGTTGTGGAGGGAAAGATTTTCTCAGACTTCCAGGTATGGGCGAGATCTCCCTATGAAGCTCCTGGGGTGTGTTTATAGGCAGTTCCTACTTTTTTAGAGCTCTTGTCATCTTGCTCCGTAGAGCCCAACTATAGAACTGATAACTTTAGGTTGCATCTAGGTCTGAACTTTTAGGGTTACGATTTTCCTGGATCCAACACTATGGCGCAGTGAACATGGGCCACAGTCAGAGGAGGAAAGATCTGTTAGAAGGTGACATGGTGCAAATAGGCGAGCATGAGGTAATACTCGGCAACTCACCGGCCGAGGATGAGTGTGCGATAAGGGCAGACTTCAATGGATTTGCTCGGAGGACCGAGTGTACATTGTTAGAAGTACTCGTTCCTCGCATAGAGGTCACGGCAACCTCACCTCGCCGCATCCCTCAATCGGAGAACGATGAGCTGTATAGGCTAATGGGAAAGGAGCTGACATCTAAAGAGCCCTACCGCGGAACTGGTAACCTCAGATTACATCTAGTCAGAACTTTGGGGGTTAGGATTTTCCGGGATGCAACATGTAACCTAAAGAAAAATATTGAATTTGGTTAGCTCCGAACTGACCCCACGATTTTTTCCCTTTCTGGGTTTTTCCGCATAAAAAGTCTTGTCGTGTAAGTTGTTGGTTCTCTTTTGAATGTTTGCGTTTGGCTCACTCTCGAGATATGACAGTTCAATTCTTAAGACCGAGAGCACTAAGTGACCTGTAATAATTGTATTTAGAGTCTTAAGAAGGATTTTTCTTAATTACCAATGAGAACATTTATTAATGAACAGTCAAATGATCAAAAGTTTTGGGATTCTTTGTTTGGACACCATGTGTACCACAATTTATATTTTATATTTTTTTTCGAAGTATTTACTTCATTGAGTATTTAGCATAAAAACATTTTTTAATGTGTAGACCCGCACTTACCTATATCCAAATGTATGCTTTAGCTACACCAATACACGTCTATGAAGAAATAATCGGGCGAGACCAAGCCTAGATAGATAATACGCCCAAATGTATGTAAGTGTATGTTTGTATATTAGTTCTTATCTCCTATTGATATTTTGAAATCATACTTGCAAAATTTCAATGAAAAAACATCTCTTAGACTTATGTTGGAAAAATCTTCTTATTGGTCTTCAAACTCTTTATCTTTATTTATTATTATTTTCCAAAAAAAATGTTTACTTCAAGAGTGCTTATCAAAAATTTTATGCTTACAACTTGCTCTTAATCATGAGTATTTATTTCATCAACAAGTATTGTAATATATTTAATAAGCGGTGTTTCCATATAAATTGCTTACTATATCACTATATTACTTTATTTAATCACGCATACATTTTGTGAACAAGTGGTAAAGTGGCATCTACGGACATACACATTGCATCCTATTTTTTCTCTACATAGATCTCATTAAATCTGTATTGCAAATTCTCACCTCTATCCTATTTTGATACTACCAACAAGAGGGAGAATATCTCGTATAAATCTAATAATTTAGGGGGAGTACATTAAATTTTTTCCAATAGATGCACCTATTCAGGGGGAGTATTCATAGGAGGTGCATACTTTACTTTTTTGTTTGATCGTGAAAACTCTTCACTAATTGTACCCAACTTAAACTCATAACTCCACACTTATCACTGCCACTTTTACTAATAACAAATGTGGGAGAGTAAACTGAGAAATTTAGTGGAATAATTATTATATTCAAGGGGAGTAAAATATATAGGGAACACATATATATGTTAGTACTCATATTGTATGCATTATTTATATAAATCTGTTATTCATGCATATCTTTTATAGTACTTATATATAAACACAAATATGCTTAAATTCACTAATTTCTCATATTGATATTTGTTATTATGAGGAGAATGTTGGAGCATGCGTTCTACATCTCTTGTTTTGAGAATAATAAATATCGTGATGTATTTGATCTAGTTTTTGTGTGTTTATAACAGACGTGGAAAAAAAGCCCACTGGGCCTAGACCTGGCTCGGGCCCCCTGGGCCCGAGTTTTTTTATTGTTAGACCCAGGCCAAGCCCAATTCAAACTAGGCCCAGGTCGGGCCCAAAGCTCAGCATAATATGGGGGCCTGTCTGAGCCCATCGTATTAGGCCTAAGGAGACCCCCAAAAAGGCCGCCAACATTTTAAAATGCTGGCAGCCCATCATTTAAAATGTTGCCCATCATTTGCTAACCAAATGATGGGCAAAATTTTAAAATGCTACGCACCTCATTTTAAAATGTCGTGCCCATCATTTTAAAATGTTGGGCATGCTGTCCAGCATTAAAAAAATGTTGGGCCAACATTTTTTAATGCTCGTCCCAATAATTTTTAATGCTGGGAGCGGGCTTTCTAGTCGGGCTTGGCCTTGGACTGGCCCAGGCTAGGCACCAGGCTAGGCTTTAGCCAAATAAGGGGGCATGTTGAGCCCCCTTAGGCCTGGCCTGAACCTAACCATACCCGGGCCTCATCGGGCTCAGACCCGGGTCGGGTAACTGGGCCCGTGCCAAATTTATACCCTTAGTTTATAGAGTACAGGTCATACATGTACAAGCATAGATTGAATAAGTGGACAAGCCCTCTGTTATGGGTGTGACCCAAGGGCGTGTATAATGCACGTTTAGCATGTGCACCGATCTCTCGAGTAATACAAAATGGGAATAACTCCCCAAGTATTGATCTCTTGAGGAACACAACAAGGTGGAGCCTACTTTTGAGGAAGAATTTGAGATTGAAGTCCTTATTTCAGGGTTATGCGGGGGTTTTGGTTTGCGAAAACAAAATAAAATAAAACTACTTCACCAACTGCTATGCACTGCTTCGCTCGGCAGGATGGAAACTATGCTGGCCGCTATGCACTACTTCGAGAGGCGGATGGACGAGTAGTTAAGTAGAGTGAGGGTCACAAACACCTCGTTGTAAAGCATGCAACTAGCAATTTCTAGTGCGACAAACCAACATGACTGGGTGGAGGTTAGTGGGCTGGAAGGCTTGTAGAATGGAGTGGAGGGCGATGGCAAAATTGGTGCACTTCAAGCACAATCTAAACTAACAAAGATTTTCATAAACATTTAATAATCATTACAACATATAGTTTAGAAGGCATACATCATCATAATATGAAGATCACAACATACATCATCAATCCAAGTGGAGAAAAAGTCAAGAGATACAACCAAACCAGAGGCTTGTTGTATATTCACAGTAGGAATCATCGAGTCATCAATCCACCTCGTAGCTCGGTCCCAAATATTGTCCGGGGTAGAGGAGGGTTATCACCACCTCCCAGTGCACCGTCTTATCCAGTTAACAAAAATCCAGCCACGTACTATGCAAAGAACTCCTTCCTTGG
Source organism: Platanthera guangdongensis (assembly GCA_039583875.1). Lineage (NCBI taxonomy): Eukaryota > Viridiplantae > Streptophyta > Magnoliopsida > Asparagales > Orchidaceae > Platanthera > Platanthera guangdongensis. The sequence goes on along the minus strand of CM077150.1, from coordinate 604,594 downwards.
CGATGAAGATGTGGGTGGAATCCTCTCCTTAATGCGCTTGGCTAATTTGAAGCGGCCTAAGGCAAAGCCCTCACAGTTGGTGGAAGGAAATGGAGCCAGAGCTCCTCCTATGACGAGAAATAACGTCTGGTTAGGGGCTCCAAATGACCTAAAATCAGGGCTTTAAATAGAAAAACTATGATAAACTCCTTCACACACGACCTAATGCACATGCGGATTCAACCGTGCGAGAAGGAATTGAATCGCGCAGCTGGACAAACACATAAATTTTAGACAAAACAACATCTGCACACAAATAAGCCCTTGCATGAGCAAAACGCACTGGCGGAAGCAGGACAATGAATTTTCAGGATTTTGAGAGAAATGAAGATGCACGGTCGACCAGAACGTGCGTTATGGTAAACACATGACCGTACGATCTGAAGAATTGCAAAAATAACATAGAATTTTAGAAAAAAGAGATAAACTTGTGTGATTTTGATCACGCATGATTAAAAATGTCCATGGGCGAAGAAAATTCACGGTCGGGGTAGATCACCAGAAAAGGGATATGTAGGCATTGCACGATCGCACCTATCGTGTGTTAAGAAATCACACGGCCGTGCAATTCCTATAGGAAAGAATTGGGCAACATTGGGGATCTTCCCACCTGCACAACAAACCAACAGCTGTGGCACAGGCCTCCAACACACACAAATAGCCAAAAATAACAAAATAAAGACATGAGGTGCACCATGTGCTTACCCCCAACAAAACAGAGTGCAATTCCACATTACAACAGGTAAAAAGTGCACTTCGTATAAAAGCGAGGAACTAGTGGAACATAAACACTATAGAACTAAAAGTGAAGTGCATGTGCGTGAAAACTAACCCAAATGAGTCCGAAAAACACTACAAATATCGGACTTATCACACCTCCATAATTAACCATTTGCTCGTCCCGAGCAAATCATACCTCAAGTGGACGAGAAAACAAATAACTGGCTCGGGACAACCTCTAGAGAAATCCATCAATGTCGGTGAACATAAATGTGACGATCCAAAAATACGCGAAATAATTTTAATTTTTTCCCCGATGATGAACAAGAGGCAAATCAAAATTTTTACGAACAATTTTCGCATTTTCTTTACGTTTCATTTCATTTTATTAGTTACATTTGCATTATTTATTTATTATGAGTGCCAATTGACAAATAATGTGATTGTGTGGGCTTGTTAAGTGGGTTGTCATTAGTAAAGTGGACTGGATTATTATGCTGGCTGATTTGCTGTGCTGGCAGGTGGGTGTTGGCTGGTTTTGACACTTGGATAGGTCAAGTGTTGGCTAATTTGTGCTTTGGGATTTATTTGGTGACACCTTGGAGTTTTTTTGACACTTGGAATGTTTGGTGTTGGCTGGTGGTGTAGCTTGGTTTGCTTAGTGACACCTTTAAGAGGTGCATTAACTCTCTTGATTGGATTTTTTTTCTTATGACCTCTCATCTCTTATTATATATAGAGCTGAACCTCTCTCATTCCTTCACTCCCTTCTCTTTTCGATGTTGTTCCGCTCTTCCTCTCTTTCCCCTTTGTGTGGTTGCCCTGCTACTGCTCCTGAGCTACTACACCCGAGCAGTTGCTGGTTCCCTTACTGTGCTGCCTCCTGTGTAGCTATTGTGACTGTTGTGAGCTGCCCGTTCTCCTCCCTTTACTGATATGACCATTTCTCTTCTACTATTACTATATTCGAGACTATTTTGATGCAGCTTTGTGACCATTTTATGGCTATTTTAGTGGACTGTTTTGGATTGATTTTTGAACTGGTTTTGGTATTAAACCTTGCTATTTTTAAAGGGCTGATATGCATACTTTGGGGACTTTTTAAGACTAATTTTGAGCTACTTAGAATTTGTTTTTGGCTATTTTGTGCTATTTAAATGGCTGATTTTGGATTTACAGTCTCGGTAGAGGACTATTTTTTGGTTAGAATTTAAGTATTGACATTATTTATTTTGTCGTTTTTGTTGGCTTTCGAATTTTGACATATTTTAAGCACTAATTAGTTAATCCTTTAAAACATTAACGCTACGAATATCAAGTGACGCAACCCAAATAAAAGTGCATACTATTTCAGTAGTTTTCGAGGCCAAGAAATAAGCAAATGGTGTCGCAAGATAATCATGTCAATAATATGAATAAAAGCACTGATAAAGGTAAGGCCTTAATGAGTTTCATATTTTTTGGATTAAGTTTTATTCACATAATTTCATATTCATGTTTTAACTTTTAAATAAACATTGCCTGTGCATATGATTTTAACTAACTAATATATCACTATGGAATAAACGTGGGAGAGGAAAGAACATGAAAGCGATACATATTTCTGATGAGAAAACTTTTATTAAAAATTCCCGTTTTCATAAAAATTATGATAAAGATAAGAATCAATTAAAAACACTGCATAAGGAAATATGAAGGATTCAAATTCTATGATGTGGAGACATCTACTAATGGATTTATTAGTATGGGTGAGAATACAATTTTTGCCCTAAAGGGGCATGAGCTATTCAAGTTGTATACCTAAATATTTCCTATTTGATGTAATTAAAGGGGGGGGGGGGGGGTGCAGGAAATAATGTGAGATAAAACATTAAGTAGTTATTGTTTAATGTGATGTATGCATATTGCAATCTCCCATTATTTGCATGTGTAACTATTCATGAAATGCTTTTCTCACGTAGTCATAATTTTTATGACTAACCCATTGTGGACTCATTTTTTAGGCAACAAGAGCGTCTCCCAGTGCACCAAAGAGGATCCCCCCCTTAAGAGTTGGTGAAGGTATGGTTAAAGATATTCATAGGCATTGGTGAAGCTCAAGAAAGAAATAAAGCCTCGTGTACTGATTCTGATTGTGATTTTTGTATTGAGTACGGTTAATTACATAACATTTTATATAGCAACTATTGTAAATAAATAAATTAATGAATAAAAATTCTGGCGTTTATAATCTTTATACTGCGGTTTTTATGCTACGACCTTTTTATTGAAATTACGTTTGATCCTTGAGATCTTTTGGGAAGCCCGAAATAAAGGGTCTTCAAAATAAGCTCTCCCTTTCACACTGTCTCCACGTCACTATTTGACTCAAGCACACAAATCAATAGGACTTTAGGTGTAAATTGAGGCTTGGGTTTTGGTGGGTATAAGAAGATAAACATGAAGGCTCACACACCAAACCCAAATGAGCTCACACACAAAAACCTATAGCACCATAACATAGAACCGCGGGTGCACCACACCCCTAGACTTGGATTTTACTTTATGGGTGTGTGCACTTTCTACTCCAACAAAATCTCAATAAAGATTACAAATAAAATTTTTCATTCTAATTTTTTTCACAACTTTTATTTCTTTTCGTTTCTCATTTTTATTTAATATATTCAACAAATATTCACAATAGAGAACAACCACAACTTCACAAGAAAAAACATCACTACCCAACAAAACTGTGTGAAAACTAGAGCTCATTCTTGCGTGTGCGATTAGGATCGTCAATGAGGCTTTGGTGAACTGAAGTGGAGCTGAACAAATGGATGGGTAGGCACAAAGTGGGTAAACAAAGGTAAACGTTAGGATTAGGCACGAAGCTTAACTGGTCCAATAGGACTAAATCACTTTTGCGCACTGGACTAACCATGTACCCATGCTTCGAGTGTAGCTTGGGGTAAGTTCTTAGCCACCAAATAAAATCATCCTTCCTCCTGACTTGAGCCATACGAGATCAATGATCGTCTACACAAATCCTCAAGCTACCGTCAGATTCAAATCAGATTCACCATTTTTGAGTAGAATAAACAATATTTACGCTAATAAGAAAGTATAAATCTATAAGCATAAAGAAAAATTAATTCTACTTGGATTTCTACACGAGACGCAAGCACTCAACTAGGAGCACTGCTTGAGTCAACATTTTACTCAGTCTCATAATCCTAAGCCAGCACAAACATCTTTCCAAATCACACAAAAGAAATGAATTTAACTCACAATGCGCTAACTGTTAAGCACTCGCTCATGTGGGTGTTGTGGTGGCGGTAAATATGAAATAATATTTATACAATTGAAGCAAAAGTACTTCTAGTATGCAAATGTGATGTGCTCGTGCAGTGGGTAATGACAAAATAGTTCTCACTCCCCCAGACTTAGGCTAAGAAATACTACAAATGGTAAAGCAATAATAATTAAAATATAGGCTTGGGAAGAGAGTACCCAATGCTCTGCAAGTGAGTATATCAGAAGACATGTGAAAATTTAAAGAATCGCACCATCTGCCATCCAGAATATACAATGAATACTTGTAGGGGCGAGCTCCGACAAAAACAAAAACAAATAGATAATCTAAACAGAAATACAACTAGCTGAACAAAACTAAAAAAAGTAGAATGCAGGAAAAGTAAGATAACTATTGGGGTTATTGTCCTCCCACTACAACTTATTCAGAACTTTAAGAGTTCTATCTGATAGGCCTATGAAAAGAAAAGTGGACAGGTAACTGGCCCGATATCCGTTTCGATAACGGATATCGATACGGAGATAAAGCAGTTACCCTTCTACCTAAAATATCATACCTACTCCTCACAGGTAGAGGGAAGAGAAAGTAAGAGGGGATGGAAGAATCCTTACTCATCTCATCAAAAATATCCTTGCCCTGCAAGGTGTTTTCAACAGGGAGAACACATGAGAAGAAGTCAATGAATGGAGATTACTCTACGGAGGGGATCAACCTCCTCACATAAGAGGATGCCCTCATCATTGACTGGGATAAGTTGCTCCAAATCCTCCTGAAGTACCTGTGAAGACTCAACCCACACAGGCTCAGATAAAGAAGGAGGATTAAGAAATAAAGGAGAAGAAAGACATAAATAATCAAAAATTAGGGGAGTGGTCCCGGTATCACTCCCAATAGGATCCATGCATAGATCACTATCGGTATTATTTGAGTCATAACGAAGGGAACCCAAGAGCTCGAGGTCCTCGGTGGTGAGTTAGACCTCCTCATCCGATAAGGAAGTGTAAACCTCCTCGTCGAAAATGGTTTCCTCCTCATCCCACCTCACTGCAACATCATGTTCCAAGGAGTCACACTCCCCATTGGAGAGAATAACATCCTCATCCCACTTTGGCACAACCTCATGCGCCGAATCAACATCCTGTACGTCTAACATCATCAACCGAGTCACCAAAAATAGAAGTAGATAGTTCTTGCAAAGAAGGCGGAGGAACAGAAGTAATAACATCATCAAAGAAAATGTGCACAAGTTCCTCCGTGGGTGAATCCAAAAGAAGTGATGAATGCGCCACGAGAGGAATCTGCACCACATCGTCACACCGACCAGTAGAAAGTCTGATGGGAATATTCGCAGCAGTCCCCCATAGATATGGTGGTACTGTGAATATATCATCAGAATCAGAAGGGGAAACCAAATGAGAGGTGGATGGATTGAATCAGATATCTGGTTCATCATCCATATCCATCTAGCGCTGAAATTCTGTATAATCTTTCAATGTGCAGTCAGTGCTACAATAATACAAGCACCATTTTCCATTACTCCTCGGTCCTTGCAGGGCTGGAGAGAAATACACAAATGGTAATTACAGCGAAGAAGAGTAACCATAAGACTTGGGTATGGTGTATGGAGGATCATAAGCGGACGGTGCTCCATATACTGAACCACGAGAATTATTCCTACACTCTTCTATGGGATACTCATCACTACAATGGTTACAATCCCCACACCATCTACAATGGATATTCAGACTAGCAAACATGTTGTAACATGAGAGAATTCATAAGTAGAAATATTCTAAGCAAGAATTAACTACACACAAGAAAATTAAAATGAATGCCTATTGAAAATTGTGAAGTGAAAGTGGGTGATTGGACTTGGGCAATCAATCCGTGCAGACTATGCAGACAGGGTTGGCGGACAGCCAGGTCAGCAGAGCTGTTGCGGACAGTTTGTTATTTGATGGCCTGGTTGGTCTGTTCGCGCGGACTATGCAAACAGCAGTGGTGGTTTGCTAGGATGGCTTATGCTCAGCAGGCAGTTGGATCCCAGGTAACCGGGCGGATAGCGACTCTATCTGCGGAGTCCGGCAAGAAGTATACTGGACTAGAACTTGGCAGACCGGCTTGGCAGAAGCCTTGGTCATGCTCTGGTGAAGTGGTAAGTGGTAGTCATGGAGGTCGTCAGTCAGCTGCGGAGGTTTGGACTTCCATTGATGGGTTGTTCAGGAAGGAGGTGAAGGTTGCTGAGGAGGATGGTCCTTCTACTTCATATCAATAAGAGAGGAGTGTTTCTCCTTGGCGTGATGGGAACAAGAAGGAAGGACCAAGTTGCTATAGATACAAGAGCATGGTCATCTCAGGAAGGTGTGTAAGGTTGTCTTACTCTCGATGAACGTAGCTCATGTTGGGAGTAAGGAGAAAAACTTGGTTGGGTTATCAACAAGTTCAGATGCTGATCGGATGAAGGCCAGTGATAGTGTAGCTATCTGGCATGAAAGACTGGGACATGTGGGGATGGACAAGCTGAAAGAAATGGTGGTAAGAAGACTCGTAAGAGGCTTACCTAGATGGTCATCCTATGGCGACGGTCAAACATACACGGGATGTCAACAAGGTGAAGTTCTTCGCTTTACGGTTGATAAGGCGCGGTCCAGATGCAATGCACCCTTGGAGGTTGTCCATTATGATCTGGTGGGACCGACCGTCACCGCCAGTCTTGGAGGCAGCAGGTACATGCTGATATTGGTTGATGACTATACGAGGTATACTTGGGTATACTTCATGAAGGAGAAGTCCAACATGTTTCGTTTGTTTGTGGAGTTCAAGAATCTTGTGGAGTGCCAACTTAGCCTGCAGATAAATAAGTTGAGGACAAGCCTCGGTGGTGAGTTCGGCTCAACCGAGTTCTCGAACTTTTGCGGGAAGCATGGGATCCGAAGGGAGCTTTCTTGTGGACATACTTCACAGCAAGGTGGTATTGCAAATCGGATGATCCGTCTGTTGACAGAGACCTATAAGTGTTGGATTCAGTGCAAAGGCATTCTGATGAGAAATTTTATAAAGTTTTAAATTATATCCAAACTAAAATCTCAAACTAGGCAAGCGCACCTATCGAAATTTAGTATAGGAATTGTCGTATTTAAACTCGGGGACCGTTGAGTACTCCTACTCACAAGGAAGAGCTATTATTTTATCGATCGGAAATTGGTTTTGTGAAAAAGAAAACGTTAAACTAAGAGGAGAAATACGATGATAGGAAAGCTAGCACTTGATCTAGAATCCCTTTGGGTTAGAATAAATTTCCAAGAAATGAAAATAAACACAAGCATCTAAATTATAACTTCAACCGCGGAGGTTCCATAGATACGAAGCACCTCTCTTGAGAATACGCATTCTACTAACCTTAGGTTGATTGAATAAGACCTCTCGGCCAGTAGAAAAACCTAAGCTTGCTTTAGGCGGTGAACCTCACTAATGGAATTGACCCCAATGCGGATGAATTTTGCTTTCCTCTCTCGAGGGGTGCAAGAAACTCTCTTTATCCTTGAGTGATCTACTCATATCCACAACCTCTCGGTAAATCTTGGATATGAATCTAATATCGAATACACATAATTTGCAACTTATGAATTCGAAGAAGTAAAAATTAAAGATAAATCGAAGTATATAAAAATAGAGTGCTTGATAACTTGAGACAAAAATAAGAATTTTATTCCATTCCAAAGTTCATCATGATCAAGTGATAATTGAAAATTAGCTACTCATCATGATAGGAGAATTACATAAAAGGTTGAAGAGAGACATGATTCAGAAAATGACATGGAATAAAAGTTACACTATGAATTTAAAATGCAAGAAATACAGTAAAGAAAACAGAACTAAGCTCCCAAAAAATCTCCTCATCAGCTTCTGAAATCTCATGAAATTTATAGGCAAGTTTGTTGGATGGTCACGGCCCTAGGTCCCTCCCGTGACCTAGGGCAAGTCAGGTTCAGAACCGTCATCTTCAAGTCTTTGGAACGTTGGGGCGAAACTGCCAAAATTGTTAATTTGCGGGTCACGCCCGTAGGTCACGCCCGTGACCTAGGGCGTGTCTTGACGGTTGCTAAAAATGGCAGGAAGCAGAAACGGCAGGAATAACTCCGGTCGTTGTTGGAAGGGTCATGCCCATGATCATGCCCGTGACCAAGGGCGTGTCTTGCAAAACCGCCAGCTCTTGAAACTACTGTATTAACTTGGCATGTCGGGATGTCACAGCTCTATGTCACGCCCGTGACCAATATGTCACGCCCGTGTCATGGCGTGTAACTTTAATCTGACGTGGATTGGAGGCCTGGGTCATCATCAACGTGTCACGCCTGGCTGACACGCCCGGGTCAGCATGGTCATGCCTGTGACCATTGGGCATGTATTTTTAAATGACGTGGCAGTGAGCTCTGGATCACGCGTCGGGGTCACCCTGGATATCACGCCCGTAACCTGGTGGTCATGCCCATGTTCGGGGTGTGTACTTTGCAATTTTCTCGGCTTTGTACAGCTTTGTCTCCTGATCAATCCTGTAAACTCCAAATTGAAATTTGTAGCCCAGATTGACCATAAAATAATAAATTAAAGAAATTAGATAAGAAAATCATAAAATATATTTATAAACTAATTAATTATTAAATAAAAATTATATAAAAATATGGATAAAGTTAGAGTTATCAAATACCCCCATACTTACTCGTTTGCTCGTCCCGAGCAAACAACTTTTCATAGAGAGTTGAAAATTTTAATGCTAGAAACGAAAATTAAACCTAAGGAGTAGAATGCAAGTCTTATGTGTATGCGCGTAGTTATTTTTGTAGAAAAATCTACTCGGCACTTAATATTTTTACTTCGAAAATGAAAACCCGGTAAATCTTAAAATCACGTTTAGGGAGAAAGTAGCGTGCTTACTAAGATAACATTGCATAAATCAAAGATCGGGATACCCACCAAAGAAATCCATCAATATCGATGGCCATAGGTTTGCCCTTTCACACTCTCACCACGACACTAGTTTAACTTATAAGCACAAATCAGTAGGGCTTAAATAGGTTGAAACGTAGGCTTAGGTTTTTGGTTTGAAAAATAAAAGAATAAAACGATGGGTAAACACACCAAAACCTAATGAGAGCTTGCACAAAAGAAATAAATTCAAGAACTCCGCCAATTCCTAAATTCCTTTGTTTCTTTTTCTTAACATGTTGAAAATTTTTCAACTTGCTCTATTTATTTTCATTTTTTTCTATAAATTTTTTTTCTTCTTTTCTCTTTTTTAGAGGAGGAATGCAAAATAAAACAACTCTTTTTTTTTTCCATTAGCCAGCCAAATAAAATGGCTCATAATCACTCATAAACTGGTTTTGTATATATAATTTCAAGCTCAGTCTTAGGTGTGTAATTAGGATGTTTTTTAGGCTTTGTTAAAGTGTTGGTGGAGCTAAAACAAAAGGAAGGGTATAAGCTCAAATTGGCTTAGCAAAGATAAAATGTTAGGTAATGGTGCAAAGACTCAAACTTGCAAAAAGAAGTGCCTAAATCATTTTTGTGCTAATGAGTTTAACCTATGCAAAGTCTTGAGAATAGCTAGAGGGCAAGTTCTACACATCGAGAAAGAATACCTCCTTCTTGATCCGTGAAATATCACTCTAGTAAACTTCTACACACTCTCCTAAACTATTCTTAGATTTTACCGGTTTCAAAGTAAAAGTAAAATAAACTATTTCTACGCATTTAGAAAAATAAAAATCTAGTTGTACGCTGAATGTTTAATTCTACTTAAATTCTACAAACATGGCACTTGACTAGAAACACAACATAGTCAATAGTTCTACTCCAAAATTCAAAATTCAATTAAAGCATCAAAATCTTCTAATCACTATGTAAAAGTTGAATACTATGGATGTCACATGTGAATAAATATAGAAATAAAAATTTCTCTAATTTTAAAATTAACCCTAAATTTTTTTGAATTTTTTTGATATTTGTTTTCGATATTTAGGTTTTTTTTTGTATTTTTGTGAAGTAAAATAAAATTTGAAAAATGAATTTTTTTTATGATTTTTTGAAAAAGTTTTATGATTTTTTCTGTATGTTTTGCTTGAGAAATATCCCCTCATACTTAAACAATACATTGTCCCCGGCAATGACGCCAAAAACTTGATGAGAAATTTTATAAAGTTTTAAATTATATCCAAACTAAAATCTCAAACTAGGCAAGCACACCTATCGAAATTTAGTATAGGAATTTTCATATTTAAACTCGGGGACCGTTGAGTACTCCTACTCATAAGGAAGAGCTATTATTTTATCGATCAGAAATTGGTTTTGTGAAAAAGAAAATATTAAACTAAGAGGAGAAATATGATGAGAGGAAAGCTAGCACTTGATCTAGAATCTCTTTGGGTTAGAATAAATTTCTAAGAAATGAAAATAAACACAACATATAAATTATAACTTTGACCGCGGAGGTTCGATAGTTACGAAGCGCCTCTCTCGAGAATACACATTCGACTAACCTTAGGTTAATCGATTAAGATCTCTCAGCCAGTCAAAAAAACCTAAGCTTGCTTTAGGCGGTGAACCTCACTAATGGAATTGACTCCAATGCGGAAGAATTTTGCTTTCCTCTCTCGAGGGTTGCAAGAAACTCTCTTTATCCTTGAGTGATCTACTCGTATCCACAACCTCTCGGTAAATCAAGGATACGAATCTAATATCGAATACACATAATTTGCAACTTATAAATTCGAAGAAGTAAAAATCAAAGATAAATCGAAGTATATAAAAATAGAGTGCTTGATAATTTAAGACAATAATAAGAATTTTTTTCCATTCCCTAGTTCATCATGATCAAGTGCTAATTGAAAATTAGCTACTCATCATGATGGGAGAATTACATGAAAGGTTGAAGAGAGACATGATTAAAAAATGACTTGAAATAAAAGTTACACTATGAAATTAAAATGCAAGAAATACAGTAAAGAAAATAGAACTAAGCTCCCAAAAAAATCTCCTCCTCAGCTTCTAAAATCGCCTGAAATTTATAGGCAAGTTTTCTAGATGGTCATGCCCCTAGGTCACGTCCGTGACCTAGGGCGTGTTGGGTGCGGAACCGTTGTCTTCAAGTCTTCGGAACGTTGGCGCGAAATCGCCAAAAATCGTTAATTTGCGGGTCATGCCCCTAGGTCACGCCCGTGACCTAGGGCGTGTCTTGACGGTTGCTGAAAATGGCGGGAAGCAGAAATGGCGGGAATAACTCTGGCCGTTGTTGGAAGGGTCACGCCCGTGACCAAGGGCGTGTCTTGCAAAACCACCAGCTCTTGAAACTACTGCATTAACTTGGCACGCAGGGATGTCACAGATCTATGGCACGCCCGTGACCAATATGCTACACCCGTATCAGGACGTGTAACTTTAATCCGACGTGGATTGGAGGACTGGGTCATCATCAGCGTGTCACGCCTGGCTGACATACCTGGGTCAGCATGGCCACGCCTGTGACCATTGGGCGTGTATTTTTAAATGACATGGCAGTGAGCTCTGGGTCACGCGTCGGGGTCATGCCTGGATGTCACGCCCGTGACCTGGTGGTCATGCCTGTGTCCAGGGTGTGTACTTTGCAATTTTCTCGGCTTTGTCCAGCTTTGTCTCCTGATCAATCCTGCAAACTCCAAATTGAAATTTGCACCCCAGATTGACCATAAAATAAGGAATTAAACAAATAAAATAAGAAAATCATAAAATATATTTATAAACTAATTAATTATTAAACAAACATTATATAAAAATATGGATAAAATTAGAGATCACATTCCTAAGGCCTTTTAGGAGGAAGGGATGGCCTACGCGGTATATGTCATCTATCGGATGCCTCTTAGTCCGATCAATTTGAAGACTCCATGTGAGTTGATGTTCGGGGTAAAGCCCAGTGTGAAGCACCTATGAGTGTTTGGTTCTACCTGCTATGCACACGCTCCGGATGCTCTCAAGACGAAGCTAGTCTTTATTGAGTATGATGAGCGGAAGAGGAGATGGAGGTGTATGGATCCTGCGATGACGAGGTTCATCATGTTGAGAGACATTATCTTCGATGAGCTGGCATCATATTGGGGTAGCTCATGTGTGGAGCTAGAGGTGGGCAGGTCAGATGATGGGCTAAAGGAGGCTGCTGCTAAGATTCACTTGGAGCTCCCTGTGTTGTTGACCCCGAAATCGGCGATCCTTCCCAAGCCAGCCAGCTCGCTCGTCGCAGCCTGCCCCGGGTTCCTCCTGGAGGCCGTGATGCCCTAGGGAGGGCGGACAGAATTCTTTGTCCGCTCAGGCCGCGCGGCTTGCGAGGTCTTAGCGGTCTGACAGACCAGGCCGCACGCCTTCCCTTGGTCGGCAGGGGCCGCGAACTGCTTCCACAGTCTGCATCTGCAGGCCGCCCCCTTCTTTCAGCTCAACCGCAAGCTTGTCTCTGCAGGTGTTTCTATACCGGACTCAACTACCTACCTGCCCTTGGCCGCCAGCCGGCTACCCGCCAAGTCCAGCAGCAACGTCCCGTTCATCGCGAGCTCGACGGACTCGAAGTGCGGTCGAGACTTCCAGTCCGCCTTCACCGCTGAACCCCAACAGCAACAACCAGGCTCTCCATCTCCAATGTAAGCGGACTAGCAGCCGCGAACTCGGTGGACTTGGCGGACTCTCTTTGCAGTCCGCCTTTCCTTGGCCAGCGCCAGCTTCTCGACAGCAGTAGGGTCAACTCCTCCTCAGTCCGCGGCCTTAGCGCGGACTCAGTCAGTAGTAGCATACTCCTTCCAGCCCCTCGGGAAGCAGATCCTCCAAAAGACTGTCCCAGTCTGCATAACCTCGTGCGGACCTGGCGGACTCCGCTGGCACACTCCTGCTCGCACCCCTTATAGCTCGCTCAGTTCAGTAGCGACGGATTCAGCGGATTCTCCTTGCAGTCTGCCGCTTGGCCTCCAGCATCCGCCACCCCAGCAGTAAGCGAACAGTCCCAGCTCAGCAGTGATGGACTCCACGAACCCACATCGCAGTCCTCCATTAAGCTCCCATTTTGCCATCATCAGCACCAGCTTCAGTACCAAGCCCCAGTCTGCGCGACCTATTGTGGGCTCGGCGTACTCCGTCTTCATCTCGCTCAAGTTACCGTCTCACCGGGGGTAACGTCACCGCAAGCCATTACCTCATCGGGCCTATAAATAGACCCCCATGCCTCTCATAAGGGAGGTCTCATCATCGCCAAGGTGCTCACGCTCGAAGTCAGCCAACAAGCCCTCCTCCCACGGACACCGTTTCTCAGTCTGCACCGCCCTCTGTGCCTTTAGTCGCGCGGCCTGCCGACCTCTAGTTCTGTAGTCCGTACGGTCTCCTGATTCCCTTAACCACGCGGCCTGCAGGCCATGCTCTTCAGTCCGAGTGGCCTCTTCTGGCACTTCTTCCTTAGCCGCCAGCTTCCTTCTTGTACACTTTATTGCTTTCTTGTAAAGGTGTTTAGCAAGTTGTAACTCTCGTTATTAATCAAAGGAAAGCCCGTCACAAGAGTGGAATTTAAGCCACGGCGGGCGAAGTCTGCTATTGCTGCTGCTAGCGGTCCCCCCTCTCTTTTTCTCAGCTCAGCTCAGCTTCCTCTCAGCATCAACCTGCAAGCACAACCGTCCAAGTACCCATCTGCTCGACAACTTCTCATCAACCTCCTTTTCTCATCAACCTTCCCGGCTGCTCTCAGCACCCTCTCCTTTATCCCCGCAACTCCTTGACAAGTGTTTGCTCCACTCTCGAGCACTCAGAAGCTTCCTTCATTCCTCTTCCCCCGCAGCCTTTATCCTTGTATCCACTCATCTTGTGAGACCGAACACACTCCTCCATGTTAGCTGCCCGGTGCCACTTTTGCGCATCAACAGTTAACACGCGACCTCAGATTCGAACAGACGGTGAACAGCGACAGTTTGCCATGTCAGATCGTCAACCAGCCGAGAACTTTGCTCCAAGTCCTAGATATGATCCTCTCTGGGAGGCCTTTGAACAATCGCTCCGTGAGAATGCTCAGCAGTTCCAAGCAATCAACCAAATGCTTGCTATGATCACGCAGCGGCTAGACTCTCAACCAGCAATAGCTCCAGCTGCTCCAGCTACTCCGATTAATCTAGCACCAACTTTGGAGCACCAGCAAGCTTGTCTTCCAGCTTGCCCGCCGGTCTATCCTCCTTTGACAGCAACCTTCCCGCAAGGGCCTGCAGCTCCTCTACGACCTCAAGATAAAGAATTTGCTGCTCGCCAAAACTTCTTCCGGGAAGCATCCCGGGGACGCCCTGCAAGATTTCTCAACTTTTATGGAAGTCACCCTTACCCTGCAACTCCTGCTTTTGCTCCTCTTGCAACAACTTTTCCCTTTTACCCTCTTGCTCCTTTTGTAGCTGCATCTTATGCTCCTTTTTATCCTTATGCTGTAGGAGAACAAGAAGAGCTTTCGCCATTTGTAGAGAATGTTCGTCATGAACCAACTCCAACAAATTTTAGAGAACCCCGGTTACCAATCTACACCGGGGAGACTGATCCAGTGAAGCATCTTCAAGCCTTCAAATCAGTCGTTGCTCTTAAAACCCTTTCATATGCAACCAAATGCAAGCTTCTTGTCACAACCTTTGATGGGCAAGTGAGGGTCTGGTTCTATGGTCTTCGCCCTCACTCCATCACTTTCTTTGTTGATCTGCGAAGGGAGTTCTTGCTCAGATTTTCTACCTCAACCAAGAGAAAGGGCGGTCCTGTAGCCCTCTTTGAGATCAAGCAGTGCAGCAGTGAAACTTGGTCTCAGTTCGTTGATCGTTTCCAAAGAGAAATTTTGGACATCGAGATTGTTAGTCAAGAAATGTATCGAGTGGCTCTTATCCACGGTCTTTGTGAAGGGCGGCTCAAATTTGAAGCCAATGTTTGAGCGCCAAGAACATATCAAGAGTTGATTGCCTTAGCCAACTAATACATCCGTGGCGAAAAGAGCAACCCAGGCTTCGTCTCCATACTTCTGTCAGATAAAGACTCTCCTCCTCGCAAGCAGCCTCCGAGATCACCTCGGAAAGATTTCCCAACTCACTCGAGAAGGGAAAAAAGATTTCAATGTCATCGATATCCCTTCCTGAGTTGTGATCGTGCTCAAGATCAACTGCTACTACCACCAGCTCCATCTTCTCAAATAACTGCAATTTATCAACAACAAGGCAATGACTTGCACGAGTTCGAACTAGATGAATTCATGCTACAAGTGAGCCAAGTTATGAAAGACATGGCTAATTACAAGAAGCCTCACCGGCCAGCTGATCAAAGATCAAAGGACTCTGAACCATACTGCGAGTTCCATAAAGAGAAAGGCCACCTGACTGAGAAATGCCGAGCACTCCACCGAATAGTGCAAAGGATGCTCCAGCAGGGTAAGATGCGTGATCTGCTTCCTAAATGTGATCGCCCTGATCCAGCAACCTCAAAGGGCAAAGAAGTTGCAGACATTCCTTACAGCTCAAGAGGGGTGAGCCTAGTCGAAGAACCCCCTCTCCTGGCTGTTAATAAAACTGTCGAATGCTTTGATGCCGATGACGAGGGTGTGCTTGGAAGACTATTCTAAGCCGACAAAGGACTTCCTAGTTCAACATTTTTTCATAACTATGACTGGTTACTCTTACTCTTTCAAACATTTTCATTTCAAAGCGCTTCTAAGTGCTCTTTCATGCTTTTCAATAAAGATTTCATCAGGGATCTCATACTGACACAGTTCCCTTCTTGTGATGCTTCCTCCTCTATTTTTCTCTTTGCCAAAGAGATCACTACACCAATGAAATATCGACAAGTCTGGAATGCTCCCTCCGTGGATTGTTCTCTCGCACGACCGCTACGACCACATATAGTGGGGAGTACACGTATGTGCAATGGGAGCCACTCAATCTACGACGTTGGGCTTCAGACTTTGGATCCTAGCCTGCATCTGACATAGAGTGTGTGCTATGGGAGCCACATGTGTTAGCTCTGCCATGCTTTGCAAATGATACATCACAGTTATGATGATCTTTGCTTGACAAGCAATGACGATCAAGAGTAGCCTTGCCTCTTTGATCATCTCACAATTGTGACGGCCGAACACTCTATAGTACTCTCGATCCGTACCTTCGCGGGATCCCACAATTCCACTGATCAATCCACAGACAAGCAATAGGCCAATTGGCGCAACTAGTCTCATTGATCAGTGATGATTGTACCCGAGGCAAGAGAGCAGTACATCTACCGCTTCCTTCTTAGGATTTTTGTACGCATGTCTCCCTTTTGTGCTCTGTCAAGGGAGTATAGCTAGTACTCTTTGTTATCAACTGCCTCTTTCACAGGTGAACAGGTTAATCCGACCTACCAAAAGGATTTCCAGCATTCAGTTTGCTTATGCTCATCTTATATGCATTGCCTGCTCAAAGCTTTACCAGGATGTATCAGGCATTTCCTCTACTATTTGGTCATATCGACCTTATCTTATCAACAATTAATACTTGCAAGTCTTCTCCCAGGTACTTGCAAGCTTCTTTCATATATTGTTTGCTTCTAACTCTTCTCTTTGTAGAAATCAGCAGGCACCTGCAAGCCTCATCCAGGTACTTGCAGTTTAATTCATTATTCTATGTATGCTGCTCACTCTTTTCTTTGCAATGGTTAGCAAACACATGCAAGCCTCATCCAGGTACTTGCAGTTTAATTCATTATTCTATGTCTGCTACTCACTCTTTTCTTTGCAGTGGTTAGCAGACACCTGCAAGCCTCGTTCAGGTACTTGTATTTTAATTCACTATTCTACGTCTACTACTCACTCTTTTCTTTGCAGTGGTTATCAAACACCTACAAGCCTCATCCAGGTACTTGCAGCTTATTCTTTGTATACAATACCTGCTTCTAACTCTCACTTTGCAGAGATCAGCAGACCCTTGCAAGTTTCTCAATCAGGTACTTGCAAGCTATTTTCATGTTTTGCCTGCTCCTAACTCTCTTTTTGCAGAGATCAGCAGACCCTTGCAAGTTTCTTCACAGGTACTTGCAAGCTACTCACATATATCGTGTTGTTCCTAACTCTCATTTTGCAGAGATCATCCGATACTTGCGAGTTTCTTCACAGTACTTGCGAGTTACTTTCATATACTGTGCCTATTTTTAACTCTTCTTTTGCAGAGACTAGCAGATACCTGCAAGTTGCCTTCAGGTATTTGTGGCTTTCTTTACTCCCGAATTTGTTTTTAAACCTCACTTTTGCAGAAACCAGCAAAGACTTGCAAGTTCCTTTCAGGTACTTGCAGTTCATTTTTCCTTCTTGTATACTCTTCATCCTTCCTTTTGTAGAGGATAACAGATGCTTGCAAGCCTCCATCAGGTACTTGAAAGTTATTATGTT
Source organism: Platanthera guangdongensis (assembly GCA_039583875.1). Lineage (NCBI taxonomy): Eukaryota > Viridiplantae > Streptophyta > Magnoliopsida > Asparagales > Orchidaceae > Platanthera > Platanthera guangdongensis. Next base: position 587,105 of record CM077150.1, on the reverse strand, counting down.
TCTATGTTTTCCTCTCACTTTCATTTTGCAGAACTTAGTGGAAGACACATCTTCTTCATTTTGCAAAGGCAAACTCAGGTACGCACATGATGTACCACCCGTACATGCCTACCCTAACTTTCCTCTTGTAGGAAAATAGACAGGAAGCACCAAACTTCTAAGGAGAGGCTTCAGGTTCTATCTCTCCTTGCCCCCTTCTCTTTCCATTGGGGTGGATCACGATTTTCATGGGTCTCCAACTTTTTCGAAGTTCTATTCGGAACTTAAAAAAAATACGGGGATTATGTTGACCCCGAAATCAGGGATCCTTCCCAAGCCAGCCAGCTTGCTCGTCACAGCCTGCCCCGGTTTCCTCATGGAGGTCGTGATGCCCTAGGGAGGGCGGACAGAATTCTCTATCCGCTCAGGCCGCGCGGCTTGCGCGGTCTCAGCGGTCTGACCGACCAGGCCGCGTGCCTTCCCTTGGTCGGCAGGGGCCGCGGACTGCTTCCGCAGTCCGCCTCTGCAGGCCGCCCCCTTTTTTCAGCTCAACCGCAAGCTTGTCTCCCCAGGTGTTTCTCTGCTGGACTCAACTACCTACCTGCCCCAGGCCGCCAGGCGGCTACCCGCCAAGACCAGCAGCAACGTCCTATTCATCGCGAGCTCGGCGGACTCGAAGTGAGGTCGAGACTTCCAGTCGGCCTTCACCGCTGAACCCCAACAACAACAGCCATGCTCTCACTCTCCAACGTAAGCAGACTCAGCTTTGCAGCAGCCGCGGACTCGGCGGACTTGGCGGGCTCTCTTTGTAGTCTGTCTTTCCTTGGCCAGCGCCAGTTTCTCGACAGCAGCATGTTCAACTCCTCCTCAGTTCGCAGCCTTGGCGTGGACTCAGTTAGCAGTAGCGGACTCCTTCCAGCCTATCGGGCAGCAGATCCTCCAAAAGACAGTCCCAGTCCGCATAACCTCATGCGGACTCGACGTACTCTGCAGGCACTCTCCTACTCGCACCCCTTACAGATCGCTCAATTCAGCAGCGACAGACTCAGCGGATTCTCCTTGCAGTCCGCCGCTTGGCCTCCAGCATCCGCCACCCCATCAGTAGGTGGACAGTCCCAGCTCAGCAGTGACAGACTCTGCGAACCTGCATCACAGTCCGCCACTAAGTCTCCCATTTTGCCGTCAGCAGCACCGGCTTCAATACCAAGCCCCAGTCCACGTGGCCTATTGCGGGCTCGACGGACTCCGTCTCCATCTCGCTCAAGTTACCGTCTCACCGGGCGTAACGTCACCGCAAGCCGTTACCTCCTCGGGCCTATAAATAAACCCCCATGCCTCTCATAAGGGAGGTCTCATCATCGCCAAGGTGCTCACGCTCGAAGTCAGCCAGCAAGCCCTCCTCCTGCAGACTCTGTTTCTCAGTCTGCACCCCCCTCCGTGCCTTTAGTCGCGCGGCCTGCCGGCCTCTGGTTTTGCAGTCCGCACGGTCTCCCGACTCCCTTAACCGTACGGCCTGCGCTACGCTCTTCAGTCCGCGTGGCCTCTTCTGGCACTTCTTCCTTAGCCGCCAGCTTCCTTCTTGTACCCTTTATTTCTTTCTTGTAAAGGTGTATTAGCAAGTTGTAACTCTCGTTATTAATCAAAGGAAAACCCTTCGCAAGAGTGACATTTTAGCCGCGGCGGGCAAAGTCTGCTGTTACCGCTGCTAGTGGTTCCCCTCTCTTTTTCTCAGCTCAGCTCAGCTTCCTCTCGGCATCAACCTACAAGCACAACCGTCCAAGTACCTGTCTGCTCGACAGCTCCTGATCAACCTCCTTTTCTCATCATCCTTCCCGGCTGCTCTCAGCACCCTCTCCTCTATCCCCGTAACTCCTTGACAAGCGTTTGCTCAGCTCTCGAGCACTCAAAAGCTTCCTTCATTCCTCTTCCCTCGCAGCCTTTATCCTTTTCTCCACTCAGCTTGTGAGACCGAATAGACTCCCTCCGTATTAGCTGCCCGGTGCCGCTTTCGCGCATCAACATGTGTCATTAGGAGATCTAGAATGTTCTAGCTTCGGGGCAGAGGCGTTTAGGTCTGGAAGCAGGGGGTGCGATGCTCCGGGTGCTTCTGGCTTGAAGACGAAGGCGTCTTGTTTAGGAAGCAGGGGGAGTGTTGTTTCAGGTTCTTCTTGTTCAGATAGCAAGGAGAGCAATGTTCCAGGTAGTTATTATTCAAAAGTGGAGGCTTCTTGTTTAGGTAGTAGTGGGAGCGTTGCTCCAGGTGCTCCTTGTTCCAGTGCGGTGGCTTCTTGTTCAGGAAGCAAGGGGAGCATTGTTCCGGGATTGCTCGAGAATGGAGCTAGTTCAAGAGAAGCAGCGGAGGTGGCTTGCCGTGATCATGTTCTTCGGAGGTCGAAGAGGATCAACAACCCACCAGCTCTATATAGTGAAGGGAACTCGGTGAGCTTGGTCTCATATTTCCTTGCAAGCCCTTAGGTCGTGCGAGTACCTTCTAGCTGTGATGACACCACTAGAGTCAAGGAGGTGGATGACGCCAAAGCTGAGGAGGTTACTACTCTCAGAGGTGACGAGGCTTGGCCATTGTGCCCAAGGTTTTTGGTGATACTAATGTGACGCATAAGTGGAAGTCGAAGCTGAAGAAGAAGGCAGAGGGAAGCATGACTCCGTTTGGGAGATACTGGAGGGATCCCTCATGGTCCAGGATATGCAGGGAGGGGACTATGTCTTGGACATCTCCTCGAAGGCGCTATCCGAGGGACAGGTGCAAGGTTACATGAGCTGCTGGGGTTGTTTCACCACTTCTCACTTCAAGGGGGGTGTTGAGTGTTGAAATTGTGAAGTGAAAGTGGGTGATTGGACTTGGGCAATCTATCCCCACGAACTACGCGGACAGGGTTGGCAGACAGCTAGGTCGGCAGAGCTGTTGCAGACAGCTTGTTCTTCCATGGCCTGGGCGGTCTGTTCGCGCGGACTACACGAAGAGCAGTGGCGGTTTGCCAAGTCGGCTTATGCTCTACAGGCAGTTGGATCCCAGGTAATCGTGCGGATAGCGACGCTATCCGCGGAGTGCCGCAAGAAGCGGACTGAACTAGAGCTTTGCAGACCGGCTTGGCAGAAGCCTTGGTATTGCTCTGGTGAAGCAACAAGTGGTAGTCATGGAGGTCTCCAGTCAGTACGGACAGGTGATGGAGTTTGCCGGGGTAGGCGGACTGGATCCAGTGTCCGCCGGTAAGTGAGGACTGGCCCTTGTGGCCCGTGATGTGGACTTGGTTGGTTCTGAACCAAGTCCAGGTTTGGCTCCGTCCGGAGAGATCGTGCTGTGAAGCGCGGACTGCTTCTCAGTCTGCCGAGCTCGGCTGCAGTGTCGTGTGCTTTGGTTGTGAGCTTGGGGAATGCAGACTATAATTGCTTCCACAAGGGTGTGCGAACTGGAGCTGTCTCCGCTGAGTACGGCAGCTGACTTGCTAGCGTGGCTGTGGACTCAGGATATGTAGACTGAAGCAGTCTGCAGTGTATACGGACTGGAGTAGTCTGCAGTGTATGCGTACTGGAGTTGTCTGCAGGGATTTGCGGACTAGAGATGTCTACAATGTGTGCAGACTGGAGCTGTGTCCGTTGAGTCCGGTAGTTGCCTTGGTGGCAAGGCTATGGGATCGGGATAAGCGGACTGGAGCTGTGTCCGCGGATAGGCGGACAAAGTTACTGCAGAGTTCGAATGTGGCAGTCTTGGCTTGGCATTTGGCGACAAGGTGGAATGGCATTGTTGTCCGGCCTTGATGAAGCATAGGCGGACTGGCTATCCTACACAGGTCGTGGTGGACTGGAGTGTATCCGCGATTTGCAGAGACACGTGTTCTTGATGCGGGATGAGGCAGTGATCCTATCAGCTAGGGCGGTGACCACACTCCTCATCGTGCTTATAAATAGGACCCATGTCACATCAGGAGAGAGAGCGAATGAACAGTATATGAGCCCGCGATTAGTTGCTGCAGACTGATTTTTGATATCCATGTGGGTTGATGGAGTTGATCGGTTTGTACTGTGTAGGTTGTGCGGATAGTGCTGGAAAGCCAGGACTTGGCTCTGATTGTGATCAGGGATAGTGTGGACTCTGCGGTTAAGCAATAGGCAGTAAACAGCAGGTCGTGGACAGCGACCATGCAGTTTTCTCTTTGGCAACTTGTTTCCGGGTTCAATAAGTTATCTGCTTCATGCGGTCTGTTCAGTTCTGCATAAGCAGCTTGTGCGGTCTAGCATCTAGACGACCTCGCGATCAGGAGGCTTGTAGATCGGCGGCTAGAGCTTAACATTGGAATAACGGGCAATCTGCGCGGCTTGGTTTGCGGTCTGGCGACCTGGTTGTATAACCTCGGGCTCGCAAGAAGCCCTCAAAAGAGCAAATAAGTCGAGGCAGGCGAATGGGACCAGGGGGTCCACTCGCAAAAGGCGAGATGATTGTCTCTTAAGTAAGCAAGGTACCCCATTTGGGGCGAGGAGACCTCCAGAGGCGAGAGGGCCTACAGAGGCGAGAGGGCCTCCAGAGGCGAGAGGGCCTCCAGCGGCGAGAAGACCTCTAAGCGAACGACGCCGGCGAGACGGGCAGTGGGGTCCATCTCGCCGACAGGCTCTTCTCCACTCGCTAGGGCAAGAAGAGACCATTTTTATATTTTCCATGTCAACAGGGGTTTTTTACTCTTTACCCCGGGTATTTTTACCCTCTTACCCTTAGTGGCATGCGTATAGCCCCTCATAATTGCGGAGTTTGGCTGTTGGTAGACCCAGCCAGGGGGTACCCCGGTAATTTCAGACCAGTACGGTTTGTGTTATTGGGAGTTCAGATTCTGAAATCTATAAATAAGCCCATAGGGGTTCTTCAGAAGGATCTTCTTTTCGACTCTGAGGGAATCATCGGCATTGTCTTCTTAGGAACTCCAAGCCTAGCTTTAGGCTTTGGAGGGGAAGCTCTCAGTGACCTTCCGGGTAAGCGGTGGGACCTCCCTGCTGCGGCTTTGGGCCAGTTTTCTAGTCCTTTACGACCAGTCGGAGGTCGGAGCTTAGGCCAAGTAGGTGTCGGCTACGCCCCTGTTTTGCGAACATTTGTCGGAGTCAAATTTTGGCTTTAATAGTTCTGGTGCGGTGAGCGTGGAAGGTAGCCGGCGCAAGAAAAGTTTGAGGTTTGGTCTTATGGCAGGAGGTGAAGGTGAAGGATCTGATTCCGGAGGTTCCCCCTCCCAGGTAGAAGAGGCGACAAGGAAGATGCTGGGGGACTTCAGGCGAGAGGTCATGCAGACCATAAGCTTGGCCTTCTCGGCAAGGAGCGAGTGGGCGACGCCTCAGGTCCCGATCGAAGTGGTCCCGCTCTTAGGCGAGAACGCCCCTGGTCAGCGCCTAGGGAAGGAGGTCCCGGCGGAGGCTGGAGAGAGGGACGTGGCGGCGCGAGAACTCTTCCCAGGCCAGCGTCCTGGGAAGGAGATCCCGGAAGAAGACGGCGAGAAGGAGGCAGCTGTGCGAGAGCTCTTCCCTGGGCACAGTCTCGCGGATCAGGCCAGCCAGCCGAGGCCGCGAGACGTGCCCTCTCGGCAAGCAGCCGGCGAGAGCCCGTTCATTGAACTCGTCATCTCGGCTCCGGTGTCGGAGGGGTTCCGGGAGCCCGACATGTCCTACTACTCGGGGAAGGATGATCTTGTACAACATGTGCAGTGGTTTGAAGATGTGGTTTCGATAAGGCAGATGACGGATGCGTTTAAGTGTCGGCTGTTTGCCATCACCTTGAAGGAGAAGGCGCGAGACTGGTTCCACCAGTTACCGACGAGGTCAATCTATTGTTTTGAGGATTTGCAGAGGGGTTTCTTGCTGAGGTTTTCAACATCGAAGAAGCGTAAGAAGGAGGCGGAGTGCTTGTTCTCGGTAAGGCAGAGGCAGGATGAGACATTGGGACACTACGTGGATCGGTTTCAGGAGGAGATCCTCCTGGTCCAGGAGGTCCCCGGATATACGCTGATGCTTGCGTTCACCCTGGGACTGAGGCCAGGCTTCTTTAGTATGGAGTTGAAAAGGGTGCCCCTCTCTTTTGAGGAGCTCATGGAGAGGGCGGCGAAGGAGACAGATTTTGAGAGGGCCAATCCGGCGTTTGCATGGAAGTTAGCCAGGTTGGCAGAAGACGATGTAAAGGAACCAGGAGCGGGAAAGCAGAAGGAGCAGAGGGAGCAGAGAGAAGAGAGAAGACGAGAGGAACCCCGAGGTCAGGGGAAGCAAGGACAACATCATCGGGGGGCCCGGGAGCCGCACAACCAGATAGGTTGGAGGCCTCAGGAGGGTCGCCCCCAGGAGTTAGGAGGAGGCTTCCAGCGAAGGGATAACTTCCGTGAGCCAAGAAGGTTTGACCAACCGGCATGGAGACCGGGGGTGAGGGATCGTTTTCAGCATCAGCAGGAGACAATGGGGATCGGTCGAGGAAGAAGAGCTCGAGGAGGAGGAAGAAGAGGAAGAGGAGAAGGAAGAAGGGGTGGGGTGGCGTTGCCTTTCTGTGACTTCCATCAGGAGGAAGGTCACACAACGACCACTTGCCCAGAGTTCTTGGAGATGAGAGAGGCCAGAGGATTGAGGAGGCAGGATCCGCCAGTAAGGATCGTGGAAGTGCAGCAAGGGAAGACGGAGGATAGGTACGAGGACCGGGTGGATGTAGGAACCCGGGGAGGAATCGGGGCAATCCATGGAGGGATTGAGATCGAGACCACCCGAAAGGGGAGCCTCCAGACCATGTTCCGAAAGGGGGTAGCCTCGACCTCCCAAACCCCGCCCCCGCAAGAAAAAATTACCTTCTCTTCAGAGGACATGCCGGAGTATGAGGACCCGTTATGTGATGCCTTGGTAATCCAGACGGCGGTGGAAAACTTTACGGTCTCCAAGATCCTGGTAGATAATGAGAGCTCTGTAAACGTGATCTTCAAGAGGGCCTTCGATGAGATGCAAGTGGAAGCCAAAAGGATCTTGGCCTCGGATGGACCGTTGTTCGGGTTCTCCGGAGAGAGGAAAGAAGTGGAAGGGGGAGTGGGGCTGCACGTGAGATTGGGGGGCGTGTCACGGAACTGTAGGTTCGTGATTGTAGATGCCACGAGCAGCTACAGCGCCATCTTTGGACGTCCTCTCATCAGTGCCTTTCGCAGCGTCCCCTCCTCTTTTCATCAATGTCTCAAGTTCAACAACGGAGGGGTGCAGGTCAGGGTCAGGGGGGATCCGAAGGTGGCAAGGCAGTGCTACGTCACAGCTGTCAACACCATATCTTGGATGGCAGAAGCAGAGAAGTGGGAGAAAGAGATGGCAGCGCGTGAAGAAGCTATCGGGGAAGAGGAGGTGAGCCCAGAGAAAACAAGAGAAGGAACTGAAGAAGCTGTCGGGGGAGAGGAGACTGAGAAGCAACATGGAGGAGATGTGCAGGAGGTCCGGAGTAGCGGGGAGTTGGAGCCACAGGAAGGAAGGCAGGAGGAAGTGGAAGGAGAAAGGGCTAAGGAGGAAGCCCGGAGAGGCATGGAAATTGAGCTGCAGCAGGGTGAGGTGATGGAAGTTGAGAGAGCAGGAGGGGAGGAAGAGCTGGAGCTAGAAGAAGAAGCAGGGGACGGCTGGGAGCAGTCGCGGCTGGCGGTGGCCGAGGAAGTGGTGGAGATGGAGGTCTATACCAGCCAAGGGCAGGTACAAAGGGTGCGGATCAGCGGGGGCTTGAGCCCCGAGGACCAGGAGCGGATGCAGGCCTGCATTCAAAGCAACATCGACGTCTTCGCTTGGAGCGCGGCAGACATGTCGGGCATCGATGCGGACATGACCTGCCACCGCCTGAATCTGGACCCCCGAATGCGCCCCATACGCCAGAAGATGAGGACCATCGCAACGAAGCTAGAGGAGCCAATACGCGAGGAGGTCAAAAAGCTCCTGAAGGCGGGCTTCATCTCAGAGATCCAGTATCCAGGCTGGATCTCCAATGTGGTAATGGTGAAGAAGGGAGGTGGAAAATGGAGAATGTGTATCGACTTTTCTTTATTGAATAAATTATGCCCTAATGATTGCTACCCCCTGCCTCGAATCGACGCGCTGGTTGATTCAGCCGTCGGTTTTTCTATTATGAGTTTTCTGGATGCTTTTTCAGGTTACCATCAGATCCGGATGCACCCTCCTGACGTCAAGGACGTCTCCTTCATCACAAGGGAATGGTGATTTAGCTATAACATGATGCCCTTTGGGTTAAAAAACGCAGGGGATACCTACCAACGGATGATGGATCGAGTTTTCCAGGGCCAGAGGGGCCGAAACCTAGAGGTCTACGTTGATGATCTCATGGTGAAGAGCAAGGGAGTGAACTCGCATCTCCAAGATCTGAAGGAGACGTTTGCCACCTTGAGGAAGTTCAAGATGAGGTTGAACCCCTTAAAATGTGTTTTCGGGGCAAATCGTGGGAAGTTCCTTGGGCACCTTCTGACCCCGGCAGGGGTAGAACCTAATCCAGATAAAGTAAAAGCCATTCTAGAGCTAGAATCACCGCAAAACTCTAAGGAGGTGCAGCGCTTGACAGGAAAGCTGGCCGGCCTTAGCAGATTCCTCTCTAGGTCAGGGGAGAAGTGCTCACCTTTCTTTAAAGTGCTACGAGGGAATCAGAGGTTTGAATGGACCGCGGAGTGTGAAGAAGCTTTTCAAAAGCTGAAGGCGCAACTCTCCCTGGCTCCTCTGCTTCAAAGCCCAAAGGAGGGGGAGGATCTGACCTTGTACCTAGGAGTAGGAGCAGAGGCGGTGAGCTCCGTTCTAGTCAGAGAAGAGGGGAAAAAGCAGCTGCCCATTTATTATGTTAGCAGGATCCTAAAGAAGGCGAAGCTTCGTTACCCTATCCTAGAAAAGCTGGCATACGCCTTGATTGTTTCGGCCAGGAAGCTCCGACCATATTTCCAAGCACTTCGATCAGAGTGGTGACGGATCATCCTCTCCGTAAGATTTTCGAAGGAGTGGAGCACTCGGGTAGGCTGGCCAAGTGGTCTATCGAGTTGCAGAGTGAGTTCAACATTTCAGGTGATGAGATGAAGGGTGGCGGGGTTGAACACGTACCAAGGCTAACCCCAACCACAGGACCGCTCCGCCACACAAGGGGGCCCATCAACACCCAGACCTAAGGGCACAGGTAGTGGCCAAATATAGACTTCTTGGTCAACCCAGACTACAGGTGATGAGATGAAGGGTGGCGGGGTCGCAGAAGTCGGACTAACCCCAACCACAGGCCGGGGAGTCGCGTCAACACCCAGCCTGGAACAGCCCAAAAGCATCAACAGCGGCCACAGGAAGATGACGGTTGACGGGGCCTCGGGGAAAGCACTCCATCGGAGCGGGGGTGGTACTGACAAGTCCTCAATGGGTGACCATAGAACAAGCGGTCGCTTTGCATTTCCCTACAACCAACAACCAAGCGGAATACGAGGCAGTGATAGCCGACCTTCGCTTGGCAAAGGAGCTCTAGATTAAGGACGTTGAGGTTTTCACAGATTCATTGGTGGTGACGTCTCAGATACGAGGAGAGTTCGAGGCTCGGGAGCCCACCCTTGTGAAATATTTGTCCAAGGTGAGGGCAATCATCGGGAGGTTCTGGACGTTCTCCATCCAGCACATCCCCAGAGAAGAGAGTGCTGCTGCCGATCGATTGGCTAAGTTCGGACCTCGGGGAGGGGGTATCCTGACTGATTTATTCCATCCAGCGATCGAAGAGGGGGAGCTAATGGAGGTGGATCGGCGACCCTCGTGGGTGGGTCCCTTCATTACCTTCTTCTTGACAGGAACCCTCCCTGAGGGGATCAAGGAGGCAAGAAACTTCCGGCATAAGACAGCTCATTATCTCATGCATGAAGGAGGATTGTACCGAAGGATGCTCTCGGGTCTCCTAGCTTGATGCGTGTCGGAGGAGGAGACCAGACACGTTTTGGAGGAGGTGCACTCCGAGGAATGTGGTAGTCATTCCGGAGGGAGGACGTTGGAAGCAAGGGTGGTCAGACAGGGGTACTTCTGGCCCACCCTGAGGAAGGACGCGACAGAGTTTGCAAGGAAGTGCAGAAAATGCCAGCTCTATGCCCCCTCCAGCTCTTGCCGGCTCAAAGGCTCCGAAGTATCACAGCACCATGGCCCTTCGCCATTTGGGGGATGGATTTAGTTGGGCCTTTCCCTCCAGCTAGTGGACAAAGAAGATTCCTCCTGGTTATGATAGATTACTTCTCCAAGTGGCTGGAGGTTAAGGAGCTAGCAAAGGCAGCATCCCAGGTCATCATGAACTTTGTCTGGGGAGAGATCATCTGCAGGCACGGGTTGCCTCAAGCCATCGTCACGGATAACGGCCCGCAGTTTGCTAGTGAAGAGTTCATCAGCTTCTGCACTCAGTTGGGCATCGACCTCAGGTTTGCCTTCCTCCACCACCCCAGGAGCAACAGTTAGGTAGAGGCGGCAAACAAGATTATCGTAAACCTGCTAAAAAAGAAGGTGGCGAATTTGAGAGGGAATTGGGTAGAGCAGCTCCCCTCGGTCCTGTGGGCTTTGAGAACAACCCCGAACACGACCACTGGCGAAACTCCCTTCAAACTTTCCCATGGATGTGAGGCAGTCCTACCCGTGGAGTTCGAGGTCCGATCCCCACGAGTTGCGGCTGCAGGTGATGGGGACGAGGCGTGGAGGACGGAAAATGAAGAAGGCCTGCGCCTCTCGCTAGACCTGGCAGAGGAATTGCGAGACGTAGCAGCCATCAGACAAGAGGAGATCAAGCGTCGAATGGCAAAGCACTTCGACAAGCATATCAGGATAAAGCAATTCGCGGAGGGAGATCTGGTGCTAAAAAAGGTTGATGCGGCAGGGAGGTCCTCCCCGGTGGGAAAGCTCAATCCAAATTGGGAGGGACCTTTATTGTAGAGAGAGTGTTAAAAGCAGGAGGCTACTACCTCCAGGATGTGGAGGGTAGGACCTTGAGCCACTCCTGGAGTGGAGATGACTTAAAACGCTTCTACCCATGAAAAGGGAGAGCGGTAGATATGTACTCAAAGCATGGTCAATAAAATATACTTCTCGAATTATTTCCTATCTATTGTTTATTGTGAAGTCCTAATGACAAGAAGAGGTATCTTCATCGGCACCCCGAGCTCGGCTCGGCCCCAGGTAGACCCGCTGCGCAGGCTCTCATCTAGCTGGCAGGTCCGAAGGCTCGCCTGTGGGGGATAGGTTTGGATTGAGGTATCTTCATCGGCACCTCGAGCTCAACTCGACCCCAGGTAGACCCGCTGCGCAGGCTCTCATCTAGCTTGCAGGCCCGAAGGCTCGCCTGTGGGGGATAGGTTTGGATTGAGGTATCTTCATCGGCACCCCGAGCTCGGCTCGGCCCCAGGTAGACCTGTTGCGCAGGCTCTCATCTAGCTGGCTGGTCCGAAGGCTCGCCTGTGGGGGATAGGTTCGGATTGAGGTATCTTCATCGGCACCCTGAGCTCGGCTCGGCCCCAGGTAGACCCGCTGCGCAGGCTCTCATCTAGCTGGCAGATCCGAAGGCTCGCTGTGGGGGATAGGTTTGGATTGAGGTATCTTCATCGGCACCCCGAGCTCGGCTCGGCCCCAGGTAGACCCGCTGCACAGGATCTCATCTAGCTGACAGGTTCGAAGGCTCACCTGTGGGGGATAGGTTTGGATTGAGGTATCTTCATCGGCACCCCGAGCTCGGCTCGGTCCCAGGTAGACCCGCTGTGCAGGCTCTCATCTAGATGGCAGGTCCGAAGGCTCGCCTGTGGGGGATAGGTTCGGATTGAGGTATCTTCATCGGCACCCCGAGCTCGGCTCGGCCCCAGGTAGACCCGCTGCGCAGGCTCTCATCTAGCTGGCAGGTCCGAAGGCTCGCATGTGGGGGATAGGTTTGAATTGAGGTATCTTCATCGGCACCCCGAGCTCGGCTCGGCCCCAGGTACCGCTGTGAGGCTCCCGCTGCGCAGGCTCTGTGGGGGATAGGTTCGGATTGAGGTATCTCGGCACCCGGAGCTCGGCTCGGCAGGTGACCCGCTGCGCAGCTCTCATCTAGTCAGGTACGAAGGCTCGCCTGTGGGGGATAGGTTTGGATTGAGGTATCTTATCGGCACCCCGAGCTCGGCTCGGCCCCAGGTAGACCCGCTGCGCAGGCTCTCATCACTGACAGGTCCGAGCTCATGTGGGGGATAGGTTGGATTGAGGTATCTTCTCGGCACCCCAGCTCGGCTCGGCCAAGGTAGACCCGCTGCGCAGGCTCTCATCTAGCTGGCAGGTCCGAAGGCTCGCCTGTGGGGGATAGGTTTGGATTGAGGTATCTTCATCGGCACCCCGAGCTCGGCTCGGCCCCAGGTAGACCCGCTGCGCAGGCTCTCATCTAGATGGCAGGTCCGAAGGCTCGCCTGTGGGGGATAGGTTCGGATTAAGGTATCTTCATCGGCACCCCGAGCTCGGCTCGGCCCTAGGTAGACCCGCTGTGCAGGCTCTCATCTAGCTGGCAGGTCCGAAGGCTCGCCTGTGGGGGATAGTTTTGGATTGAGGTATCTTCATCGGTATCAAGCTGACAGGGCAGTAAATTCAATTTGGCAGAATAATGGGGAAAGTCTCCTTGAAAGCGACATTACACCTTAGCATCTCAGCTTGGTCCTAGGGAACAAAAAATAAACTAAGGTAAAAGGGGGAAGAGTAAGGCGAGTGGAGGCACTCGCAGCAGGCGATCTCGAGGATTGTCTCGCCTTTTGCGAGGGGACACTCGCGAGACAAGGTATCGCACCGTCTCGCGGGTGTAAGAGGATCAAGGAGGCGTCTCGCGTAAGTCAGAGGAAAAGGAAAAATAGAAAAGGCTAGGCAGCGAGATGGAGGGATAGCACCGTCCCGCAGGCCGAAGCCAGCCAAGGATTAACTTCACAAAATAAAGAACAAAAATAAAGACATGACAAAAATGAGCATTCGCTCGTCACTTGACAGATACCACAAAAAATATGTATGATTTAAAGTTTTACAACGATGAAAGGTGTAGAGAGTGATTCTAAATCTTGGAAGTTAATCCTCGCCAGATGAAGAATCATCGCTCTCCTCGCTATAGAGTTTTGGGACCAAGTGGCGAGCAGTCACAGTCTCGGAATGATCTTTCACAACCCCCAGATCCTTCATCATTTGCAGCACCAGCTCTGCCGCCCGAACGCCAGCGTCTCGGCATTGCTCCTCGATTTCCTCATGAGAGTAATGTGGCGGAGGCGTCCGGAAGGGCTCGCGGCGAGACGATGACGCGACGTCAGCCTGAAGACGCGCATTCTCAGCTGTCAATACCCGGACCTCCTCCTCCAAAGCCGCCACGCGCGAGCGCAATTGTTCCGCCGTCTCGGCATCCTGCGGGACGACCCAGCAGTTAGCTAAGAATGATGGAAAAGGAAAAAGAAACCAAAGGAGAAAGTCTTGAGGCATACCACACCGCCTTGGGCCTTCGCGAGGAGGGACTCGGCTTCAGATAGCCTTTTCGCTAGCCCAGTGGACTTCTCTCGCTCCACCTCCAGGTTCTCCTCGCTTGCTTTCCACTTCGAATTGATGTAAATAAGGCGGCGAGAGGAGCGGTGTGAGAACTCCAAGGCCCGCATCTGATGGTGGGAAGTTTTTAGCACGAGATCCTTGGTGGACTCGCTTTCAGGCGAGACAGCGTCAAGGCCGCCATAGAGGCCGTACCCCACGGCGAAGGCATGGCTGGTAGGGACCTCTTGCTCCTTCCAAGAAGGAAGGAGAGTGGAGATGGACACGTGGTTGGCGTCCCGCCCCCACAACAGAACTGGGTCGCCGACGGCATCATAAACCACGGAACCCAGGTTGTAATTCATATGGGAGGAGGGGGCGGGACAGCTAGAGGAATCGCCTTCGCGAGAGTAAGTGGCAGCCGCCTGTTCAGGAACAGCAGCTTGCGGGTTGGACGCCGTAGCAGGCAGGTTGGAGGCGGCGACCGGTTGATCAGGGAGTACCGTCCCGCGAGTAGGCGAGACGACCTGGTGGTTAGGGGAGAGGGGCGGTGGAGTTTCCCCTATAGAAATAGGGCTCCCTTGGGGAGCTTTCTTCTTTTCCTTAGAGATAACTACGGCCTTTTTCATCTTTTTCTTGGGAGGGCTGGAGCGAGAGGGGGCCGTGTCGCCTGTAGGACTCTTCGGCGGGATTGGCGCCAAGGACTCTCTCGCCGCCTCTGCCACTTCGTTGGCGAGATCAAGACCTCTCGCTGGGTGGATGTTACTCTTATAAGGAGGGAGGGCTGGAACGATTCGCTCACCTAAAAGCAAGCAAGGGTTATTAAGCGGCGAGACGACAAATAGCGAGACGCGAGAATGAAAGAATGAGAATACCTTCACCAGGGAGCACAGGGGGAAGCGAGTCGAGACCTCGCCGCAAGAAGTTGACTTCGAAATTCTTGCCGACTAGGTATTCGCACAACAGCTTCTCTGGACCACTGACTTGTGGGGTGGCGTAGAAGCTCTCTGGCGGAGACACCGACGCGAGAGGGATGCCGCCGAAATCAGCACGATCTCCCCGGATGAAGACAAATCGAGTGAGCCAGTGGTGGTTCTTATTGGGCGTCTCGCACACTTTAAGCCCCTGCCCAGTAAAGTACGAGACGCCATCAGCGTTGGCGTGGTAGATAAAGAGCTTGCGGAAGGCCGTCAAGCTGAATTCGATGCGCTCCCGGCGCATATAGCAGGCGAAAGCGATCAACACCGAGATGACGTTAGGGTTGAACTGCGCCGGGACGACACCAAAATATTTGAAGACCTGTTTTACCTCAGGCCAAAGGGGCAGCCGCAACCCCGCCTCAAAATGCGAGACGGGGAAGGCGAGTTCTCCCGGGTAGTAGGTATTGATGCACTCGCCGACTTTGGGGGGACGCGACTCGACACCATCCCCCAGGTACTCGTGGGCAAACCTATGATAATCTTCTTGAGGGAGCCGGCTAAGCGGGAAGTCGTGGTCGGTGAACCTCTTCCCACAGCGACTGCGCCCCTCACCTTCCTCAACCTTCTTCTTACCCATTTCCTGCTGCGAGACGATCTTCGGCGAGACGGAGGGAAAAGAAGAAGTTGGCGAGGGAAGCGAGAGAGAGGAGCGAGAGGGCTCGGCGAGACGAAAGAATCAGAGAGGCAAGAGTTTGGGTAGCGGCAGGAGTGAAAAGTGCGGTATTTATCTGATCTCGGGACAGACATATTTATAACCGATACAGAGCAATGATTGATGGGCGGGAAAAATATAAGGGGAGATGAAGAGTCGGCGTTCGATTCTCTCTCCTAAAATCTCGATCGGCGCGACCCATCACAATCAAAAAAGAATATATGAATAATATAATCAAAAAAATAAATTAGAAAGGGAATAAAAACCAGCAGTAAAGATATGTATTCAGAGATCGTACCGCATACAGCGGGCACCGAGTTCCCTAATATTTTTGGCGAGACAGCGCTACAAGACCGCTATTATTACAACATTCAAACACAGAAGAAAAGGGAAGCGGCGAGACGGACGCCCTTCAATACGGGCGCCATTCCCAGCGGCCACCGCAAGCTCCCGCACAGGGAGGTCTACTCCGCGAGTGGAAGGCGCGAATGGATTCGAGACCACGACGCGCGAGACGGGTCTGCATATCAGTCTCATTAATGATGGCTTCAGGGTTGGTGCCATCGACATCTATCTCGGCATTAGCTTCGGAGGATAGGCGAGCGCATCCGTTCTCCAGCAATTCAATGCGCCTCTCCGCGGCCTGCTTATCCTGCGCCAAGGAGTGGATGATGCGCGCGTGCTTCCGAAAAAGCTCAGCTGTCTTGCGCTTCATTTCCGCTGGATTCGAAGGGTCACCCAGATAGTCTTCAATCCCATCTACAGGAGGAGGCGAGACGGAGAGTCGCTTTGGTTGCTCCTCAGCAGGCGAGTTGGCCCGAGAATCTGCGCAAGGGGTGCAGAGGCAGGGTGGAAGAGGCACTCACATGAGGGTGTGAGAATAGCGAAGAGGATTCAAAAGGGCGAGGGAAGGTCTCTTACCAGGGAGGCGAGAGGTCTCAGCGGTCGGGGAGGGGTCGTCCCTCCTCTCGCTGGGAGTAGTTGGGGGAGTAGAAGAGGGCTGCGAGTCGTACTCCTCGCGGTGGACGGCAGAACCATTTCGCGGGCTCTCAGGGTGCTGCGAAACCACAAGAACTCCCTGAAAAAAAAACTAGTCGACAAAAGAGAGCACACGATTGCAGAGATGACAGCGGTAGAAGCAAGTACCCACCTCTTTCTCCTTGGAAGATGCATGAGGAGTGGGGATGATTTCCAAGGAGGCGCGAGACAGATCTCCTGCGGCAGACGACAGACCACCAGCCTTCATCTTTTTCAGGCGAGACGACGGGGGGAGAGGGCGAACTAATGAAGAGGTAAAAGAGGCCACGTTGGCCTTGTGCTGCTCTCGCACCAGTGCGAGACGTTCATGAAAGCTCTGACTATGAGTCATGACGAAGGTTTCAAGCTGGGGAGGAAGGATGTGCATAGTAGTACGCCCGGTGTGCGGGGCAGGAATCCTATATTTATAGGCCCCGGTGGGGGCCTCATAAAAGATTCCTCATAAATACGTTTTTTAATGCGCCTTAAATAACGAGCCTCAGTTGGACATTCTTTTCGAGCTTAGAATAATCTCGAAAAGAGCGGGGATTATGTACAACCTCGGGCTCGCAAGAAGCCCTCAAAGAGCAAATAAGTCGAGGCAGGCGAATGGGACCAGGGGGTCCACTCGCAAAAGGCGAGATGATTTTCTCTTCAGTAAGCAAGGTACCCCATTTGGGGCGAGGAGACCTCCAGAGGCGAGAGGGCCTCCAGAGGCGAGAGGGCCTCCAGAGGCGAGAGGGCCTCCAGCGGCGAGAAGACCTCATAGCGAAGGGCGCCGGCGAGACGGGCAGTGGGGTCCATCTCGCCGACAGGCTCTTCTCCACTCGCCAGGGCAAGAAGAGACCATTTTTATATTTTTCATGTCAACAGGGGTTTTTTACTCTTCTACCCCGGGTATTTTTACCCTCTTACCCTTAGTGGCCTGCGTATAGCCCCTCAGAACTGCGGAGTTTGGCTGTTGGTAGACCCAGCCAGGGGTACCCCGGTAATTTCAGACCAGTACGGTTTTGTTATTGGCAGGTCAGATTTCGAAATCTATAAATAAGCCCATATGGGTTCTTCAGAAGGATCTTCTTTTCGACTCTGAGGGAATCATCGGCATTGTCTTCTGAGGAACTCCAAGCCCAGCTTTAGGCTTTGGAGGGGAAGCTCTCAGTGACCTTCCGGGTAAGCGGTGGGACCTCCCTGCTGCGGCTTTGGGCCAGTTTTCTAGTCCTTCACGACCAGTCGGAGGTCGGAGCTTAGGCCAAGTAGGTGTCGGCTACGCCCCTGTTTTGCGAACATTTGTCGGAGTCAAATTTTGGCTTCAACATAGTGCACGGGTCGTCGGGCCGCGTGGCTGATAGTTGTGATGGAATGTTTGTGCATGAGTGCACAATATGTGATGAATATATATGCATATGAATTGTTATGCCTCCAGGGAAGTGAAGGGCAGGGAAGGAATTACCCGGGAAAGGGGTGATCCGGAAAGGGGTGAATGTTAGATATTGGTCAGTTGATGCTGACGTTCCTTGTTTGCCTGAGGACCAGGGTGGGCTGTCCTGGGTGGGCGTCCTTTTACAGGTGTTGAAGAGCCGAGCGGGACATTTAAAGGCTGAGATCCCTGCTGCTGCAGCTGCTGCCTCTAGCCCTTGAAGGCTATATTGAAAATATTATGTTGTTTATATGTGGTTGGCCTGCGCGCCAAATGTTTGGAAGCCACTTTGTAAAGAACACCTGTAAGGCCATAAGGCCAACAGACTTTGTATTTACGTACACTTTTGTTTATATATCAATGTGGATATTTGTATGGTGGACATTCATCTTTGGAGTTCAATCGTGTTATAAGCTTCCGTTAGAATGCTATGAGTTAGGATGCACAACTCTGGTATCACTCCGTGACTTCGCCGTCCATTTAATGGTATATAGTGTGGGGCCCCGGCCAGACCTTCTATTATATACTATATGAACGGATGGAGTCATTACGCAAGTAGTCGGTCTACAGGAGATGAGCTCGTACAGAGTTCACGGACTACGGCATCACTCGAATGAGGAACTTGGTCACACTCGAGGAGGTCATTGGCCAATGTGCAGGAGTGGAGCTCGTGCATGGACTTGGACTTATGATGACACTCCCACTCGAGGACTTGAAACATTATCGGAGTCGACAGCTCTCAGGAGCCTTGCTCAACTAGAGTGGTATAAGTCGACTCGGTGAGGCAAGTAGTCGGTCTGTAGGAGAGGAGCTTGTACAGAGTTCACGGACTACGACATCACACCAACGAGGAACTTGGTCTCACTCGAGGAGGTCGTTGGTCACTGTGTAGGAGAGGAGCTTGTGCAGGGACTTGGACTTACGATGACATTGTCACTCGAGGACTTTAATCAGTGTTGAAGTCGACAGCTCTCAGGAGCCTTGCTCAACTAGAGTGATGTAATTCGACTCGGGGAGGCAAGTAGTCAGTCTGCAAGAGAGGAGCTCGTACAGAGTTCACGGACTACGACATCTCTCCAACGAGGAACTTGGTCTCCCTCGAGGAGGTCGTTGGCCAATGTGTAGGAGAGGAGCTCGTGCAGGGACTTGGACTTACAATGACACTGCCACTCGAGGACTTTAAACATTATTGTAGTCGACAGCTCTCAGGAGCCTTGCTCAACTAGAGTGGTGTAAGTCGACTCGGGGAGACAAGTAGTCGGTCTGCAGGAGAAGAGCTCGTACAGAGTTCACGGGCTACGACATCACTCCAACGAGTAACTTGGTCTCACTCGAGGAGGTCGTTGGCCAATGTGCAGGAGAGGAGCTCGTGCAGGGACTTAGACTTACGATGACACTGCCACTCGAGGACTTTAAACATTGTTGGAGTCGACAGCTCTTAGGAGCCTTACTCAACTAATGTGGTGTAAGTCGACTCAGGGAGGCAAGTAGTCGGTCTGCAGGAGAGGAGCTTGTACATAGTTCACGGACTAAGAAATATCTCCGACGAGGAACTTGGTCTCACTCGAGGAGGTCGTTGGCCAATGTGCATGAGAGGAGCTTGTGCAGGGACTTGGACTTACGATGACATTGCCACTCGAGGACTTTAATCAGTGCTGAAGTAATTTGTCCCGTCGCTTAAGAGATTGTCAATGAGTCAAATGCATCAATATCTTTGAGGAAGAAGAAATTCTAAAGAGAACGATGAACTTTCCTTCGTTGAGTTGGGAGGTTAGCGTCCGGAACAGTTCATGGTAGTTCCTCCAATCGGAGGAGTGATGCAATCGGGGGTAGCTTGGCCGACATGCAAGGGGGAGCTGATCTCGACCGTCAATGCAGGGGCTCGGTCTTACAAGGACGCTTACATCCCGAGGCATCGTCCCATCGTCCGCCCTGGGCTATCTAGGAGAAACAGGTCAAAGGCTCGTTTCCCAACCCAACTGTGGAGATTGTTTTCAGCTCTGCCACATGGCTATAAAGGTCAGCGTACAAGCGAAGGGAAATGGCCCTTGGGGGGTCCCACAGGACACACACTCGAGCTTACCATCCTTCTGCGAACTTGTACTTCTCAGAGCTCGGCAGGTTATCCTGCTTTGGTAACAACAGAGACGCGTCCTGCTTACAGGACAAACATTCGCTACGAGCGGGTCTTTTAGTCTTCTCAAAGACCGATGACGCCTTTGTACAAGTCATCACTTTGTGAGGTCGATCGCTTATCGAGTTTAGGAGGTTAGTGTCCAGACCTGTTCCTGATAGTTCCTTCAGTCAGAGGAGAGATGCAATCAGGGGTAGCTAGGCCGACATGCAAGGGGAGAGCTGATCTCGGCCGTCAATGCAGGGTCTCGATCTTACAAGGACGCTTAAATCCCGATGCATTGTCCAATCGTCCGCCTTGGGCTAATATGGAGAAACAGGTCCGACGCAAAGAAGACAACTCGCATTAACCTGTGACTCCGAGGGCAAGTAAATGTATAAACAACTTAGAAACAATGTTATAGGTAAGCAATACATGTTACCGCTAAGGGTAGAACCTTTTCAGGTCATCCCCGCTCCAGATATTTGAGGAGATGAAATGAATAACATTGCGTCCTGGTTACTTAAGTGATAGCCTCACGCGTATAAACTCGCAGAATTCGAACACCATAGTTGCTGAAGTAGTGATCTCGCGAGTATGGACTCACATATTTAAAGGAGAGCATCATAGCTGTTGAAGAGATGACCTCGCGAGTATGGAACACGCGGAATTGAAAAGAGCACTCAGTAAGCATGAAGAGCATCATGAGTAGGAGCTCGTAAAATACTAGCTTGAAGATGCCATGAGTAAGCCGTCTCATGAAATGTTGGTTGTCGGAGGAGATCATCGCAAGTAGGAGCTCGCAGAGCACCTCGTATGTTTTCCCCTGGTGGTGAACATGTTGTGATTCGCCCGGTTTGTTAGTCATACAAAAAGTACTCACGGGCTTTACCAAAGCACCCGTAAGTATGAACATGTAGTATGAACATGTATGAAAAACACGACTATTGAAAAATGAGATGAATCAGGCGGAGGGTAAGTGTCACTCCTGACATTAGAATCAGGCGGCTGGGCTGAGCATTGTGAGCTCGTTGAAGGAGATCTTGTGTTCGAAGGCCAGATATGAGGATAGATCTGAGAAGAGGAGTGTGACGTGCTCCTTTTCATCTGTGTAGAAAAGTTTCGTCATGGCTCCAAAGAGAACTACAAGGGTAACGAATTTATCCTGGACAAGTGAAGTCCTCAATATGCATATTTGCATGAATCCCCTCACCAAAAGGTGAAAAAGGATGGATTCTAGTGGGTAGATCGGTTTGATCCCCATATATTCTTGCATATAGATCCGGAAATATAGAGTACGAAATATGCATGTTGTGTGAAGCCCATCTGGACAGGTTGGTCTGAATTGGTGATATTTAATTTGCGTGCCGGAGAAGACTCCGTGGATATGTGTGTGAAGTACGTGTGAAATACGAAGTCAAGGGGTGTGCAGGATGCTGCACCAAAGTACTGGAAGAATTTCCAGGAAAATACCCGGGAATGATCACAGCTTTGTGAATTGTTGATGTCGCCAGCCGATAGTTAGTGTCGACAGACTATAGCTCCTTGGGAGCTAGTGTTATGAGGCCTGTATTTAAGAGACCTAGGGGTCGTTGTATGTAAGCTGTGTGCTTAAGTTGCCTGGCCTGTGGTGGGTGCCAGCCCGAAATGGACAAAGCCGCGTGGCTTGTGATGCATTGAGTCGTGAAGGCCAACTACTGTGCCATCAAGTTAAGTACCTCTAAACAACTGGGTCGTCAAGTTAAGTACCTCTGAATGGGCAGTTGGTCGTCAAGTTAAGTACCTCTGAACGACGTAGTCGTCAAGTTAAGTACCTCTGAACAACAAAGTTACTGTTAAGTCATGGACCTCTGAACGGTGGTGTTATACGGGGGAGTCCGGTACACCGAAAATGTGTCCGGAGTGCACGGGGCCTGTGGTCGTTGTGCCAACGTCTGTGTTGAATGGTGCCTAAACGCACCTTATTGTTGCCATATATATATATATTATGCCTTGTTTGCAGGGATGAAGAAATGCTGCCCCGAGTAAGGGGTGTGATCGTTATAATTGGGTCAGCAAAATGCTGATCGTTGCTTTGTTTGCCACGTTTTGGTGGGCCATTTTGTGCAGGTGCTAGAGAGTCAAGTGGGAAGTAGCGGGATGAAGCCCATGTGCTGCAATTGGTTGGCCCTTGAAGGCCCAAAAGGCGAACTTTACTGTTTCATGTGTGGCCGGCCTGCATGTCGATGTATGAAGTCACTTTTATTAACTGAAACAGTTGTAATAAGGCTCTGACCAAAACATGTGATGTAATATCTATGTCATTCCTTTTGTGTAGTGGACATCCTTATTGTGTACGGGTTCTTAACTTAAAATGCTTATGCTAGAATACTCTGTGGTAGGACGTGTTTCTACTTGAATCTGGGTTTTGCTTACTACATGTAATTTCCTTGTCTGTCAGTGGTATATGACGTCGGGCCCCGGCCGGACCTACGGTCATCTGATTGGCGGTGTACGACTGGGATACACGGTACACCAATAAGGTGCCCTGAGTGCACGGAGCGTCTGGTGGATACCGACATTTGTGATATGGTTGTGGTTGGTAGATTGATAGAGATTGTGATGGCAATACATACAGGGAAGGAACCACAGCCCCGGGTAAAGGTAGGGTCGTTATAATTGGTCAGCTAATGCTGACCGTTACTTTGTTTGCTGCTCTTGGGTGGATATCTAATTGCAGGTGCTAATGATTGAATTGAATTGATTTGAGCGAAATGGAGGCTTGCTGCTAAAGGCCCTTGAAGGTCGTGCGAAGAAAGCGTGTTTGGATTTCATGTGTGGCCGGTCTGCGTGCCGATGTATGAATGTACATTTGTGTAAAGAGAAACATGTAAGGCCTTAAGGCCATGGGTGTGTGTGTTGTATACATTCCTGGTGTTGATATATAAAGGTGGAGTTTATATATTAGTGGACGTTCATTGAGTTGAGTTCAGCCAACTTAAAATGCTGCGCTAGAATGTTTTGAGTTAGGGTACGAGTAGATTTTGATCGCCACACGTAATTCCACCGCTTGTCTGTGAAATATGTCGCAGGGCCCCGGCTGGACCCACCGTTATATTCCATGTGACGAGTGGGGGCATTACAGGCAGCTTCACTTTTTGACATAGTCATTTTTGCTGCTCCAATAATATTTAGAGAAGTTGCACTTGGTACTACAGCCTCTGGATGCAGATTCATATAAGCATCTACATTAAAAAAACTTGTTAGCTTTGTCATATCTTTTTAGTTCGTCTCTCCTATAAGAAGACATGGTATTGTACTGAGAGGGATCTTTGCCTTCCTTTTTAGCTTTGTTAATGAGAGAGAGTCCAACTAACTCTTGAAATATGACCATTTTAGCAGTTATTTCTTGTTAAGGATCCACAAAAGGGATTGGAGGAGATTCTGGCCTTTTCGAACAGTTATCTTTTTCATATTTATCAACTTCAGATATTATATGTTACTTGTCTTACTTCTGATGTTGTTGTTGATGTAATATCTATGTCATTCCTTTTGTGTAGTGGACATCCTTATTGTGTACGGGTTCTTAACTTAAAATGCTTATGCTATGCGACGGATGAAGAACATGCTCACATTAGATTATTCTCCTGTGAAGAGGAGTTCATCAGAGAAGCCATATATAAGGGAAAGAACTCCACAACTACATCACTCTGTGAGGAATCTGAATATGAAATGGAGGTCAGCTTAATGACACTATCTGATAATCTAGAAACAGAAATTGTTGAATGTCGGGATACTCAGGTAATATTTGACAATTCCATTTGTTCTACAACTTTTGTTTATGAGACTGGGGATAAGTTAGACACATGTAGCTCAAATTTCGATAAACATGGGTCCAACTCTGAGACTAAACTGCAGCAGCTCACAGTCAAGTTTGGAAAACTACTAGATGCTCTTATACAGAGCAAAAAACTTGTCAACGAACAAGCCAATATAAATGACTCTCTAACAGGTCTTAAGTACCATCATGAGATGGTTACTCAGAAGATTGATCTTCAAAGTTCAAAGTTGGCTAAGCTAACTAAAATCATTGATGGTCAAGTCATGTTGCTAAAACAAAATGAAGCAACCATTTAGGAGTTACAACTCAAACTTCAGAATGAGAAAACACTTGTTTAGTTGTTTTCTAAATCTAAGACAATGCTCTCCATTATAAATACCTTCTCAGAAACTCCTGGAAGTGGACTTGGTTATGTTATACTTAAGAGAAGGAGAAACAAAAAGCTGACAGGACAAAAGGGTCCAGTCATGCCACAACCTGTGTTTCAGATTAAGAGAAAAGAAACCCAAAAGTCTGGACCAGTTGGACCAAACTCATATGTGAATAGGAAAGCTATGCTTAATGTGCTTGCTCCAAGGAGGACTGTTGTGACTGAGAGGCAAAACAACTATTATGCTCCCAATCAAAATGCAACTGTCAAGTTTGCTAATTCCTGTCCTAAGGAATGTCAGCATAAAGTTCATTTTGTGTCTCCAAAGAGGAGATAGAACAAATATGAGTGTTGATGTTGTGGGAAGATTGGACACTTTGCCCTAGATTGTTGGTTCAATCATACAATGTCTCATGGACAGAAAATGTATCCAATTAAGAAATTCTCAGGTGGTCTCAATGGAGCCATAACTAATAAGCACCTAGGACCCAAGATAATTTGGGTTCCTAAAGATAAGTAAATCTTTATTTTGCAGGTATGTCCAAGCACCAAAGATAGACTCATTTGGTACTTGGATAGTGGATGTTGCAGACACATGACTAGAACAAAGAGTAATTTGAGAGAGTTCATTCCAGTGAAGGACGGACCAAAGTTGCTCTTTTGTGGAGCTGACAAAGGGATTATCAGAGGTTATGATAAGATTTCAAATGACTTAGTCACTTTCACTAAAGTAACTTATGTGGAAGGGTTGCAACACAACCTTATAAGCATAAACCAACTTTATGATCTTGGCCATAACATTTCATTCCACAAGGATGAGTGCCACATAAAAAAGTCAAGTGACCAAGAGATCATCTTGAAAGACACTATGTGTGGGAATGTGTATTGTTTAAATTTTATTTGTCTAAATTCAGACTCTCTCATATGCCTAGTTGCAAATGAGAAAGCATCACACTGTGTCAAATGACACAAGAGGCTAGCTCATTTGAACTATAAGATCATAGGCAAGCTATTCAAGAAAGAGCTAGTTAGGAATGATCATAATATTATATGCACTAAGAAGAGCATTTGCTCTGCATGCTAAAAAGGCAAGCAGACCAAAGCTTCCTTCAAAAGCATTGAAACCAAAGATTCTGTGAGGTGTTTGTACCTCTTGCATATGTACTTGTTTGGTCCTATGTCAGTTCATAATCCAGGAAGGAAACTCTACACATTTATGGTTGTTGATGACTATTCCAGATTTACTTGAGTTTTTTTCTTAAGGAAAAAATCTGAAACTCCTGAGGTCTTCAAGACATTTGTCAAACAAATACAGAATGAATTAAATAGTTATGTGATCAGAATCAGAAGTGATCATGAAATTGAGTTTCAATCTGAATGCATGATAAAATTTTGTGAAAAATATGAGATTCAACAAGAGTTTTCCTCTCTAAAAACACCTCAGCAAAATGAGATTGCTGAGAGAAAGAACATGACTCTCATTGAAGCTAGAAGAATCATGTTGAGTGATTTTTATCTCCCAGAATATTTCTGCGATAAAGCTATTAACACAACATATCATGTTCTTAATAGAGCTTCAATCAACAAAAGCCTGAATAAGACTCCTTATGAGATAATGAAGGGCAGAAAACCAGACTTGGCCTACTTAAAAATCTTTGGATGTAAGTGTTTTGTCCTTAATAATGGGAAAACAAACTTAACTAAGTTTACTGAGAAGTCCTATGAAGACATATTTGTTAGTTATAGTAACCACAGTAAAACCTATATCGTCTATAACTTGATGGATCAAGTTGTAGAGGAGTCTGTTCATGTTGTATTTGATAAAAGTTTTATGTATTTCAATGATAAGCCAGATACATCAAGCACAATAGGAGAAGACTTGAAGCTAAACGAGCTGTCAATAGAAGACTCAATTCCAGCAAGCCAAAGTACACAAGATGGAGTCAACATTGTTGAGGAAGAACTTGCACATGAACAACCAGAAGAAGAGACTCAGCCATAAGATGAAGTTGTTCAAAGAGAAAAGGTCATATTACCAATTGCTGTCAGACATCTAAGGGATCATCCAAGGGAACTTATCATTGGAGATGCAGCTCATGGTGTGACCACAAGAATTAGACATCACAACACTACAATGTACTCAAGTTTTCTGTCTCAAACAGAACCAAAGAAGTTTAAAGAAGCCAATATAGACCCATTTTGGATAAGGGCTATGTAGGAAGAATTGCACCAGTTCAAGAGATGTAATGTCTGGAAGTTAGTTCCCAGACCAGATGACTGTAACATCATAGGAACCATGTGGATCTACAGAAACAAACTGGATGAGAATGGTGTTATAGTCAGAAACAAGGCTAGACTGGTTGCAAAGGGCTATAGACAAGAAGAGGATATAGATTTTGATCAAACCTTTGCACCAGTGGCTAGATTGGAAGCTATTAGACTCTTCCTGGTATATGCAGCCTACAAAGGATTAAGATTGACCAAATGGATACGAAGTCACCTTTCCTTAATGGTAACCTCAAATAAAAGGTCTATGTTGAGCAACCCTCATGTTTTATTGACTCTACTCATCTTAATTATGTTTATCGTTTATTAAGAGCTCTCTATGGATTAAAACAAGCCTCAAGGACATGGTATGAGACCTTGTCTAAATTCCTTCTGGAGAATAAATTCTCAAGAGGGAAAATAGACAAAATACTATTCCTAAGGGGAGTCAAAGACAAGACCATCTTAGTACAAATATATGTAGATGATATCATATTTGATTCTACTGATGAGTCACTTTACACTAAGTTTGAAAAAATTATGCAAGGCAAGTTTGAGATGAGTAGTATGAGTGAACTCATGCTTTTCTTGGGCCTTCAAGTTAAGTAAACTGTTGATGGACTTTTCATTAATCAGTGTAAGTTCACCAAAGAGTTAATCAAGAAGTATGACATGAAGCATCCACTTCGATGAGAACTCATATGGGGTCCAGTATGTCTTTAGATAAGGATGATGTTGGCAAGCCTATTGATATCACCTAATATAGGGGCAAAGTTGGATCACTACTCTATCTAATAGCAGTAGACCAGACATAATATATGCTATCTGTGTCTGTACTAGGTATCAAGCTTTCCCTAAGGAGTCTCATTATACAACTGGAAAAAGAATATTGAGATATCTAAAGGACACACCTAATCTTGGCCTATGGTATCCCAAGAATAGTGATTTTGAACTAACGGGCTTTTCAAATGCAGATTATGCAGGTTGTAAAGAAGATAGGAAAAGCACTTCACGTTCATGTCAGTTCCTTGGAAGAAGGCTAGTGTTATGGAGCAACAAAAAATAAACAAGTACAACAATATCTACTGCTGAATCTGAGTACATTTCAACTGGAAGTTGTTGTGCACAGTTGCTTTGGATTCAACATCAATTACAAGATTACAACATTCAGCTAAGTAAAACTCCATTATATTGTGATTCTACTAGTGTCATTTCAATTGCAAATAATTTTGTGTCACATAGTAGAACTAAACATATTGAGATTAGATATCACTTTATTAGGGAGCATGTAGAAAAGGGAGAAATTAATCTATAATTTGCTCCTACAAATAAACAGATTACTGACATTTTCACTAAGCTCCTAGATGAAGAGAAAATTAATTTCTTTAAGTTTGAACTTGGGATGTTAAATCTAGAATAATTGATGCATACATAAAGACTAATAAAATGAGAATAAAATATTAGTCAGTAATTATGTTACCTAAATATCGAGAAAATACCTCAAAGTGCCAAGTATTTGTAGTTCTGAAAACACAATTTTCTGCTAAGTCAAAAGTTGTGTCGAGATACCAAAGATTCTGTCGAGACATTAAAGAATGCGTCGAGACATCAAAGAAATTATCGAGACATCAAAGAATGTGTCGAGACACCAAAGTTAGTGTCGAGACATCAATGGGTGTCGAGACCCTAAGGTATATGTCGAGAGACAATATCCTTGTGTCGACACATCACGACAGACAATGTTTCCAGTGTCGAAACTAGGTATTTACCTAAAAAAAAATTAGAACAGTCTAAATGGAGCGCGCCCTTTCATCTTCAGGAAAGATTAGGCTATAAATAGGGCGTGAGAGTAGAAGATGACTATGCTTTCTTGATATTGTGATCTGTTGATTTCTGAGTGTCGAGCCCTAGAACTTAGATCAGTCGACACTCGTCAACCATTTCTCTCCACTCTCATGGCACCCAAAAGAGACGATAACATCTTCGAAGGTTATGAACTTGTCCGCAATGGATTCAACTCGACGTCTGAAGAAATTAAGATGGTAATAACCCTAATCACTGAAGCAAGATTGAAATATCTGCTTTCAGAACCTTCAAATATCTAGAAACGACAAGTTCTTGAATTCTTTTTCAATGCTCATCTCGACTCAAACACAGACAAGATTAAGTCCAAGGTGAATGGAACAAAGGTCAAAATCACAACAAGAAGACTGACCACGATATTTCAATTGTCAAGGATTGATCAAGAAGATGACTTAGATTCAGCCAAGACTGCAGAAGCTTTGGAGTTCTGTGGATTGGCCCCAACCACAAAGATTTGAAGCACCCTGGTCAGGAAGGGAATGAATACTAAAGGTAAATTTTTGTCAGAGATTATAGGAAAAGTGTTTCTATGTAAAACATGAGCACATGATAGAATCTCTGCTCAAATGTTTGAGCTGATGACAAGGATAATATTCAAAGTGAAGATCAACTGGAGCAAAATTGTCTTTGACAAAATAACAGAGAGCATCAAGAAGCCCAATACGGGAAGGATTATAAGCATCTATTTGGTTTAAGCAATTCCTGACAGTATCAATCTCAAGATTGGATCTAAGATCAATCACATGATAAGAATGGACATGAGAATCCTAGAAAGATGGGATAGAGAATAAACAAAAGATACACCAGTACTAGAGAAGAAGAAAGATAAGAAAAAAAAGTAGTGGTTGTGGAAGAAGAATCTTCTCGTAACTCTGAAGAACAAGGAAGCTCCAGCACAGAAAAACCTGATGATGCAGCGCCAGAAAATTCTCCAAGGACCTCTCCTGGTACTGGAGATCAGGTGCAGGGGGAGACAACAATACCAGAGAAGGATTACATTGAGGGGGAGAACCTCAATGATCTTCTAGACTTGGAAAATGTTCATGCACAAGATGTGCAAATGTCTAAAAAAGAGAATGAGAATGCAGTCTCTAAGGAGACTGAGGAAGAATTTTTTATGGAAAAAGAAGCTAATATTCATGGGAACTTACATGATACATTCCTAGAGGATGAAACTATGAAGGAACTCAACCTTGGTGAAGAAGGTGTACGAGTTGAGGGGGAGATACCAGATCTGGCCCCAAACACTGAAGGAGCTAAAGAGCCTACTTCGGTTGAAGTGGTCTGTTCTTCAGATTTTGATGAGGAGGAAGCCTCTCATCTCAAGAAAAGGATAATTGAGGATCTCAGAAAAAGGAGTAAGAGCTATAAGAAAACAGTTCAATATGGAACAACACCTGCTCCTCCTCTGGATTTCAGCTCCTTATTGACTCAAATGCAAATAATGTTAGATGAACAAAGAAGACAACTGGAACAATATATAGATGAAAGGACTAAGGATGTACAGTTCCAACTAGCACAAGATATCAAATCCATTCGATTTGAGGTCAACTTGTTGAAGAAGGAAATGACTGACTTTTTCCAAAGAGGAGCAAACACTGTAGTCTACCTTGCTCAACAACAGAAGGAGTTAGATGAGACTCAAAAAGATATAGTTGTTCAACAAGGATATGTCCTTGAGAATCAGAAAAGAATGAATGATATTTCACTAGTAAAGCTTGCTGAGCAAACTAAAGCTCTGGAGACAAATATAGACTCTACCTCCAAAGATGTTGAATCTCAGCTATCTATATATGCAGACACTGTGGTTAAGGCAGTCAAGTGCTCTGGCAAAGAAATAGATGACCACTTGCTCAAGGTAAAGACTCATCTCACCTCAGGGGTTAATCATCTTGTAGACCAAACAAAATTTCATAAGAATGACTTGAGAGATCCTATTGAGAGAGAAGTCATAAAAGGGGAGAAAGTAATGATAAAGTCAAGCTCTGAGCATGCTATTTGGACCTCCAATAGCATCAGATATACTGTAGGTTATCCTCCCATAAATTATGATGAAGATCAAACAGCTGAGTCTGACAGCCAACCAGCTCAGCTTGAGACCATCCAAACAGCAGTACAGACTATGTACAGTCCTCCACCACAGGTTTAGAATGTAATATGTGAGAAGATGGAGATGGTTGATCCTGCCCTGCTCAAAGACAAAGAAGTTCAATTATCTAAAAAGAGATTCAGGGAGCAGGGTGATGCAAGGCCAGATTTTGAGTAGTGAAGTCCAACTTTAAGATCTATTATATTAACTGCTTGGAAGGCTGTTCAAAACAATAAAACTAACAAGAGAAAGTGGTATTCTGAACAAGAATGAGTTAAGCATACAAAGCAGCAGAATATCATCTTTAAATTACGAAAAGATCTGTAGGCAGGGAAGAACCCAGCTGATTCTATTGAACCCAACAAGTATTTCCCTAAGCTCTATCATTATTTTGAAAGGCAAAAGCTTAAGAAAGAAGAGATCTTGAAGGATAAGGATGTCAAGGGAAAGAAGAAGGTTGTTGAAGACAAGTTGCCTGAAGTCAAAGCCAAGATACAATCAGATAAATGCATTGTCATCAAAGAGCTGGAACAATCTAAGATTATTTCTCTGTTGTAGAAACTATGTAATTTTGTAATCGAACATTGTAAATTTAGAACTGTTTAAACACAGGAAAAAATGAAATGAAAAAGTTTATTGGCTCTTTACAATTTTTTTCTTGTTATTTTCATTTGTTTTGTATTTTTGTTACAGTACTTAACATTTACATCATAATTATCTTATTTTGATATTATGGTATATATCATTGAATTGAGGTTATGACTTTTTCAAATAAGGGGATATTGTTGGATACATTGGAGATAATGTAATTGATTTGAAGAAGTCCTTTCAACTCAATGATATACACAAATATGTATTTGATGTATGGTTAAGTTTCATGTGCATGGTGAAAATTTGAAAAAAATTGACTGAGTCCACAGGCATTGAGTGAAGCCAGTTCACTCAATGTCATACAGCTAAAAGTGCTAAGTGAAGTCAGGACAGTCAAAGCCTAGCAAGTTGCAGCGCAAAAAAATGGCTTAGTACAAAAGTGTTGACACACTTCACAACTATGTTGATACCTTTGTAGGAGAAGTGTCGAGATCAGAAAGAGACAAGACAAGCTGTGTCGAGACAATTCATTTATCTCGACACCTTGAAGATCAAGTCAACAGTGTCGAGATAAGTCAGATATCTCGACACCTTAAAGTTCAGGACAGTAGTGTCGAGACAATACAATTGTCTCGACACAATGAAGAACTGAAGTGCAGACTTAAAGATGTCGACACCCAGCAAAAAGAAGTGTCGAGACAAGCCTACTGTCTCGACACCTTGAAGTTCAGAAAGAAGTGTCGAGACAAGCCAACAGTCTCGACACCTTGAAGTTCAGATAGAAGTGTCGAGACAAGTCAACTGTCTGGACACCTTAAAATACAGACTATAAACACTGTCAAGTGAAGAAGTGTCAAGTCTACTAAGATGTCTCGACACCTTGCAATATACAGACTAAGAACACTACATATAATTGTGTCGAGACACATTGGACTTCTCGACACTTGTGTTCTTGGAGCTGCAGAGTCAACACAGCTGAGTGTCAAGATAAGTCAGAAAGTGTCATGTCAGCTACAATGACTTGACATTTCGTTAGAAACTGTTTTGAAGGAAGACTTAGAGTATGATGACATAATGATGATGTCATCAATCAGATGTCAGTGGCTACATGAGTAGTGAAGGCTATAAATAGAGGGGTCATCTACATAAGAAGGGGGGATGAAGTAGTTCAATCTTTTTGATTTCTCACAAGTCAGAAAAGGGGGACAAACACCAAGAAGAAGGAAGACTCAAGTCTTTAAGAAAGTCTTCTGATCCTTTTAGCAAGTTGATCAGAGGATTAAGGTGGATCTGTTCGACAAGTTCTTCAAGAAAATCAAATCGATCATCATCAAGAACCTTGCAGATCCAGTGAAGAATCATTTCAGCCAGTTTGCTCATTAAGAAACAATCCTGTGCTGCTGATTGAATAATCTGAATTCTCCGATAAGTCAGATCTCAGAGTTGTTATTTTCTGAGATTACTTTCTCATTTTTCTATAAAACCTGTAAGATCTCTTTGAGATCTGAGTGTGTAGGAGATTTATTCTCTGAGTTGTAAGCATGTGTTATAAAGGTTGAGGTAGGGTTCTTGAGGGACCTGAGGTAGGTGATTTGTGTGGGATCACTGAGGTGTAAGACTTGTATAGTCTGGGGTAGGGTTCTTGAGGGACCTGAAGCAGGAGATTGAGTGGATCTCTGAGGTAGGACCTGTTGGTCTGAGTTGTAGGTTTCTTAACAGAAACTGAGCCTGTAAGATCTTTAATCTGAGTTGAAGAGGAGGAGATATAACAATATCTAGCACATTACTAGTAAGGAAGAAGGGGAAAAGTGGATGTACCCTAGATAAGGGAACCACTATAAAATCTCTATGTTTTGTGGATTGTTTGTGCTATGTTCTTGTGAATGTTTATTTTCAAGTATCTGTTGAACATTTAATATAAGTGACAAAGAAATTTAAAAGACACATATTCATCCCTCTCTAGGTGATTGACTACCCATAGATTTATCTTTCACCCTCCCTCCATTCTCACCACTCCCTTTCCCAACACTCCAAAATGCCGCCGCCTAAGCAAACAGAGCCTAAACCACAATCCAAGCATGGGAGATTTGTTTACTGAGATACCATCTCATGTGAAGCAGGCACTATACAGAGATACCTCTAATATTGCGACAACGCCTCAATGTCGACCGGTAGTTGGTGTTGAGACCCGAATCCGGTTCCAAGAAGAGTTCAGACCCAAGAAGGTAGCTTGCGCCTACTTTTCTCAAACGAGAGCACTTGACCGGTTGCTTAGAACTAAGAAACAGACTGTGAGTTGTAGCGAGGTCCCGCCACACACCCGGAAGATCGAAGAGAGCTTGCCCTCCCTAACCACAGCTGAGTTGGACACCTTGGAGGGTATTGGGGCCAATCAGGACTAACCAGAGGAGGAGGAAGCCAAAGAATCAGATCCCCTCCAATGTTGCCCTTAAGTGTCTATTTATAGTTTTTCAAGTTTGGCCTGCAAATAGCGGAATCCCGCCTTTTGGTTCTTCTATACACAACTCAAATTGGTCTGCCAACAACAAAACTCCGTTGTTTGGAGAGACTACTAGCAGACCTAAAGCGGTATCATATGAATCTGGACTCGTTCCTGGGAGCCTGGACTCTCCTCGGGTGGCTGAACTCGCCCCTAGGAGCCTAGACTCGCCCCTGGGATCCTGGATCCTCCCTTGGGAGCCTGGACTCGTCCCTGAGTGTCTGGACTCGCTCCTGGGTGTAACGCCCCTACTCATCACATGACATATAACAGTGTGTCCGGCCGGGGCCCCACGCCATATATCACAGACAAGCGACGGAATTACGTGTGCAAATCAAAATCTACTCGCACCCTAACTCAAAACATTCTAGCGCGGCATTTTAAGTTAAATGAACTCAGCTCGGAGAATGTCCACTCTTATATAAACTCCACATTTATATAACAACACCAGGAATGTATACAACTCACACACACATGACCTTAAGGCCTTACAGGTTTCTCTTGACACAAATATAGTTTCGTACATCGGCACGCAGGCCGGCCACACATGAAATCCAAACACTTTGCACGGCCTTCAAGGGCCTATAGCAGCAGTCCATCCATTCGGCTCATTTCATTTCAAGCAGCAGCACCTGCAAAGACATATCCACCCAAGAGCGGCAAACGAAGTAACGGTCAGCTTTAGCTGACCACTTATAACGACCCTACCCCTTACCCAGGGCAGTGGTTCCTTCCCTGTACGCATTGCTATATTATCATTTCTATCAATCTACCAATCACAATCACATCACAAACGCCGGTAGCCACCAGACGCTTCGTGCACTCAGGGCACCTTCTTGGTGTACCGGGTATCCCAGTCGTACACCGCCGATTCAAGGTTCTTCACTTGTTGGTTGGGCGGTCCTAGTCACCACAACACGCATGCTGTGAGCATTCCGCCCAAACCATTCAGAGGTCCTAACCCCACAACAAAATTGAGCATTTAGATCGACCACACCACTGTGGTGTAGCAAGCCGGGTATGACCGCAGCCCCCATTTGCATTGCCACCCATCGATCTCCCAAAATAACCAGGTAGAGGTCAGCCTTTTCCCGTGCTCAAATCGTCAATACCGCAG
Organism: Platanthera guangdongensis; assembly: GCA_039583875.1. Classification (NCBI taxonomy): domain Eukaryota; kingdom Viridiplantae; phylum Streptophyta; class Magnoliopsida; order Asparagales; family Orchidaceae; genus Platanthera; species Platanthera guangdongensis. The sequence goes on along the minus strand of CM077150.1, from coordinate 552,835 downwards.
CTTGACGAGGGTTAGGTTTCCCTCCTGATCAGCCGCAGCTTTTCACTGCTCTCGCAGAGCAACTAGCACCAGCAGCGCTCATACCACAAGGAGCTTAACCAAGCCTCCATTCATTCCAAAACAACATCATTCATTCATCCAAAACACAAAGCACAGATCGTCAAATCCACGGAGTCTTCTCTGGTTTATCCATGAACATCACCAATCCAGACTGTCCGTCCAGATGGGCTTCACACAGCATGCTTATGTCGTACTCCACAATTCCGGCTCTAGATGCAAACTGAATCAAGGAATCACTTACGAGATCCATTCTCTTGATGGAGGATTCCACGCACATGCATAAAGAAAGGACTTCGATGTCCAAGAAGGAGATCGTTACCCTCGAAGATCGCTTCGGCGGCCATGAAGTAGCCGGATGGAAGTCACCGCCTCGGCTTTGCCTTCACGAATCCATTCTCGGATCTCCGCTCCGCACTCCGCAGCTCCTCCAGCAGCTGGCTTTTGCTTTCTCCCTTCCTTCCCTTGCTCTCCCTTTCTCTTTCTCTCTCTTGAAATGGGATCCACCTGGAAGACCTGGCCTTTGGATCTAAGATAAGGGAAATGAATGACTCTGAAAAAAGATGGACGCCCGTGTCAAGGGTGAAAGTCAACCGACTTTCGTGTGACACGGGCTCGTGATCCCGTGTCCCATGTTGTGGCCTTGGACATTGTCCAGCCACACACACACCTGCGCTAGGACACGCCCTGTGACACGCTCGTGTCACAGCCGTGTACTCTGCACTCAACGATCGTCGACCAAAATTCGTCGACCACACACCCAACGCCCATCCGAGGTGGACACACCCCTGGGACACGCCCGTGTCCCAGGCTGTGTCACCCAACCTGAAATTCAAATTGCTTTTGGGGTGTTACAATCCTCCCCTCCTTCAAACAAATTTCGTCCTCAATTTAGCTTACAGACCGTCAAATACGGATTTTTCGTTGCACCACAATCAAACGAGATTTAGCTTGACTCTCCCACGCATCGAAATCTCTTGCATCATGCTAACATATGCATCTAGCTCCATAACATATGATATAACATTGGGAACCAGCCAAGGTGTGACATCAGTGCACACCACAAATATGTACACCAAACAATCCATAGGGCATTTATTTCCGCTGTGACACGTCCGTAGTTCACCTTAAGCGGTAGTTGATTCGGCCAACCGTCATAAGCTGGAGGGTCGTCCCTATTTTCCACCATGTACGACATAATCCCCAGCAGCCACGAAACTCCTTGTGCGGAACACGACTTCCCGCCAACTTCTTTTTCTCCTGCACCAGTTTCATATCTTTTTCCAGTGCCCTGGCCGTATCGATCAACGCTTGGAAGCCTTGATTCACCGAACTCGGGAGTGCCAATCTCATTCATCACGCAGTCCCTCATAAAATCGATTCGTCTTCTGAGAGCCTCTTCATATCCGACAAGCCCGTGTCCAGCACCCGTGTAACTCACACAGCAGAAAATCTGGAGAATTACTCAATGAAACCTCCGCGAAACCTCGACCTGTCAAGTGATGTACCTCCATATCATCCCACCATAATCTCGCGTCTCCTTCTAGACAAAGTGGTTAAGGTCGCCTTCTGCCTTGGGACACGCCCGTCGGTCCCGAACTCCGCAGTCCAGCAGTCTCCCAGGACACAACCCATGCTGTCCAACCACACACACAGTATCCGGTAGTCACTGAAACCCACACCCCAAGTCATATCCGACATGCCCGGTGACACGCTCGTGTCACAGACCGTGTACTCTGCACTCGACGATCGTCGACCGAAATCGTCGACCACACACCCAACGCCTCAACCCGAGGTGGACACGCCCTGGGACACGCCCGTGTCCCAGGCCGTGTCACCCCAACCTGAAATTCAAAATTGCTTTTGGGGTGTTACACTGGGTGTCTGGACTCGCCCTGGGTGCCTGGACGCGCCCCTGAGAGACTGAACTCGCCCCTGAGAGACTGAACTCACCCCTAGGAGGGGACTTCTTCTGCACTCGTCCTAGGAAGATGAGATCCTCCAGGTCATCCTTGACCATCTTTGATCTCGACTAAATACGGGTTATACAATTGGAGTTGACAAATCCACTGTATGTCATCTTTTTATATTTGAGCCTTACCAATGGATAGTATTCACTTCATTGGTCCAAATTAATTAATCTGTGACTGAGCTGACAGATTTCACTAATCTCATCTTTTATATTTTTCTTTTGATCAAAAAATTATGCACCTTTAGATAAAAAGTGAGAATCAATCATCACCGTAAAATGAAAACTGTGCCAAGAGCCATGTTACATTTCATGCAATTTGAGCAATTACCCTCTACCTTATTGTTTATTCCTGAGTGCGCTACTATGCATTTGATCCGGGCCTTTCCCGGCCCAGGGCCCTGGCAGACCAATTGTGATATTTTTGGCCTCCTGCGTAAGGCAGTGAATGAATGAATTTCTTATAATGACTGGTTTAGAACAAAATAATTTGATTTATTAAATATTAAATTTTCTATAATCACAAAGTTATTTAGGGGGAAAATCATATTTTATATATTTATATATATATTGTATCCAGTAATACTTGGAGTTCAGCAAATTTTGGTGCGACTTTTTTTATTGTTATACTCGTTTAATTTAAATATATATATAGACTATTATTATAGCATACTCGTTCGTAGCTAATAAATATGCAAAACAATAAGAGACTGAGAGTCATGAAATAGCTCCATTTGTGATTACTTTTTCAAACGGCACAAAGCTCTATCAAAATGTCCCTATGAAGAAGAAAATGTTCCATGATGACACACCATGAGGATAGAGGAGTAAGCACATAGAGCAGTAAAAACACACTTTTTTGGGGGGGGTTCTACGTACAGTCATCAAATAGAGTATTACTCAGCAACCCAAATGCCATCTCAAATTTCTACAAACTCTCCTGCAACCGCATGATGCTTTAGATGTCAAGGATATCAAACTCATGAGGCATGAAATCTTCACTTGGCCTGTAGTATTTCTCAGGAGAATACAGGCTCAAGTTCGTCACCTGGCTGGTATATAGGCACGCAAACCTCTCCACCTGCTCATAGTATAAAAAGCAAGCCATCCATATGCATTTTGATCCCATGAGAAACAAAATCTACAGCGGAGGACACGAACCTGATGTGCAAATCGAGAGTTCTGGTAGCCTGTCTTCATCAATTGTCCCCATACCTTGTGAAACTGAATGAGCATAGCATGTTGGACTGCCGTTAGCTAAATAAACACGAATGCTCTTCAAAATTACCTTAGATTTGTTTTTTTCTTCATCCGCAAAAGAATTGAATGCAATTTCATGTTCATTAACTCATGATTTGTGAGGGCATTACATGGCGACCAAGATCGAGATCCACACTTACCTTCTCATGAACTCCTCTCTGGGCTAGCTGATGACTTTGCCTGACTTTGTCTCTCTCTGACTGAAATTAATAAAATATAGAAATATCATCAAGTTTAAACACGATGCCGTGTACATAAAAGTAGGACCCCAAACTATGTGTTAAAATATACTTGTCGTTTACAAACTCACAACACGACCTATAGAGTTTTCACAAATACTGAATGGTCACAGTGCGAGCATCTCAAGCCAAACTGGATTAGAAAATGAGAAAAGTTTTCGAACCAAGCAAGCGGACAGTGTTTCAATCCATAAATAGTTTCTTTGCGGACTTTCTTACAAGACTCTACCAAAACAAATAGTATTGCAGAATAAATTGAGTGCATCCGAGTTCTATGTACATGATGAATAAGAAATACATGTCTTTGAAAAGAGACATATTCAAATTAATTTAAGCAAAGTATTACTAGCGATTAGCGATACAAGATATTCGTAGAATACGAAGAGATGGAAGTCGGAAGCGAAAGCTCACCAAGTAGTTGATGGCGGTGGTGGTGGGGAAGATTCGGCGGTGATGGTGATTGTCTGGGATGTGGATGTTGTGCAGGGGATGTCAGAATTTAGTGGATGGGATGGGATGGGATTGTAGTGTAGGGGGCACGAGTGAAGTCGGGAGGGGAAAAGGCTGGTCAGGGATTACAGGGTTAGTGGAGGCTGGTGGAAGGTCGGAAAGGTGGAAACGGGGCGGGATCCGTCAGTTGGAGGGGCAGGGGAGGACGCAAACATTTATTGTAGGCTTGAAAATGAATGTTGGTGGCTGGATATGGAATAATATGATGAATTATTGAGTCGACACTTTTTGGATCGAGACCCGACCGGATCAAGTTTTAATATTTTAATGCATTTTTATTTTTATTTTTTTGAGGTCTATTTTGAGATTTAGGCTAAGATATCCGATCAACTTTAGGGTTGTCAGATGACTTAACCCAGATTCCCCTTTGTATAATGCATGCAACTTGTCAGATAAGAAAGATAATCCATAGTTTCTTATCGAGAGTCACGGTTTCTGAAGAGATACGCTGCGCTATCTATGGTGCTGAAGCCCGATCCCCTACTAATGCCGACTCCATGAGGGCCGCATGCTTGGGCCGTCGCCAGCCACGATGCCTCCAGCCTCCGGCGACCTCGCGAGTACCTTGGACAAAAATGTCACTGTCAAAGAATATATGTTTGGCGTAACAACGGTTATGGCTGTCACCAAGAAAAAAATTTACTTTTGAACATAAAAGTGGGCGGAATTCCTTAGGTGAGGTCGGACGTTCACGAACGATGGTTCGTAACCACCACATTCATGACCGCCAACACCGTGCAAAACGGACCCTTAGGATATATTCAAAAATCAACTTCCCGCGTTCACATCATCAACATATAAGGGGAGCTCGACTAATCGAACATTGGACAACGAGACAACTTGGAAGCGTGCTAAACAGACGCGGGTATTTCTATCAAATTCTTAGGGGCTATGGATCACTGATGGCTACCATTGATCCGACAGAGCGAAACGGTAATGAGGGGCGAGTCATTGCAACGGGTTCTGTTCAATCGGGAATGAGTCCGAGAACTTTAGCTAGGGGCATCCCCAAAAATTGAATGAGATGGTAGTTACTCGTTCAAATCTGTTAAGTTCAAGCATGCAATGATAGAGAGGAGAGATCCTTTGAGGAATACTCGTCGACAAAGCATGCACATCCTCACATATAACACACATGATCACGGGAGAAAGAAACTGACAGAAGTGCAGCACATGTTCTAATCAAGACAAACATAGCCGCCATATGTCCTTATATTCAGATAAATCAATTTTTGCGGGTTGATGAATAAAATAAAATAAGTTAAATCCTTCTCACTATTCTCTCCAGTTTACATGTTCTAGTTTAGACGGGTAGTTCCCAGCTTCCCTTTCATTTACTTCATCAACTTGTCCTTGTAGTAGGCCTTCGATATCTAGCAGTACTCACTAGATATCCCTTGGAGGGGGTGGGGTGCCCTGAAGGATTTTTTTGCATGTATGTTATGAAATGTAAACTTGTAAAGGAGATTTTTGTAATTCAAAACATAGAGTAGTGATATCTGTTGGAGCAGAGAACTCAGCTTGTAAGGAGTCAAGGTCTCAGCTTGTAAAATTAGGATTGTAGTATGACCAAAGGTCTACAAGTTCACTAGTGACCATGAAAGCAAGAAGCAAAGAAGATAATGAAAAAAACCATTTTATTGCTTGATGAGGTGGTCGCGTTCCATTGCGAAGGACCTATCACATGCCTAGGTGTATATAAAGATTCCTCCTCCCGAACCCAGTGTTGTGTGAGTTCACGGGAAGGCAGCAAAGTCTCCAAATCTTCAAATTGGCAACATTTGTGGGGTGTGACCTGCCTCCCACCCAATACAAATTTACAATGAGGTCATATCTATAGGCAAATGCAATAGGAGGTATTTTGTTGTGAGAAGGTGGATCCTAGTCCCATGCGAGGTCAATTGAGCTCGACAAATTGACCTAATGAGGTCGTTGTTGAGGTTGTTGAGCTAAACTGCTGAGGTCCATGAGATGATCTGCTAAGGTCTCAGAGCTGACCTACTGAGGTAGCCAAGCTGACCTGATGAGGTCACTGAGCTGACCCGGTGAGGACGGCAAGCTGATTCGTTGTCTGTCCCCACATGTATTTCTAATCTCAACAAATACGGGTCATACACAACTTGTAATTATGCTAACTTCCAAGGGAAATTTGGGCAATAAATAGTATAATGCATGTGTGTATTTTAATGAATTAATTATGGATTAATCAGTTACTTGATTAATCACTTAATTAAGCCATCAACACCTTAACTATGCACGAAGGCGAATCAAAAAGATGATGAGGTGGGCTCAAAAATACAAAAGAAAAACAAAAGTAGCCACTGCGGCAGTTGTGGGTTCATGGCGGAGAAAGAAGAACTTGTCGAGAAGAGAACTAGGTGTTGTGTGCCCAGATGAGAACGATGATGGCTATTACGAAGACAGAGACGATTACAGGTACGAATTGGCATATAGGGACACCTGCCTAGAGGGTTCCACGTTCACTTTGGAGGGAAGAACATGACTCAATACCATCTTGGGTCCCAAGAGGTAATTCTAAGTCACGTTCTACCTTGTCCGTGAGGTGCTTCCCTCACACAGAATGTTAGCAACATTCAGCTTTCTGCTAGTTGACAAAAGCAAGCCTTCTTGCTTATCGATAGAGACTGGGGACACGATTACAATAATAGAGCTGGGCATATGGTGATCGACTCAAAAGCGGTTTTCTGGGCTAATTTGCAGGGACGTGCGGGGCATGGCACCTGTGATGTGACCCTGCCTAGGGTGCTCTAGTTCTATTTTAGTTATTTTCTTGTTGTCTCTACGTTCATGTATTTTTATTTTTTTGTATTGTTATGTTCACCTGTTACAAACTCTTTTTCAGTAGTCCGACACATGAGATTGACCACCTCACTTGACCCTGAATGAAATGGTCTGGCATGGAATGAGGTGAGATTGACCACCTCACTTGACCCTGAATGAAATGGTCCGGTATGGAATGAGCTGAGCAGAACGTCGCGTTCCTTTTATTTTAGTTAGGGAATGAATTAAATTAAATCATAAAATAGAAACTATAAATAGCCTCGTGCTGCCCTAAAACGGTAGGTTGAGTTATTGAGAAAAGAGTCGTACTCATTTCTCAATTCCCCCAGCCGCCAGAGTCTCTCCACGCGTCCGCCCTCTTCTTCACGCGAGCGTTGAATGTTGTCTCTCTCAATGATCCCTGCTCCAAGCACTGCTAACGATCATCATTCTGGGTGCTGCTGCCATCGAACTCCTGCTCCAGACGCCACCACCAATCCCTGCTCTAGGCATTGTTGCCAACCCTTGCTCCTGGTGCTGTCGTCGATCCCTACTCCGGGCACCACTGTTGTTCCTTGTTCCAACCTACCTCGCCATTTCCGTCTGTTTGTTTCGCCTCACATCTCACTTCTGTTTGCTACTGCTCCAATCTCTCTACTCCAACACTATTGCCAACTGTTGCTGCATTGTTGCCGTTGTTCGTCTTCTCGTGACTGCGCCGTGAAAAGGATTTGGACTATGCTGTTAGCGCAGCCCGGTGAGATCTCTCCCCCCCCCTCTCAATCTCTTTACAAGTGGTTTATTCCTTTAGTTTTAGCAAGCATGTTTTTTCAAGAGTAGAACGCGTTCCGTTCTTATTATTCCTTGTCGTTTTCTTTTATTGTACTCTTTCTTAGTGCTTAGATCGTGAATTTGTTACATCTATCTAAATTTGATGAATGCTTTGTGAGATGAAATGTTTGTTTTTAAGTCAAGTGGTTGTGTAGTTTGCTAATTTCATCATTATTTAAACCTTCTTTAAAGTTCCTCTAACTAAATTTAGGGTTTCGTGAAGCGCGGTTTGCATCAACCTGCCTGGAAGAATCAATGTTCTTCTTGAAGGGGCACGCGACGCTTGACACCAGACTGGATCGTGAGAAGAAAGCCTGGATCGCGGGAGGAAATCCTCGATCATGGTAGACCTTGTTTGTGAGGCGCTTCCTTCACACAATGTCGATCTACTCAGACAGTATCGAGTTTGACAACAGGAGAGAACGTTTCTTTATAATCAAGGTCGTTTTGTTGAGTGAAGACACGAGCAACAAAACGAGCTTTGAGAGACTCAATTGTCCCATCAGAGTGATGTTTGATAGTAAAAACTCATTTACAGCCAACCAAACAATGACCCGGAGAAAGGGGAACAAGGTTCCATTTGTCATTGGCTCAAAGAGCTATTATTTCCTCATCCATTGCCGGCCTTCACCCTAGATGTTGAAGAGCCAGAGAGGAAGGCGCAGCCCCACCTCGAAGTGCAAGATGGGGAAGACGAGCTCCTCAGGGAGGAAGGTATTGATCGTCTCGCCCCTTCCCGGCCGGCTCACAGTAAACCCAGTGGGGATGTAGTCTGCCACAACGACGAGATATTTCTGCTCAGAAGGATTCCCATCGAAGAAGGGATACTCGGCAAACTGCTTTGGGCACTTCGATCTCCCGTCGGCGTCGGTTCTTGTCTTTCCCATCCTAATAGTGGTTTTTTATGCGAGTGCAAGGGGAGAGATGTCCAGGGTCAAGGTGTCACTACAATAAATGTGATGGGTGTACGAGTAGGTGGGGGGGGGGGGCTTATTTATAGAAAGAGCTAGGGTAAGGCGAGTCGCTCTCTTGGTCCGACTCGCTATCCTCGGCGTCGATCTCCCGCGACTTATTCTACCAGCAAGCGAGCCGAATTCAAAGCGAAACCCTACACTTGCGTGAGATCAACAAGCATCAAATATAGAATATATTACAATTAAGCACAGTTTTGCGAGTATCCTCAAGAAAAAATACAGCAACGGGGAAAAAGAGTTATTACAAGACGCAAGAAGACCGGAGGGGCCATGGGTCGAGTGCCGGTAGGCTCAGCTCGGGACTCATTTCCATCTACCCCGGCCTCGCGCCCCCGTCCTTGGTGATCGGCGAGGATTGTTGAACTCGTGGAGCATTTCCAGGCCCTGGTGAACGTGGCACATATTTTCTTGTATCCGGTCTATGAGCCGTCCGGGGAAGTCATCTTGTCGCCTGATCCTCGCCTCACCTCGTCTGCTAGCTTCGCGTAGTCCTGCTCGAGAGCGCACAATCGCTGCTCGCTGACAGCCCTCTCCTCTTGAAGCTCCCGCAACATGAATCCATACTTCTTGAGGACCCCAACTGTTCGTTTCTTCATCTCGGCAGGGTCGCTCGAGACATCCAAGAAGTCTTCCAGCGAGTTGGGAGAGGGGGGTGGTGAGTAGAGTTCCGGGTCGGAGGACTCTTCAGCTTCTGAGTGTCCAGGAAGGCTTGTGATAATGACAGTCCCAGTGAGACGCGGCTCGAGGTATAAAAAAGGGCGAATACTTCAACTAACCACGCGGGGTGGAGATCCACTGAAGGAGAGGCTGGCAGGAAGAGCTCGGCTGTCCTGGGTGGGGCCGAGCGAGAGGAAAGGCGGGTACTTTGCCATGACCCGGACGAAAGGAGCCTAGGTAAGAGATCAAAGTGGAGGGGGAACGGGGATGTCCCTAATACCACCCACCGCGAGTGAAGGATCATGGGTAGATCAGCTGGGGCTCGCGAGCCGACGAGCTCAGCGACAAAGAGCCCGGGCCGGTGGTCCCAAAGGTAGGAGCTGGAAAGGAGCAATATGGATGAGAAGGGTAGTGGAGCATTTAGGCTCGCACTCGCCCCGGGCCCATGGCAGGGGGTGTGCGAGGCGGGGAGTCGGGCCCGCACTCGCCCTAGGCCCCGGGATGGCGGTAAGTGTTAGCCCCATCGAGCACTTGCCGCCCCAAGCGAGTGGTATTTTCATGGACCACCCGCCCAGTAGTTTCTTTTATCATATTACCCTTGTGGCCCTGCTAGTAGTCCTTCAGAACAACGGAGTTATGTTGTTGACAGACCAATTTGGGTTGCGTATATCATTTCAGAATAGCGGAGTTGCGTTGTTTGCAGACCAGACTCGGAATTCTATAAATAGACTCAATGGGCACCTTTGGTGGGGATCCAGTTCTTTTGATTTCTTCCTCCTTGGGATATTTGGTTCGGCAGCGAGAGCCCTCCAAGGTGCCCAGCTCAGCTTCTGGTTTAGGAGGAGAAGCGCTTTAGAGATCTTCCGGGTGTGTGGTGGGACCTCTACGCTGCATCCCAGGGTCAGTTTCAAGTTCCGAGCGACCGGTCAATAGTTCAAGTTCGAGAGAAGTAGGGGCAAGCTACCCCCTTGGGTTCGAACTCTCGTTGAAGCCAAGTTTTGATTCCAACAACAGGCCACTTCCATCCTCCCCCACTCCTTGTCGTGGATCCACCACCACCTCCTTTCCACAAACCAGCCAGCCAAATCCCCTCCCAAAATCTATTGCCAGATCTCCCTTCCAGGAATCCTTTTCCTAACAGTCGGTTACCACAAGTTTCCCTCCCTCCCCACTTGCCAAGTTCCACAAAATAGCCCCCCACCTATTCCCTCATTTTTCATCTCCGTCGATCACTGGAAAATATATCTGAACACCTTCGGTGATCCACCATTACTTCCCCATCATTTTCCATCATTTTACATTTTTCGGTGGTCGCCGGAAAACTTCTTTGGTGACCACAACCATAGGCGGCCCCCTCCGACCACCACCAATCTCCACCAAGCCGACATCCCTCCACCACTCATAACCACCCATAACTACCCCACTAACCCCCCAACCCCACTCTCCTAAAACTTAGGAATTAATTACTAAAATCAAGCCCAACTCCCCTCCCCATATCCCCTCACATAGTAGTCGTCCCTCCCCCTCATTTCTTCCTCATCCTTCACGTGGAACCACTACAACTCCCCCCCCCCCATTCTCTCTTTCACATGGAACCATCTCACCTCCCATAATTTTAGGAATACTTCCTCGAATTTAGCCTAACCAAACCCCCACTACTCCCACCAATCCCCCCCTCCCATTTCCTAGCCTCACGCGGAGGCACCATTATCCTCCTAACCGAGTCCACCATCTATTGTCCCCTCCCAATCAGAGCCACGATGTCTTGAACAGTCCCTCCGCCAACTGTCGTGCACCTACCAGCAATTGGAGACTGAATTCCAGCCCACCCCCATTGCAGACGGCTGTTGTGACCTCTTGGACTCTGAAGAACAGCCCCGGGGGTGCCTTTCTGCTACACCGCTCTCTGACATCGCTCCGGCCCTTCCCCTCTCAATATTTTGCAAGTTCAAGGTGTGTTATTATTTCTTTAAGCGCTGAGTCTTGTGTTTGTTCTCTACTTGCAGAGATAGTTGTTTATAAGTTATGTTTTCAATTGTTTTAGTCTTTGTAATCTCTCATTTAAATAGCTATTTGATTTTTTGGCGCTCTTGCACTTATACGACTTCTCGTGTCCTCTTGTTTGGGAGATTTAACTATTGTGGCATAAATCTATTTTGAATTATAAAATTAATTATTATTGCAAGCTAAATTCGTCAGATAAATATGATTGCATGTAGGAGTTCACTCATTTATTTTCCCATCACGAAGGACCGTCCTGCGTCACTAGTGCCATTCAATTTATGGTGTTTGCAACTTTATGGCATTTGACGCGTATTTTTTATTTGTACGAGACTTGATTTTTAGCACTTTCATTCGCATGCATCTGTTGTTAGCAATATTTGAATTATTAACAATCACATGTGATTAACTGCAAAAATCATAAATTTCTGTGTTTAATTGTGTTTAGAATATTGCATATGGATTCCTAAAGGTGCATTGCATTAGTATTAGGCTAGTTATTATTTTAGCTCATTGATAGCATGTTAGCATGCATTCACATATAGTTTAGATCAATGTCGCCTGTTATAATATCATATATTGAGATTCTCTTTATTAAACCTCATTCAAAGTGACTTTGAGGTTCAGTTGTTGTTTTTTTCTTTATGTATAACTTCTTAAGCTTCTATGGGGTCAAGAAATTTGCAGCCTGTTATAATATCATATTTATGGATTATACAAAGCACCTCTATATAAAGAGGTGACTAGCCTCTTTGTATTTGTAATTTGTATTGGTTGGCCCATCCCCAATCGACGCAGCAGCGGCGTCCGGCGCACTCCCGTCTTCGCCCGTTCTTCGCCCTCCCGCCTTCTCTCTCCGTCCAGTAGTGGCTTCTCTCTTGCTCGCTCTCCCGCGACTCTCCTGCGCCGATCCGTAGCCGCAGGAACCGCAGCGGCAGGAACCGCGACGACATTCTTTTCCCGGGGCCGTCTCCTAGGTCCGTCCGGCGGCTTCTCCAGGGGACTCCCGGCTTCCTAGGGCTGGGTGTCCTCTCTCCGGCGTCGGCTATGTTGTGAGGATGGTTCTCCATTCTGGCGCCGTCTCCTAGGGTTTCTGCCATGTTTTCTTATCAGATGGAGTTGATTTCTATTCCTCCCTTCTCCTAATTCAGCGGGTTGTCTCCAGATTTCTCTTCTAGGGCAACTATGTCGGTGCTCAGCGATTCTACCTCAACACTGGTTCCCTCTCTGATTCCTTCAGCGCTTCCTCTACGTGGGAGCCATGATCACAATACTCTGTAGATTACCACTATTCGCTTGGATGACTCAAATTATCTGTCCTGGTTGCGCTCCATCACTCTTGCTCTTAAGAGCCGTCGTCTTTTTGGATATGTCACTGGGACTACTGCGGAACCAGAAAAGACTTCCCCTGATTGGCCTCAGTGGGATTCCGAAAATTCCTTAGTCATGTCTTAGCTAACGAATTCGATGCAAGAGTCTATCGCTCGCCATTATCTCTTTCTGGATACTGCCATGGATATTTGGCGTCGTGCTGAGACCACTTACTCTCGTACAAAACAATGGATAAACCCTGTATATACTTCTTCAGTTATAAAATACAAGAGAGAATACAAATATATAGGAGAAGAGAAGGAGAAAGAATCTTATACAAAGTATGTTGGACTAAAGGAGAAAAGAGAAATGGGCATATAAATGGGCATTTACATCATTTTTCCCTATATCATCTAACACACCTCCGCAAGCTGAAGCGTACAAGTCGTAGGCACCAAGCTTGGACAACAACTGATAATACAACTTGCGAGGCAATGCCTTGGTTATGACATCAACAACTTGCCCAGAGGCAGGAACATGTTCAAGCTTTAGCTCCTTTGATTGAACCTTTTCTCGAACGAAGTGACAATCAACCTCAATATGTTTAGTCCTCTCATGAAACACATGATTCTTTGCAATGTGTATTGCAGCTTGACTGTCACAAAAAAACATTGAAGGTGAGGACAATTTAACTCCCAAGTCCATTAGAAGACTTTCAAGCCAGGTTATTTCGGATGTAACAGCCGCCATCGCACGATACTCAGCCTCAGCAGACGAGCGACCAACCACCGTCTGCTTCTTACTCCGCCATGTGATAAGATTTCCTCTAAAGTATGTACAGAACCCCGAAGTGGAACGTCGATCATCTAACGAGCCCACATAATCCGCATCCGAGTATGCAATAAGAGAAAGGAAGGAAGATGACTTATACACAAGTCCTTGCCCCGGGGAAGTCTTCAGATACCTGAGGATACGTTCCACAGCCTGGAGGTGAGAGACCCGTGGGGTATGCATAAACTGACTGACCACACCAACCGCAAATGATATGTCAGGTTTTGTAACTGTTAGGTATATCAGTTTTCCCACAAGATGACGATAGTATTCTGAATTCGGAAGTAGAGAATAATTCTCAGATCCCTGAGCACACAACATGTGGTTGAATTCCATCGGGATTTCCGCAGGTTTGCAACCCGAGAGGCCAACATCTTACAGAAGGTCAATGCAATACTTACGCTGGGATAAAATGTCACAACCCGCATTTTTCTCCGAATTCAAGAAGTATCAGAGTATGAGAAAAACGCGCGTCGTGATGCCACGTCGAGCAGAGGATAACTGTCGACGCTCAGGCGAACACCATCTAACTAGACTATGAAAATCTCATAAGTTTAATGATTAGAAAATTAGGTATATTTTAGGGGTCGTATCCCTCGGCTCAGTGGATCATCTAGTCCACAGTTTAAAACTATATTTATACGCAGCGGAAAATACTTTATTTATTTCTTTGACATCCTAAGAGAGTGCATAAGTGACCCCCGAGGTCAACTTATACTATGCAAGACTCTAAATTTATATTATATTATAAGTAGGAAAACGAACTTTTTACGTTACTTGTAAAGTTGTGTGTGAGTTTTATAAAGCATGCTGATCATGAGATATGCTTATAGTAGTGTTTTTAGATTTAAAAATAACTAGCAACATAGCATAAAATTTCCCAAGAGCAAGTAGATTATCTCCAGAAAAGGTAGCAGTAAAAGAAACATATTTAGTATCATAAGGTAAAACTACCAGGGACGCCAACAAACTGACACGAACCCACTGGCAAGTATGTATGTCTGAAAGAAAAGCAGAAAACTACCTCACAAAAACCAAGAGAAAAATCCCTACAACTCAAGGGATCACCAGCAACACCACAGCAAATCTAGCCGCCTACCCGGCTACTAATCTGAACCTGAGGCATTCAGAAAAGAAAAGAACACCTCAGCAAGAAAAACAAGAAAATCTGAATTAGGACATTAAATCAAAATGGAATGGGAGTGTAAGTAAACAAGACAGTAAAAGCAAACACTGTCCAAAGAAATCAAAAGTACACCAAGTACCAAGAACAACACCAAGCCCTGCTCAAATCCTGCAGAGGCTACAAGGCAAAAAGACAAGGAAACTTGCCTCAATATGCTGCATTTAACCAGGAAGAAACACCTAACAATCCTAATTTGTGAGTTAATGGCAGTAGTAAATCATCATGGACCTGAGTTGGTGACCAAAATCAGTCCCCCAAACAAAACAGTTCCAACAAAAATAAATAAGATTTCACTGTCAGCACAAAACCACCACAAACCCAGCCCGTACCTGGGACAAAAAGGGTGGCGGCCACAGCAAATGCCCAGCCCGTACCTGGGACTAAAAAGTGGCGGCCACGGCTCGCACACAAAACATCCCGCTCCTTTAGAGCGTCAAAACACCACTACCTGTCATAACCCACGATTCGGCCCTCAAAACAAAGGAAGAACGAATGGTCGACAAGACATTTCCCCTAGGTGGTAATCACTCGGGAAGAAAGGTAATTGAAAAAAAATAAGTTTCTGCCTACATGAATCGTCGAACGCAGCAAATCGTCGAGCGCAGCTCGACGATGTTCGTCGAACCACATGACACAGGCAATCGTCGAACTCCGTTCGACTATTTGCCTTTCGTCGATCATAGGCCACGGGGAAAATATCGTCGAACGCCGTTCGACGATTTTCCCTTCGTCGAACAGAGGTCACGGGAAAATCGTCGAACTCCGTTCGACGATTCCCGTCAGACCCAGAACTAAAGCTCGTCGTCGAGCTCCGCTCGACGATAATCGTCGAACCCAGATCGACGATTTCCGTCGATCTGGCTGCAATGAGGGCACTGTAATCCTGAATATCCTACTTTGTTTACGTCCAACTTCTTAGCCTAATTCAATCCTTTTACTGGTAATATAAGTATAAAACCTCACTGTTATGGGATTCTAGGGTTGAAAGGCTAATATCTATCCAAACAGAGGTTTTAACAGGGAACCATTTGAATGATTAACAGGAAACAGTTTGATAAAACAGACAAGGTTACAGCACTCCAGCCAATGACATGAGTTTTAGAACTTGGGAGAATGCAAACAGAAACTTAAAGGGGCATTATGGTTAATGATTCACATAATTTTGACAGGAAAACAGAGCAAATAATAATTTCAGGGAAAACTTGAATGATTACAGTAAATTGACCATGAAAAGGAGAAGGAAAACTTGGCAAGGGTAGGAACACCACTTGCCTTAAATCCAGAGATTAACTTGCACAGCCCTTCCTCTCTCTCTCGGCTCCAGCCGCAACACCACCTAAACAGGATCTAAGGTTTTAATGGCGGAAAAGGTTCAAACCAAAAATTCTGAGTCCTCTAGAAACACCACAAAAATTGAATCTCTTACCTTAGGAATGAAGGTCTAGGCGAGAGCACTCTAAATCCGCTTTCGAAATCGAATTCCGTCCACTAACGCTCCCAAAATCAGCGTCTGAAGGGTACAGGGTTGGCGGTTTTCTTCCTCTCGATCAGGCAGCGGTTTCTCTCTCACAGAAGGAGACAATGAATAGTCTCGTTTATTTCTTAAGGCTATATATATGATGCATGGATACGTCTTTTCAACCTAACTGCCACCCAAACCACTTGATTCGTTCAAACCTTAATAATTAATCATTTGCATCAATATTATTAATACCACCAAAACGACGCGAAAACCGAACCACCTCGGATTCCAACGAAATTCACACCGTAGCTAATTACCCATGCTACGAACGCAACGACAAAGTCGAAATCAACTTTTGACGAACAAAACTCGGGTTATCACTACCCGAAGCCAAAACACAAACATCCCCCGAGAGGCCTCACCGGTCACCAAAACAGACCCGGCTTGCTAGGGGATCTTGCCAAAAAAAAAAACTGCCAACAACCACACAAGGAATCTAGAGAGCTAAGACCACGCTCTAACAAACGGCACATGCCGGAAACGCGTCAACGTAACGCCAAACGAGAATTAAATAATCACAGAAAAAACGGGGGCGTTACAATCACTCCCCCTAAAAGAAAGACGGCATTTCGGTGGACCCGGAAAAGATTTCTGCAGTGATGGATTGGCAAAGACTGAGCACACCCAAGGATATTAGGAGCTTCTTGGGGTTGGCCGGCTATTATAGGAGGTTTGTGGAGGGCTTTTCTACCCTGGCAGCGCCCTTGACTAAGCTGACGCAGAACAATGCGGCGTTCGTTTGGAGAGAGAAATGCGAGGAGGCTTTCCTGGAGCTGAAGAACAGGTTGTGTTATGCTCCTGTTTTGGCATTGCCTACGGAGGGCATGGACTATGATGTGTATGTGGATGCCTCGCATGTTGGGCTCGGAGGTGTGTTGATGCAAGAAGGGAAGGTGATTGCGTACGGGTCGAGACAACTGAAGACTC
Organism: Platanthera guangdongensis; assembly: GCA_039583875.1. Classification (NCBI taxonomy): domain Eukaryota; kingdom Viridiplantae; phylum Streptophyta; class Magnoliopsida; order Asparagales; family Orchidaceae; genus Platanthera; species Platanthera guangdongensis. Next base: position 535,779 of record CM077150.1, on the reverse strand, counting down.
ATGAGCGGAACTACCCTACACATGATCTTGAGTTCGCAGCAGTGATCTTTGCCCTGAAGTTGTGGAGACATTTACTTTATGGTGCTCAATGCAAGATCTACACCGATCATAAAAGCCTTAAGTATGTCTTCACTCAGAAAGAGCTAAATTTGTGCCAGCGGCGTTGGTTAGAGTACGTGGCCGATTATGATGTGGATATACAGTATCATCCGGGCAAGGTCAATGTGGTGGCCGATGCCCTGAGCCGGAAGACAGGGAAGATCTTTAATCTCACCGCCGATCGTTTAGTCGAAGAGTTTCTCCTGATGGACATTTCCGTGGGACGCTGTGACATGCAGAGCAGTTTGGCAGTGACAGAGCCGTCTTGGATTGCACTCACCAGGTTGCACCAGAAGGATGATCCGGATCTTCTACACTTGTACCTAAGGACTGAGAGAGGGGAGTTGCCAGATTTTTCTATTGATGATGCGGGTACTTTGAAGTACCGCGGCAGGTTTTGCATCCCGGCTGTTGGCGGCATCAGGGTTACGATTTGCAGAGAGGCTCATGGATCCAGTGTGGCCTACCATCCAGGATCTACAAAGATGTATCATGAATTGAAGCAGTTTGCCTGGTGGTATGGGATGAAGGGAGTTTTGGCTTCGGGTAGGATCTAAGGTTTTAATGGCGGAAAATGTTCAAACCAAAAATTCTGAGTCCTCTAGAAACACCACGAAAATTGAATCTCTTACCTTAGGAATGAAGGTCTAGGCGAGAGCACTCCAAATCCGCTTTCGGAATCGAATTCCGTCCACTAACGCTCCCAAAATCAGCGTCTGAAGGGTACAGGGTTGGCGGTTTTCTTCCTCTCGATCAGGCAGCGGTTTCTCTCTCACAGAAGGAGACAATGAATAGTCTCGTTTATTTCTTAAGGCTATATATATGATGCATGGATACGTCTTTTCAACCTAACTGCCACCCAAACCACTTGATTCGTTCAAACCTTAATAATTAATCATTTGCATCAATATTATTAATACCACCAAAACGACGCGAAAACCGAACCACCTCGGATTCCAACGAAATTCACACCGTAGCTAATTACCCATGCTACGAACGCAACGGCAAAGTCGAAATCAACTTTTGACGAACAAAACTCGGGTTATCACTACCCGAAGCCAAAACACAAGCATCCCCCGAGAGGCCTCACCAGTCACCAAAACAGACCCGGCTTGCTAGGGGATCTTGCCAAAAAAAAAACTGTCAACAACCACACAAGGAATCTAGAGAGCTAAGACCACGCTCTAACAAACGACACATGCCGGAAACGCGTCAACGTAACGCCAAACGAGAATTAAATAATCACAGAAAAAACGGGGGCGTTACATAAAACGAGGTCATCAGGTCGTCGTGCTACTTATAGTCCAAGAAAATAGCGAAGATTTCCCAGATCTTTGATTTGAAATATAGAGTTTAAATGTTGCTTCACATGGTGTATCCCAGCTGAGTCATCACCGGTGATTAGAATATCGTCCACATAAACCAGAAGTATTATAGTCCCAGTTGATTGGTGACGAGTGAAGAGAGAGAAATCTGCCGAGCTTTGTTTGAAGCCAACGTCACGAACGACCTTGCTGAATTTTCCAAACAACGCCCGTGGACACTGTTTGAGACCATAAATAGACTTGTGAAGTAAACATACCCGAGACTTCCCCGTGGTCTCAAAGCCGGGCGCTTGATGCATGTATACTGTTTCAAGAATATCGTCATTCAAGAAAGCATTCTTGACATCCAGCTGATGGAGGGGTCACTGTCGATGAACAACTAAGGAGAGAAAAACCTGAACCGAATTCAATTTTGCGACCGGGGAGAAAGTTTCCTCACAATCAAGTCTGTACTGTTGGGTAAAACCCCGTGCCACAAGCCGAGCCTTTAAGCGATCAACAGTCTCATCCGCGACATGTTTGATAGTAAAGATCCCCTTGCAGCTAACGCAGCTGTGACCAAGAGGAAGAGACACAAGATCCCAAATGTGATTACCCCACAGAACTGTCATTTCTTCATCCATGGCGGCATGCCACCGCGAATGCCGGAGGGCTTCCTGCACAGAGTTAGGTATAAAAATAGAGGAGAGAGAGAGCAAAGGTAAGAAGAGGTGGAGAGAGACAATGTAAAGAGACATAGTTGGCCATGGGATGTGCTGTCGAGGAGGATGCCGGATCAACAGGCCGCGAGATCACACCGGTAGAGGGAAGCTGCTGCGGGGCATCTGGACGTGGACGATGACGAGTGTACACTTGAATGACAGGAGGTTTAGTAGGGACTGGTGGTGTTGGGGTAATCAGAATGATAGGAGATTTGGACTGGTGGTGCAAAGGGGTAGAGAGAAGTGGTGGAAGTGGAGATGTTATGGGTACGGTGGGCCGAGGTAGAGGAGGAGGAAGAAGGGGATCAGAAGGACTGGTGTGATATGGTTGGTCTTCATGGAAGGAGACATCAGCAGGCACAATCATCTTACCAGTGGTAGGATCAAAGCAGACATACCCCTTCTGAGTGCGGGAGTACCTAACAAACATAGCCTTGGTGGCTTGAGGGGCTAGCTTGTCAGTTGAAGGACCAAGGTGGTGGACATAGCAGGTACACCCAAACACACGAGGTGTGAGAGAGAAGAGAGTCGTGGATGGATAAAGGAGAGTGATGAGTGCCACAAAGTTGAGGACAGATGTCGACATGCGATTGATGAGCTAACAAGCTGTAGAAACCGCAAAGTTCCAATAAAGAGGAGAAACCTGCATTTGGATCATGAGAGGTCCTGCCACATCAAGCAGGTGACGATTTTTCCGTTCTGTTATGGCATTCTGTTGAGGGGTATAGGCACACGAAGTCTGATGTAGAATACTGAACTCAGCGCAGAGATTGGAGAAGGTGCGACCAGTGTACTCTCGAGCATTGTCTGTCCGAATTGTTTTTACACAAGTAGAAAACTGAGTGCGAGTTTTCATAAGAAACGTACAGAATGTGGTTGTGAGTTCGGTTCGGTCACAAAGTAAATACAACCAGGTAACTCGCGAGTAATCATCGATAAATGTAACAAAATATCGGTACCCCAAAACACTAGGGACCTTATAGTGCCACCAGATATCAAAATGAACTAAGGATAAAGGAGTATCGCTCCGAGTACATGAAGAAGGAAAAGATACACAGTGTTTTTTCCCAAAAATACAAGATTCACAAAAAAAACTCTTGAAGAGAAACAGTAGGAAGAGCTTTCTTGAGAATTTGAAGAGGAGCATGCCCAAGACGACGATGTCAATTAGTGGTGGAGACAATGGTGAGAATAGCATGAGGAACATCGAGAAGATACAGCCCGTTAGACAGTCGCCTTCTACCAAGTATAGTCCGCATTAGTCAATCCTGCATAACAAAAAAAGAGTGTGAGAAAGTAACGCAACAATCAATATCTTGTGTAAGACGGCTAACAAAAAGGAGATTGAAAGGAAGCCTGGAACATGAAGAACTGAGGATAAGGAGAGAGGAGTAAGAGGAAGATGAGCAGCTCCAGAAACCGGGATCGTGTCACCATTAGCGACAGTGAGGTTCTTGGGGTAAGTAGTATCTAAATATTGAGGCGGCCGCTGTGGAGAGAGATGATGTATAACACCCGAGTCTACAATCCAATGAGAGTTGTGTGAGAGACAAGATATAACTTCATTGGAGATTGAGGCCACGAAGCCAGAGGAGCGACTAGCCACTCCTTGAAGTTGTTGGAGTTGAGCACGTAATGCAACAATATCATCATTGTTTGCGGAGGGAGGTGAAGGAGCGACCGTTGCAGTAAGATGATGGGGCAGACCATGTTTGCGGTAGCAAGTGGCCTCCAGATGGTCATCCTTGCCGCAGTAAGAGAACTTAAAGAGAGTATGACCACCTCGACCGCGTCCCCGAGACTGGCGACCACCACGAGCCGGTGAACCACGATTAGAAGGAGCGAGAGTGGTCACGGGCTGCTGAAGGAGAGCGGGAGAAGAAGGCAGAACATCCGGAGGTGGAGTAACCTTTAGGAGCATCGAGCACACATCTGAGAGGGAGGTAGTAATCGCGGATGATAAAACATGAGCGCGGGCACTATGAAGATATGAGGGAACACGGGCCATCATCATAGAAATCCCCACTGCCTCCTTCTGCTGTCGTTTAGTTACCAAGTCCGTGGTGGGAGGTTGATGCTGGATCCAAGCCTCAACAAGGGTTTTAGCCTGCGCAACAAAGGAGGTAATGTCTCCAGTAACTCCAGCGTCAAGGGACTGAAGATCAGTAATAATGTCAAACAAGTGCTGAAGACTGTCCTTCCCAGAGTAGAGAGACTGAAGATCAGTCCACATAGCGTGAGCGGTCTCATGGTACATAGTCATGCGATAAGGCTCGGTGTCCAGAGAATTGAGAAGCCAAGATTGAACCCGTCCGTCGTCACGGATCCACTCATCAGTGGATTCAGTGGGAGGAGTCTTGGTGAGATGGTGAAGGAGACCTTAGCGCCGAATGAAGTGTACCCATTCCACAAATTTTTGTTTGCCACAAAGAGAAATAGTGGTAATGCGCAGCTCATCTCGAATCTCAGGAGGAGCAGCACGAGCACAGCCAGAGAGAGGAGTAAAATCAACAGCAGTGGTGGAATATGAAGCCATATTTCTGGGCGGCTAGGCACAATAACCGAGTGGTTAGAAGAACGCGACTAGCCGGACAGAAACAACGACTAGACACAATAACAGTGCTGAGAGCGGTGAGTAGATAAAGTCGCAGAGAGAAGAAGCCTCAGAGGGGAGAAGAAGCCGCAACGAGTTGAAGTAGCCGCCGCGGGTAGAGGAAGCAGGCAGCGACTATAAGAGGTCGCCGGAGGCAGCGACTAGAGGATGGCGAAAGCTAGTCGCAACGGAGAAGTAGCCGCCGCGGAGAGAAGAAGCCACCGAGAGAAGAAGAAGCCACACCGAATTGAAGTAGCCGTCGCGGGTAGAGGAAGCATGCAGCGACTAGAAGAGGTCGCCAGAGGAATCTGAAGATCAGCCGCAACGGAGAGAAGCTGAAGCGGAGATACGAAGTCGGCAAACCGAGACGGTCAGACCAGCCACCAAACCGGTAAGAACAGACCGTGCGGTTAAACAGGTTGTAGGCAGCAGCAGACCAAGCGGATAACAGAAGACCGCAGCAAGATCAAGGGCGGAGCAGTTAATAGGAGGCCGCAACGGTAAAGAGAAGACCGCAACAAGAGCAAGACCCAGGAGAGTAGCAGAATTCCGCACCGGGTAGAAAAAGGAGAGGTCGCAGCGGATAGCGAATGCAGAGGCAGTTAGAAGAAACCTAACCAGACGGTGGTGGGGTCCACGTGCGAGAGAGAGGAAGGCTATAAAAGATGGTGGAGAGGAGGTGGATCCACGGGAGAGAAGAAAGAGGCGGTTAGAGTAGAGAGAAACCGCAAAAAGGAGCGGTAAGCCGAATTACCAAGCCGCCCGGTCAACGGGATAGACTTAGCGGTTAGAGAAGAAGAGAGCCGATCAGTTAGACACAGTCCGGAACAGTTCCCTCTGATACCATGTAGAGAACAATGAGCAAACCTTGTATATACTTCTTCAGATGTAAAATACAAGAGAGAATACAAATATATAGGAGAAGAGAAGGAGAAAGAATCCTATACAAAAGATGTGGGACTAAAGGAGAAAAGAGAAATGGGCCTATAAATGGGCCTTTACATCATTTTTCCTTATATCATCTAACGATCACATTATAGAAAATTGATAGGAGAATTAGAGTGCCAAAAATCCTTCCGAAGAGACTTGACCCAAAACAGTTCACACGTGTCTTGGGACATCGCTTTGTATTCTAGTTCAACACTTTATCTGACAACTACATTTTGCTTTTTGCCGCGCCAAGTGACAAAATTTCCTCCAACCAGATTACAATAGTCAGGAGTAGATTTTCTATCAAGTCAGTAGCCAACAACTTACATCAGAATATCTGATGATATCAACATGACCATTCTTCCTGTAGAATAATCTTCTTCATGTAGACCCTTTCAAAATAGGAGAAATTGGAGTAGAACAACCCAGTGACATTCTTCTGGGCTCATCCATAAATTAGCCGATGACTTCAACAACAAATGATATGTCGAACCGAGTAACTGTTAAGTAGATTAACTTGCCCGACAATCTCTTGTTTGGTTTTATGACATATGATGTTGGTTTGACGCATGGGAGATATCACAAGTTTTTCCTTGTAGAGGTATTTCCTCAAGAAGGTTGAAAACATACTTTATTTGATTTAACAAAATAACAAATTTATTAGGAGTTACTTCAATGCCTATAAAGTAGTGGAGTTTGCCAAGATCCTTAGTCACTAAGTTTTTTGTAAAATAATCCTTTGTAATTTGTACACCTTCCACCTTCCAGATCACTACCCGATAATATGATCTCATCAACATATACTATCAAGGTGAAGCTGACAACACCACCTATAGAGTTTTCACAAATACTGAATGGTCATAGTGCGAGCATATGAAGCCAAACTGGATTAGAACATGAGAAAAGTTTTCAAACTGAGTAAGTGGGCAGTGTTTCAATCCATAAATAGTTTTGTTCACTTTGCGGACTTTCTTACAAGACTCTACCAGAACAATAAACCCTGAAGTTGCACATTGTAAATAGTTTCATGGAGGCCCCCATAAGAAAATCATTCTTGATATCGAGTTGGTAGAGATACCTACCACTCTTTGTTTACTGTGACAAATATCAGAATGCAAATAGAATTTAACCGAGTTACATGGGACAATGTTTCAAAGAAGTCAATGTTATGGGCTGTGTACCTGCTTATCTAGTTGATTATGATATCTCTAGGTGTCATCATTATATAGGTGTTATCATTATGTAGGGGCCTCATCACCGGACTTCATAATAGGTGTCATTACCATTGTTTGTCTTTTTATATATTGTAAGCATATATAAAGGCATATGTAAGGTTGTATGGAGCAAGAAGAAGTTCTATTTCCTGTCTATTGTGTGAGATCATGGGTGGTTCTCTCCTCTGACGAGCAACCCCACTTAGGCAGCCGCGGTTAGGGCTCCATAGTATCGCTCCTTCGCTCCTCCGGCATTCGCCGAGTAGGCCCGTAACAGTCAACTTTATATGTCTGTGTATAGCCTTTATTCACAAAGAGAGATTTGAATTTTTCTACAAAACTATCCAGTGAATACAATCTATACCCAACTGTCTCTAAAGTCGGGGGTAGTGGCACAAGATCCTAACTATGACTAACATAGATGATATTCATCTCTTTCTGCATCCCCACCTTCCAATTAGGATGCATCATATGCTCAACAACCGGCTTAGGAATAGCAAAAATAAAGATGATCAGTAGGTACATAATGTGAAATAGAATATTTATGACAATGGCGTTGCAGCTTTAGTAAGACAATAAATAAATCAAGGTTAGAAACAGTAGGTAAAGAGGGAGGATAACCATGTTCGGAATCCTCAAAAGAGGAAGAGATAATGATGGGGGGTAAGCCAACTAGATAAGAATCTTGTTAGTTCACATATTTGCAGAGAAAGGTTAATAACAGTAGGATTCTCAGGAAAAACATGAATAAGTAGAGGAGACAGTAGTTGTGAGACTTTTGTCAATGGTGAAGAATGACACGTCTTCAAAAAAGGTGATATCTACACCAACACAACTCTTTTTTGCAACATGATTGAACCACCAGTATCCTTTTTGAGTGCAAGAGTTCAAGAAAATACATTGAATGACACAGTGTGAAAGTTTATCAAGACTAGTAAGTCATTGAAAAAAATAGAGACATCAGAATATTTTGTGGAAGAGAAAAATATTTCTGACGGCTCCGTTGGTGATGAGAGCGCTGGTGAAAGTCTCTTATCTAGGAGATCTGGGGATCGAGCCCCGGCCTCAACAATTTGCCACATGGTGGACTCCATAGCGGAGAGCTGGTTGGGGTGTACGGGCCGCGGCCCTGATAAACCCCCTTGGTGGACTCCAAGGTGGGCCCCTAGTAGACTTCAGGGTGGCGGGCAGGTGAACTTCTGGTCTTGTTGTAACGGCCAAATCCGCCATAATTGGATTCATTCTTTCAGAGAGGATCTTTTCATATAACCATACGCAGCAGTTTAAGAACAGGAGTGTACCAGAGAAAATAAAACATCACAGATCATTTATGAACAGAATATATTCATTATCTCAATATCAGGTACAGAAATGTCTACATGTATTACATTCCAACTAGATGTCGTAGTTGTAACCGTCGTAGGAATCCGCTCGTAAATATTGAAGGAGCAATCCTAAGGTAAATGATATTGTCGTTGATACTGCAGAGAATGGCGTCCGACGATAGGCGCGATGTGACTCCTTCGAGGGACAAGGGCAAAGGAAAAGTTGGGGTGAGTCCTTACTACTTTCTGGTGAACTGTTACGCTAGTTACTTCTTGTTATTTGATATCACTGCATATATGAATCGCCGAAAACGCTAACTTGGCTTAGCGAGCGATAAATTTCTGAGGGGAAATAATTAGAATTGAAATTAAAATTGAAAATTGAAATAGCGTTGATGCCTCAAAAAGCTAAGTGTCGGCCTAGTAGGGGGGGGGATAATTCAGACTCCTACACCTTGTGAGAGGGGTAGAACTCTCACACCTCGTAGGAGGGGGCGAACTCCTACAGAATATGAATTTAAAGCACGGGAACTAGGCCACCGCTGAACTCAAAGCAGCCGGTCAACTTACCGGTCCAACCGGTTCAGCAATTACAGCAAGTTTAACACAGCCACCAGTTCATCCAATTCCTCCCAAACACACAAAAAAATCCGAACATCAAAACAAAGTGCGACGTCAAGTCGGCACTGACATTGTTCTTTCATGATCGGGGAGTATTCACAAACTATACACATTTATAATTGTTCGGGTATTACACTTGTATCAGTTTCCTTCTGTGTTGAAGAGAAAAAGGTGGTTTATAAAGGAAAAACTGATAAAAGACTTCATCATTAAAAACAAAGGACGCCATATGAGTAATTAAGTGCTTAGCTATCAGAATCACATCCAACCAAAAGATCATATTACTTTGTATGAAACAGAAGAGTGTGAGCAATGCCAATAAGTGATGATTTTTTCCTTTTAGCAATACCATTTTGCTGTGTAGTATATGGACATGAGGTCTAATGTACAATCCCATGTGCTATGCAAAAAGATTGAAAATCATATCGTATGCATTCGAGAGTATGTTCGGTGCGTGTTACATGAAGAGAGTGAGAAAATGGAGTTTTCTTTTCATTATACAAGACATGAAAAATAGGTATAACTTCATTTCGATCTTTAAAAGATAAATATAGGTAACTTTTCACCAATCGTCAATAAAATATACAAATCCTTAAACGAGATGAAATTTTGCAAGGTTCCAAGACATCCGAGTGAACTAAAGAAAATAGACTTTGATTATGAATAGTATTCAGAGAAAATACAGATCCATGATGTTCACCGAGTTGATAATTTACACTGAAATGACTTGCAGGTAGTAGAGGGAAACAAAATCTTGAGTTTGTGAATGGACGTGTGACCAAAACAATGTGGAAGATAGATTTCGTAAGCTTACTAATAGAGGTATGGTTTAAAGGAAACTTGGGAGCATAAAGAACAAAGGTCAATGATATGAAAATTGTAATATCACCAACTCCCTAGTATGGGCTTACTCGGAGAGGGGCCGGAGGAAAAGGACAAAGGCAAAGATGACGACAATGGAGGAGGATACCGTGAAGCCAGAACCGCGACTTCCTAAGCGGGGCTTGCTCGTTAGAGGAGATAACTACAAATATCTCACAAACAAGAGAAAGGAAACAAATTAATTCCTTTCATACCAATACAAGACTTAAGAGGTCTTTTATATAGACGTGCAATTGACTCTTAATGGAAATAAAATGACAGAATTAGAAATGCAAATAAATAGGAAATCAACTACAGATTTGAAATGTGACTAAATAGGAAGACGTCCTAAAGGCAATAAACAAAATAACAATGATAATAATAATAAATAATATCATAATAAGGCCCATAACATCTCTCTCGCCTTGCAAAAAGAGCTTGACCTCAAGCTCGAGGGAGATCAATGATGTTTGTTTTATCTCACACCTTCATCATGAGAGTCCTTGATGTGCAGATAGAAAAGTCGTTTGCACTAGTGTATACGAGAGTACTGCTCATCGCAGTGATAACGTAAGCCTCGCACGAGCCGTTCCATCATATCGTCCTGAGATAGTCTACGAACTGGTGGGGCTGGATGACCCTCAAGACGACCTTGCTAAATTCCCGTGTCGGTGGGAAAATAGGCCTCTTGTGCCAGTTGGAGCCGACGATCATATATCCTGGCCAAACTCATAGCAATCACCAAGTCTGGAGAGGCCTCAAATTCGACATCAAGTCGCAAGCAGTCGTGAAGTCTGGCGATGAAGATGATAACCTGCATCTTTGGAGAACGCGTGGCATGCGTTAGAAGAAGCCGAAAATGGTCCAGAAAATCATTTATGAATCCCGTCTGATGCAGTGTCATGAGGGCACCAAGAGGATTGTTGCGGACGAAAGGGCTGAAGCGTAGGTTGCAGAAGCGCTTGAAATCTTCCCACGCCAGTCCTGACTGATTGAGGAGGGAAAGAGTGGCCCAAAGTAGAGCGGAGTCAAGAAGATGGAAGGAAGTCAAGGGAAGCTGCTCTGCTGCCGGAATGCGTTGGTGGCCGAAGAATTGCTCGTACCCGGTGAACCAACTAAGGGGGTACGTCTTCCCATCGTAAGTTGGTAAATCCAACCGAGTGTAGTGCAGTGGGGGAGCAACCTCCAGGCGTGTGAGGGCCGTTGGTAGTGGCAGTGCCTGACTACTGCAAGCGTGTTTGCATGCTGGAGTAGTGGAAAGATCATCGAGGTGCTTGGAGAGCGCAGTAATGGCCTCTTGATGACGCTCCGCGATGACATTTTGTTATGCCATGAAGTCCTGCACCATGGTCAGAAGTTGTCTTAGTCGATGACTCGCCCATGTTGTTTTGGGAGGATGATATTGAGCGATTTATGGGTCAGTTTGAGTCCGGATGGGTGAGCGGAGCAGATGAAAACAAATTTGATGTGTCATGTGACCCACGACGCTTTCTTATGTTGAGAAGAAAGAAAATTCTCGAGGCGGTGAGTCCGGGAATTAATAATCTCTCCTTAATTAAATGAGCCTAATCGGCTCCCAAATTTGAAATTTTCGATTGGCCAGAAAATAATTCATTTCCCAAGGTGGATCACGTGCGGTTGGAAAGAAATACTATGTCTGAGAGTTGCAGTTCAAAATAGGAAGGACTGAGCTTCAAATGGTAAAACCGTCGTAACCAAATTAATGTTTCCGAGTGAGTGTTGCGCGGTTCGCCGGTTCGACAAAGAAGCGACGTCGATGATGGAGAACAGATGCGTGCAGGAGGTCGATGAAGAGACACGACTGAAGCTGGAATTGCAGGGTTGCGCCAAGGCGTTTGGATGAGTGAGTCAGCGCGAGAAAAGAACTAAGGTGACTTGCACGCTGATCGCAGAGGAAACTGGATTGCGTCGTCGAGCTGAAGTGGATCGAAGCAACATGTGATATAAAGTGGGTCAAAGCAGCATGCGGAAAGAACAGGATCAAAGTAGAGTGCGAAAGAACTGGATTGCAGCGTCGAGGAGCAACGTCCCGCGGCCTATGGAATGAGGAGGGACTAGTGGTAGGCTGCGACTGGCACAAGAGGATCGATGGTCGGGAAATGGGAACGATCTCACTAGAGGCTCTAAATCGGCTCGGGCTTGCAGAAGCAACATAAACAACAAAAGTTGTGGGAGACGACAAATAAATGGCGTTGGTGGAATAGGACTGAGAGATCTGACATCAATTTGTTATGAGCCTACTCGGAGCCGTGGCCGGGGGAAAGGGGCAAAAGCAAAAGATGAAGACGGCAGAGGAGGTTATCGTGGAGTCGAAATCGCGGCCGTCTAAGCGGTGCTTGCTCGTTAGAAGAGAGAGCTACCAATATCTCACAAACAATAGAATGGGAACAAATTAATTCTTTTCATACCAATACAAGACCTAAGAGATCCTTTAAATAAACGAACATTTGACCATTCATGGAAATAAAATGACAGACTTGGAATGTGACTAAAAAGAAAGACGACCTAAAGACAATAAATTAACATAATAATAATAATAATAAATAAAATCATAATAAGGACCATAACACTCCCATGATGAAGGAAATGGATCCTGGCGAGCATCACAAGAGAATTCCCAGAGGAATTGTGCAACTTGTTGAATAGTGATTTGCCACCCAAGAGATGGGCAAAAATCTCAGAGTCAAGTATCTAAGTTGTAGATTTGTCGGAGGTAAAGCAACCATCCAAACTACCTTTGTGATGGGAAACAACAGTCTGAGAATGAGTCATCTGGGAAATGTACTGTGCACAGAGAGATAATATTCATGAAAGAGGTCTTAGAAGCAAGAGGCTCTGTGGATACCTGGTCCGCCCATTCGGGATTCCAATACTTCTCCCAGCATTTTCCCTCAGAGTACTTAATGCGGCCATAATAACCACACTTGCGAGAGGAGTGTGATGTACCTCGTCCACGACTAGATTTCCCTCATCCATGTCCGTGACCTCGACTCCCATAAGTAAAAACAAGGGCAGAAGCATCTTCAGTGTGGATGACATTGTTAGAAGGTAAGTCAGTCTGGCATACACATCCGTCAAACTGGGAAGAGGAACAAAGGTTAGAATTTGATTATTGATAAAGTCGCATGATGACGATGATGCAGCCATATAAATTGAATTAGCATCATCTCATCCCTCCTAATGCTTCGAGGGTGATATACACTTAGTTCATCACATAATCCTTTAAATACGAAGTAGTGGTGGGTCAAGGAGAATATATCCTCAAGACATAGAGATCTTAGACATTGTTGAAGTTAAAAATACGAGAAGGATTTTTCTTCGGAGAATGGAGATCTGCAAGGTGATCCCATATTTCCTTAATGATCTCCAAACACAATATTGTTGCAATGACGGGGTCAACACTATTAAGGAGCCGACCAATAACATCTTTTCCAAGCCAACCCTCCTTTTCTTTGAGTTCGTGATGCAGGACGGACGTCACACCCGCCCGCCACCCTGGAGTCCCGCCAGGGGGCCCACCATGACGTCACACCATGGAGGCTTTATCAGGCCCGCGGGCCGTACACCCCAACCCATCCCCGGCCCCACAACAGAGCCGATAGGTTGTTGAGGCCAGGGCTCGATCTCCCGACCTCCTTGATAAAGAGCTTTCCTGCAAGCTCCCATCACCAACTGAGCCGCAGATCAGTTGGTGATGGGAGCTTGCAGGAAAGCTCTTTATCAAGTAGGTCGGGGGATCGAGCCCTGACCTCAACAACCGATCGGCTCTGTTGTGGGGTCAGGGATGGGTTGGGGTGTACGGTTCGTGGGCCTGATAAAGCCGCCATGGTGTGACGCCATGGTGGGCCCTCTGGTGGGACTCCAGGGTGGCAGGCGGGTGTGACGTCCGTCCTGCATCAGTTTGCTTGCATCACCAATATGTGTGATTGGAGGTGCCACATGAGATGACATAGGCGCCCCTGGGATGTATGCAAATCTGGAATGATCGCGACGAAATGAGATACTTGATTCCATCCAATCTAGTGGATGTGACCTGCAGTTAAGAGCCCACGTGGTCTGCGAAGGTGAAAGATCCTGCCATCAATTCATGAGAGCAGAAGCTATCAAATCAAGAGCTGAAAGACAGTCTCGTGTGAACATTACGACAAGAGCAAAGGTTGACAAGAATCGACGAGAACTCAGTGTTACGCCACACGAACACATGGTTAGGCTAATGGAGAACACCTATGTACCATCACAACCACGACGAGAGCTGGCAAGCAAAATAATTCAGGGAGTCGTGATTGCAGGAACTCACAAGAATGTCAGAGATGTGGCTGCCAGTCAGATCTAGAGAAGTCGTGCCAAACATGTGTGTTTGGGAGCTTGATTGATTGAGAGTGAAAAGTGAGGCAGAGGCGCAAAATTGATCTCGCGTGCAATCAACGAGTAAAAGTGTGGACTAGATCATGCTAGGGTAGTAAATTGCACAAAAAAATATTTGGCTTGCTTTGATTCCATATTTCATGTAAAAGTGCGTAAAGAATCTTTTATTTCATGTACCTCAAAAGTTACAATTACATGTATATTTATACAAGAAACCACATAACTCCTAGGTGATGTGGGAATAACCAGAAGAGGAGGAAGGGAACATGGGCTCAAATATGGGCTAGCTATTTGAGCTTTAAAAATTACATAAAGAGTTGCTTCTGTGCAATAGCCAAGCTTAGGCTTCGTTTGGGGGGACTTATTTTCACCGGTCAAGTTGTTACGACCGCATGAACCGGACCTTAATTAAGGTCTGGTTCATGCGGTCGTAACTGCTTGACCGGTGAAATAAGTCCCCCCAAACGGAGCCTTAGAAGCTGATAATTATGGAGTTTGCACAATCCTGCTACAGAAAACCGATTAGTTATCGTCATAATTTCGGGTAACAGTTGCCTTATGCGGTTACACAAAGTATAAACCTATGAAATATATAAAACAAAAAAAATCTCTATCACAATGATGGAAATGATAGTAACAACAGAAGAAAAAACAATATAAGCTAGGCATTGCCTCAAAGTTTTCTAAACGTACTAACACAAGCCTCAATGTCTATGCTTAACAAGAGGGTATTTTAAAATTGTGTTCAAGCATTTGTAGAGCAAAAATTAGACATGATTATTATAAGTTTATAACAAAAAAATGTAAACATTTTACTTGCCTCCAGTTCTTTTAGTAGAAAATAGTGCTTATGGTTATGACGATCATCAAAGTCTTGGAATCTGATCAAGATACTATTTCAGGATAGACAAATATGTCACTTGAACAGCGGAATAAACAATATTGCACAGGCAGATGATGTGAGGGAAGAAATAATAAAAATAAAAATGGTATATTTGTTTCCTCTATTCAAAGAGCTTGTTTCCAGTAGAAAATCAGCTTTAAATAGAAATAAATTTGTTATCGAACAATCATTCGAAACAGCTTTGACAACAATTTTATAAAACATGCCCAAAAATGAGAAATCATACATATATATATATATATATATATATATATATATATATAGGGGCATTCACCGGGACCTCCCCTCTATGTTTGAAAAATTACAGACATCACCCCTCTTATTATGGAAATTACAAAAATCTCCCCTCAATGTTACAAAACTTAATATTTACCTCCTTTGAAATACACATTTCATAACATTCATGCACAAAAATACCCCCCTCAGAGTACATTTCCAAGGGGGATATTTTGTGCACGGATGTTATGAAATGTAAACTTCAGGGAGGTAAATGCTATGTTTTGTAACATTGAGGGAAGGTTTTTGTAATTTCCATAATAAGAGGGGTGCAAGCTCTAATTATGCTATCTTCCAGGGGAAGTGTTGGCAATTATTTGTGTATATATATTCATATTGTAGACTTATATATGCTGTAATGTGTGTGTGTATACATGTTTAGTCCGACATCTCCTTTGGGAGTTCAGTCCAACCCCAGGGCTCCTATGTAAGTGTACATATATTCTCATGTAAAGTTGGAATAAAACAAAACTCTAACCTCCTGATACTAGAGCTTGAGAATTAATCCAAACAAGTGCTCCTTCCCAATCACATTCTTTTTGCAGGATCTCGCTGTTGAGTGCTCTTCATCGCTGGGATCTCGCCGATTTTTCCTCTTGCACAACGAGCTCACTGCTACCTCTCACACAAGCTAAAAGTCCCTGCTAGGGTTTTTTGTACCACATAGACAATGCTCTCTCACCAGCTGAGTAACTCTTGCTCTCGTCACTGCTAGTTCACTGCTATCTCTCAAGACTCTCGCATCTTGCAGCAAGCCCTCAAATAACGAGCTCTCCCTCCCACAACTCCAGTTCCCGCTTGATACGATCTTGCGGACCGGAACAACGCGAGGCAGCGGTCGGGGGGCAACGAGCGTAATTTCTGAAGTTGGGAAGGGTAGTTTTGTCTTTTTTATGCTTTATATTATGTGAGTTGCCCTAGGGATGTTTTATGTTTTTGTCTGAAGTTGAAGTTGTGAGCGGCTGGAGTTGGGCGTGTCCTCTCTTGCATTGTACCTGTGTGTTCTTGCTGTTCTTGTGCTTTCCCCTTTGATTTCCAGAACTTTTATGTGCTTGTAGTTGAATGTTTGGTAAGTGGTAAATATATTTCCATTGGCCTGCTTCTATTCCTGCATATTTGGGATATGCTTGCATCAAGGTATCAGATCCACCCATCCTCTGCCTGTTTCATGGCGTCTTCCTCCCGTGATCTCCAAAACGACATGGATGCACATAAGGCGCAGCAGGAGACGCTGACGAAGTCCATCCAGTCTCTTAAGGACCAGCACCACCGCCATCTCGACGATGTCCGCACCTTGCTCGAATCGCAGCAGAGTCGCGCCCTGTAGGAGGTCCGCTCCCTGCTCGGTCACTGACGGCCCGACCGCGCGGACAACTCCGGGACATCGGCTCCCCTCTCGGATGACTGGCAGCCCCCATTTCAATCCCCACAGATGGCGACCCGCTTAGCGCGCCTGGAATTTCCTCGCTTCGACGGGGAGGGCCTGCTGGAATGGGTTTACAAGTGTGATCAATTTTTTGACATTGACAGCACCCCGACGGATCTCAAGGTCAAAATGGCGTCCGCCCACGTGGAAGGTAAAGCTCTCTATTGGCTGCAGTCCTATATGAAGTCGCGTCTCACGCGCGAATGGCCCTCCTGGGAGGAATTCTGTCGGGCCTTGCATCAGCGTTTTGGCTCCATGTTGGTTGATGACCTGCTGAGTGACCTGAAGAAACTCCGCCAACGCACCTCAGTCCAGGCCTATCTGGATGAGTTCGACTTACTTCTTCATCGCGTCAACATCCCGGAGGAACATGCCATTAGTTTCTGTTTGGCTAGCCTTCGCGATGAAATCGAATATGGCGTGCGGATGTTCCAGCCCAAGTCGTTGTTGGATGTTTTCTCGTTGGCCCGTCTCCAAGAGCACCGCGACGCCCTGGGCGGCAAGCGGCCCTCTTCTTATGCCTCGGCAACTACTACCACCAGCTTTCACCAGCGAGGGGATTGGCCTTCGGCGCCGACTTTTGCCTTCCCTCCCAAGCCACCACCACTCGCCACCCCCCCCCCCCCCCCGCTATATTTCCACCGGCCCCAATTCCACCTGTGTCAGGAGCACGACCACGGCAGGGCCGGCGCCTTTCCTCGGCTGAAATGGACGAACGGCGGCGGAAGGGTCTTTGCTTTTGGTGTGACAGCCCCTTCACTGCGGGCCATCAATGTCCGGGCAGGCGACAGTCCTTTGCCATCAAAATTCTCCCTGAGGAGGACGACGCGGATCCGGTCGTGGCAGATCCCGAGGCTGAGCTGCCGCTGCTTCCCGACCAGGATGAGGATCAACCTCGCCCTCAGCTTTCTGTGCATGCGTTGACGGGCATTCCCCACTTCTACACCATGAAAATCACAGCTTCCTACCACGGCCAGCCCCTCAGCGTGCTGATTGACTCGGGCAGCATTCGTAACTTCTTGGACAGCACCGCGGCTCAACGACTGCAATGCCAGCTCACGCCCATCGCACCCTTCCATGTCGCTGTGGCCGACGGACAACACATCTCCAGCTCCCACAAAGTCGTTGACTTTCCTTGGCGCATGCAAGGGGTCACGTTTACATCCGACATGCTCCTCCTTCCTTTAGGCGGGTGTGAAGTCGTCTTGGGCATTCAGTGGTTGGTCACACTCGGCGTCATCCAATGATATTTCAACAACCTTACAATGAACTTTACTAGCCAAGGCAAAACCCTCACTCTCCGAGGTGCTACAAATCTCACCGGGACGTCTCTTACGCAACAACGCATGGAGAAATTGTTAGCCAAGCCGGGACAACTCAGCATGATGGCTCTTTGCAACATCCAAGCACACGGGCCTGGCGACAACCCTTCCGAGGAGCATCCTTTTCACCCACCGTGCCAGCTGACGGGTCCGGCCTTACCTCCGGCGGCTGCACATCAGCTACAGGACTTGTTGGAGGAGTTCCAGGATTTGTTCCAAGAGCCGGTCGGACTGCCCCCGGTCCGCGAGCAGGATCACCACATCCCTCTCAAGGAGGGCCCCGTCGATATCAACATACGGCCGTACCAGTATCCGCCCCTACAGAAAACAGAAATTGAGCGGTTGATCGATGAGATACTCGCAGCCGGCACTATTCGCCACTCCTCCAGTCCATTTGCGTCCTCGGTCGTCTTGGTTAAGAAACATGATGGCACGTGGCGTCTTTGCATTGATTATAGGCAATTGAACAAGCATACCGTCAAAAACAAGTTTCTGATCCCGCTCATTGAGGAATTGTTGGACGAGCTCAACGGTGTCGTTTTCTTTTCCAAGTTGGATCTTCGGGCCGGTTACCACCAAGTTCGTATGACAGAGGACGACATCTACAAAACAGCGTTCCGGACGCATCAAGGCCACTATGAATTTTCGGTAATGTCATTCGGCCTAACTAATGCGCCCTCCACCTTCCAAGGGTTGATGAATCAGGTGTTTGAACGTCAGCTCCGGAAATTCTTGTTGGTATTTTTCGACGACATCTTGATCTTTAGTAACTCTTGGGACGATCACCGCCATCACCTTGAGTTCACCTTTCGCACCTTGCGGTCACATCACCTCTGTCTTAAGAGGAGCAAATGTCAATTCGGCCTTCAACAAGTACATTATTTGGGACATGTTATTTCCGCCGGGGGCGTGGCCACGGATCCTCTCAAAATCCAAGCGATGACGGAATGGCCGGAACCCACCACTTTTAAGAAACTACGGGGTTTTTTGGGTCTCACGGGGTATTACCGTCGGTTTATCCAAGGATATGGCATCCTCGCTCGACCTCTCACAGATCTTCTACGCCTTAAGTCCTTTCATTGGACATCGGTCGCGGCGACGGCCTTCCAACAGTTGAAGGCGTCCGTTTCACAACCACCGGTCTTGCGATTGCCCGACTTCACTATGGAGTTTACTGTCGAGACAGATGCAGTGGACTCCGGCGTGGGGGCTGTTTTATCACAGGAGGGGCGGCCTATTGCGTACTTCAGCCGCGCATTGGGGCCCAAACACTCCAGCTTTTCCGCGTATGAAAAGGAGCTCTTGGCTATCGTCATGGCCGTGCAGCATTGGTGGCATTACTTGGCGGGCTGCCACTTCCTTATCCGAACCGACCATCAGAGCCTACGGTTTTTGTTGGACCACAAAATCGGCACACCGGCGCAACAAAAGTATCTCTCCAAACTCATGGGGTATGACTTCCACATCCAATACCGTAGGGGAAAGGACAATGTGTGTGCAGATGCGCTTTCCCGCCAACATGACGACGCCAACATTGAACTCTGCGCCGTGGTCACCTTACGGTCGGGTATGCTGGACGAAATCAAGGCTTCTTGGCTGCAGGACACCCACCTCCAACAGCTGATTGCGGCAAAGGAGGCCAATCCGGATGCCAAACCCAACTACCAACTGCGGCACGGCATTCTCACCCGGAAGGGGCGGCTTGTGATCGGCCGAGATGCTGCCCTCAAGCTGAAACTGTCACAACTTTTCCATGAAGGGGCGGTGGGGGGCCACTCTGGCATCACGGCGACATATCAAAGGCTCAAGCGGATGTTCTATTGGAAGCGAATGAAGACGGAGATCTATGCGTACACTAGACAATGTGACGTATGCCAACGGTGTAAAGCCGACCATCAAAAACCAGCGGGCTAACTTGCGGACCGGAACAACGCGAGGCAGCGGTCGGGGGGCAACGGGCGTAATTTCTGAAGTTGGGAAGGGTAGTTTTGTCTTTTTTTATGCTTTATATTATGTTAGTTTCCCTAGGGATGTTTTATGTTTTTGTCTGAAGTTGAAGTTGTGAGCGGCTGGAGTTGGGAGTGTCCTCTCTTGCATTGTACGTGTGTGTTCTTGTTGTTCTTGTGCTTTCCCCTTTGATTTCCAGAACTTTTATGTGCTTGCAGTTGAATGTTTGGTAAGTGGTAAATATATTTCCATTGGCCTGCTTCTATTCCTGCATATTTAGGATCTGCTTGCATCACCGCTCTTGCACAACAAGGTCCTCGCCAACAAATTTTTTTAAAGCTGAAATAAACTCAACACCTCATGGGAGGCACGTCGAAACCAACTGCTCACAATGGCATTAAGACATTTATGTTCCCAACATTTATCTTCTGGCGCTACCAACTACTTGCCCTAGACTTATGTTGTTGCTGAAGTCCTCAGTAGTAAGACATTTATGTTCCCAACATTTATCTTACTGCACCGTCATCTAATTAAAACACCTCCGACTACCAAGGATGACACTTAAGATGCCTGGTTCCAAGATGGAAACAAAGAGATAGCGTGACTACCAATTCTATGGAAACCCGAGGTTACCTATCTGTCATTTCACAACGAACTGCTAAAGTACGGTCTCGTCTGCGTGCTTTGTACTCCTCTGGAGACGATTTGCAAAAACTATATGATATCTTTCAGCAAACACATATCGGCTGCCCCTACAGACAATATACATGACTTCGACGCACTCTTTAACAATTTACTTAAACAATGAAATGTTTCCAACTAATCTCTACAGATCCCGCAGTCACTTGTCTTCAGAGAGAAAGATCTCGTTGGCATTTTATGCCTTGCACTTCTATCTAGTTCATATGTTACAGATATTCACAATGAGGACCAGTCATGGCGGGTTTACAGGTCGAGGGAATCGCATGCGGCGGTTGCGGCGGGCGCGGCTCGGTCCAACAAGGATGAACTGGTTGTGGAGGGCACGGTGTGTGGACCGACGAGGATGAACCGGTTGTGGCGGGTGCGGAGGATAATTAATATTAAGGCTTATATTATGTTTTGGTTTACTTATATTTTGGGTTTGTTATTTGCACTTCACTATTATAAGAGGGCATGTACGGATTTTGTGATTTTCTTGTCTTGGAAGTGATATGAAAAGAAGGGTTGCTCCCTTGTTTCATCTAAACCCTAGCCTCCTCTCCCTCTTGCCTTCGGTCCTTCCCCTTGCCTGGATCTTCTCCCCATCAATAATATTTGGTTCGACCTGCCATTCCACCCGCCTAAAGGCCGTCCGTGTTTGCGTCCCAGCTTCCGCATCGCGTCGCCCTTACTGCTTTACCTTGCTACCTCGCGTTCGCGTCGTGTCGCTGCATTAGCCTCGCCACTCCGGAGTCCCTGCTTTGCGTTTGCTATCCACTACATAGGATTCGTAGAAATCTCGCATGGTTCCACCAACCACATGCGCCCTCCTTGACACCACCGCCGCCGATGCCTCCGACGACGCCGTCCACCTCGGTGTATACGCCCATGACTCCCAGTTTGCTTTAATCCAGGACACGCTGCAGGCGATCGTCGCACGCTTGGACGCTCGTCCCGCCTCGCCCTCGTTCGCCGCCAATGGAGGTTGCGCCTCCTATACCGATGGGGGTTCGTTGCTTGGCACATCTCCCCAGCCATCTGTCGCCGCTCCCATTTTGGGTCCCTCGACACTGGCCCTGGATGTTCCGTACTTCTCCGACACCGATCCCATGGGGTGGATAGCTAAGTCGGAACAATATTTCAATTCCACTTCACACCGGAGGCGGACAAGATCGACACGACTGTAGTAGGCCTTGACGGATCCGCTCTCTATTGGGCATGATGGTTGCACCAATCTCAGCCCCTCATCTCGTGGGGCGAACTGAAGCAAGAGATGGTCTGACGGTACGAGCTCCGCTGCGCCGGTTTCGTCGTTGAGCGCCTTTGTAGCATCTGCTAGTCGTCCGGTCTTGATGCCTTACATCGACGAGTTCGTCGCCTTGGTTACACATGTCCTCGGCCTTCCGCATGATCACTATTTGGGTTACTTCATGAGAGACCTACTTCCATCGATCCGCTCCCGCCTCTGCACTCATCAGCCGTGCACGTCTCCGAAGCGCTCTACCTAGTGTGCGCCATGGAGGCGGATCTCTTTGCCCGGCCGTCGGCTCCCGTTGGGCCTCCGCCTACTCGGCCACCTCCACCGAACTATGGGTCACGACCATTTTCCATTGGCGGGGCTCGCCCGGGCCGCACGCTAGCACCACACTGCCTCTCCAATGGGGACTACACCGCTCTTCTCCGTACACCGGTTTCCTTCCGTGTTGTCCAACACACTGCCAATGTGGAGTTCTCTGCTTGGCTTTGACAACTACAGGCCGCACCGATGGAAACCTCGGTGCTTCACCCAACCTCCGCCTTCTCCACGATGAGCTGTCCGACGTGTTTACATCTCCCGCGGGCTTACCTTCGGTGCGGGCCACTGACCATGCCATTTTGCTGCAGCCCCACACCTCGGCCGTATCCGTCAAGCCCTATTGCTACAGGCATGTCCAGAAGGATGAGATCGATCACTTAGTGTTGGAGATGTTCATGGGCGGCCTCATCCGCCCCAGTGCGAGCCTTTTCTCCAGCCTGATCCTCCTTGTGCGCAAGAAGGTCGGGAGTTGGCGTTTCTATGTGGACTACCGGGAGTTAAACAAGGCTACAGTCCCGGGCAAGTACCCCATTCTAGTCATTTAGGAGCTTTTGGACGAGCTCCACGACGCCCCTTTCTTCACAAAGCTCGACCTCCGGGCGGGGTACCACCAAATCCGAGTTTTACCGGAGGATGTACCCAAGACAACATTTCAGACACATGATGGGCACTACGAGTTCCTGGTCATGCCCTTCGGGCTGGACCACCTTTCAAGCCACCATGAACAATCTTTTTCAAGCGGTACTCCGACAACACTTCCACGTTTTTTTGATGATATTTTGGTGTATAGCTCATCCTGGCAGGAGCATTTATGTCATGTACGCCGCACGCTCGAGACAATCCGTCAGCATCATCTTGTCCTCCACCACAAGAAGTGTTCGTTCGGTGTGACCACCGTCAGCTACTTGAGCCATAAGATCTCGGCCCAGGGCGTGGCCATGGGCGACGACAAAATTACGGCGGCTCTACATTGGCCGACCCTCACCTCCCTTCGGGATGTCCGAGGTTTTTTGGGCCTGACCAGATATTATCGGCGCTTCATTCGGGAATACGACACCTTGGCACACCCCCTGACACAGTTGCTCAAATCTACTGAAGAGGGGCACTTTTCGTGGACCCCGACTGCCATGTCTGCATATACCGCCCTCAAGGCGGCTCTTGTGAATGACCCAGTTCTTGCAATGCCCGACTTTAATCAACCCTTCATTGTGGAGTGCGACGCCTTGGGCACCGGGGTGGGTGCGACCCTCATGCAAGGCAGTCTCCCCATCACCTACTACAGCTGGGCATTCTCCACCACCATTCGTAGTTGTTCGGCTTATGAAAACGAGCTCATGGCGCTTGTCCTGACAGTCTAGCACTGGCGGCCGTACCTCCTGGGCCGCCCCTTTATTGTCCACACTGATCATCATAGCCTGCAGTATCTCCTCCAATAGAAGATCGCCACGCCGGCACAACAGCTTTGGGTGACAAAGCTCCTTAGGTACGACTTCTCCATCAAATTCCGCCCGGGCCGCACCAATCGAGCGACGGACGCTCTGTCCCGACAAGCACACTCCTCGGAACTCCGAGCCATCTCCCGTACAATTTGGGAGGATGCCACAACAATTCAACATGACGCCTATACTCCCTAGTGGGCAGTTGGCTCTTTTACCTGGGCCGCCTAGTGTTGTCCGCGACCTCCCCTCTCATTTCGCGCCTCATAGCCGAGTTCCATGCTACGCCAACTAGGGGCCACGTCTGAGCTTTCCACACCTACTGATGCTTGGTGTCTTTCCTCTACTGGTCACACATGTTCAAGCAAGTCAAAGTCCACGTGGCCGCCTGCCTTCCACACCAGAAGGTGAAGTACGGGACAATGTTTTCGGGTGGGTTACTTCAGCCCCTGCTCATTCCGGATCGTATTTGGGAGGACATCACCATGGATTTCAATACACGCCTCCCCCGGTCCAACAGCTTCGAATGCATCCTGTATTAGTGGACCGACTCTCCAAGTACGCGCACTTTTTTCCTCTATGACATCCGTATATGGCCGCAGGAGTGGCCAACAGTTTCATCTTCGGAGTCGTACGACTACATGGATTTCCGCAATCGATTGTGAGAGATTGTGATCCCCTCTTTCTAAACAGTTTCTGGATGTCCTTGTTCCGCCTTCAAGGGACACACCTCCGCATGAGCTCTGCTTACCATCCACAAACGAATGACCAGTTAGAGGTTCTCAACCGTTGCTTGGAAACTTACTTACGTTGTTTCATTGGTGAGAGATCGGGCTCGTGGGCCAAGTGGTTGGGTTGGGCTGAATACTCGTACAACACCGCCTACCACCATGCAACGGAAACGACTCCTTTTGAGTTCGTATACGGCCGACCACCACCGGATGTAGTGCGCTACCTTCCGGGGGAGTGCCTCGTGCCTAGTTTGGCAAATCACCTCCAAGATCGGGACATCATTTTGGACAGTCTTAAGCATCACCTACATCGGGTTCAGGCAAAAATGACATCCTTCTCCAACCGCAAGCGCCAGGATCTTTCCTTCTAAGTCGGCGAGAAGGTCTTTATCAAACTTCAACCTTACCGCCAACTCATGATTGCCAAACTCCCTTGTCCCAAACTCACACCACGTTTCTTTGGGTCGTTCACCGTCATGGCCTAGATTGGAGCTGTCGCCTACACAATTCAACTTCCCAAGGGGAGTCGTATCCACTC
Source organism: Platanthera guangdongensis (assembly GCA_039583875.1). Taxonomy (NCBI): domain Eukaryota; kingdom Viridiplantae; phylum Streptophyta; class Magnoliopsida; order Asparagales; family Orchidaceae; genus Platanthera; species Platanthera guangdongensis. The sequence continues at coordinate 510,887 of CM077150.1, read as the reverse complement.
GGTTTTCCATGTCTCTCAACTTCTCCGCGTCGTGGGCGACCACCCAAATCTGGACCACATCGCGGGCGATCTCGACTACTCTGATTCCGCTCTCGTATACCCGCACAACATACTAGACCGCTGCCACCACCTACCAGGAGATGCGGCTCTGGAGGAGATCCTTGTGGCATGGCGCTACCGCCCCCCGCTCGAGGCCACTTGGCTACCGAGGGATGATTTCCTCCATCAATTTCTTGACTTATGCCTTGAGGACAGGACGAACTTTCCAGATGGCGGCATTGCTATGAATATTCACGACAAGGACCGACCATGGTGGATCTACAGGCGGCGGGAACCGCATGCGGCGGTTGCAATGGGCGATGCTCAGTCCAACAAGGATGAACCAGTTGCAGAGGGCGCGGCTCGTACCGACGAGGATGAACCGGTTGTGGCGGGTGCGGAGGATAATTAACATTAAGGCTTATATTATGCTTTGGTTTATTTATATTTTGGGTTTGTTATTTGCACCTCACTATTATAAGAGGGCATGTATGGACTTTGTGATTTTCTTGTCTTGGATGTAATATGAAAAAAAAGATTGTTCCCATGTTTCCTATAAACCCTAGCCTCCTTCTCTCCCTCTTGCCGCCGGCCCTTCCCTTTGCCCGGATCTTCTCCCCATCGGTAATATCATATGATATCGTTCACTCTCTCATGTTGTCTCAGCAAACTTCGCCGCCACCGACTATGCTTACAATTTATCCTCTCGCCCCATCACTCCTTACAAATGAAGTCATCTTCTCTACTTTCGTTGCCCGAGGATGAGGATGGTTTGACATTCCAGGACAAGATAACACATCTAGTGGTCAACGATCTCGTAGTAATCGAGGATCCCCACAACAACTTCATTGTCGTGGTCGAGGACACATTAGAAACGGTAGCTTATAATGCGGTTGGTGTGGTGACATCAATCACCATGGAGAAAAATGTTGGGCAAACATGGATATCCGGAAGATAATTACAGCTCATCACATCGTGACACATTCCATGAAATCTACAACTAATTTTAATGAATTTCTAGATGGATAAGGGAACTTATCTACGGTTGAACTAACTCAATTATGCCTCCTCTGACAGGCAACACACGCCAACCTTTCCCTTTTGTCATATATATCACTTATCACTCACTTTAATGCTTGGATCACTGACTCAGGCGCCTATTCATGCGAGTAAAGGACCAACTGAACTTTGCGCCATACGATATAAGTTTATCTCCGTTGTTGATGGTATTACAAGACATGTTTACAGATTCACAAGCATCTCTCTCTCACCTATGCTACAATCGCATAATATTTTAGTTGTTCTCAATATTAATCATAATCTTCTATGTGTCAAGTAATTCGTGATCTCAACTGTTCGGACACATTTTTGCTCCTAATTTTGTGACACAAGATCCGCTGACAAAACAATTGACTGGTGGGGGGACATAAGATCAGTGACTTGTACTATATGGACTAGTTTCAACACATCTCTGAGTCTCGACCATCCAGTGGCACCAGCGTTTTGGCCAACCAACCTTTATCCTCCTTATGTCTTATCTTACCCAATATCCAATTTTCCGATTTCCATTGTTAACCTTGTAAATTAGGCAAACATCATCGCTCTACACTCATAACTTTGTACGAAGCAAAAATATCTTTTGTCTGGCTTATGAAGATTACTCGTGACCCTTTAAAATTTCAAGTGTGCAAGGTTATAACAATTTCATTACCTTTATTGATGATTATTGACAAATGACATGGTTATTCCTATAAAGCTTTCGCACAGAGCTTCTTTTTGTCTTCAAAATGTAATATGCTCAAATACATAATCAATTTAGCAATTCTATACAGATCATGCGGTCCAATAATGCTAAGGAATATCTTAGTAAACCATTTCAAAAGTTTTTACACTCTCATGTCATTTTTCACTAAATTACCTGCCCATATACACCTCAACAAAATGGACTCGTGGGGCATAAAAATCAGCATAGACTGATTGTTGCTCATTCCTTCCTTCCAACATGCATGTTTCTAAATGTTCATGGATTTTTTCCATCTTAAATGCATGTTTCTACTTCAATCACTTTGTTTCTCCAATTCTCAACAATCAAACTAAGTTCTCCATCATGAATATCCAACAACTAAGCCCATTTCTCTCCTAAAATCTTTGGGTGTATATGTTATCTGCATAACATAGCTCCCTAACATGATAAATTTAATTCACGTGCCCAACAAATGCTTTGTCGGATACTAGCGATGCCCAAAGGGCTATGTCTGTTATGATACATTACTGATGTATCTTCTGATATGAGCTTCCTTGATGACAAATCACATTTTACTCTTATGCCTCCCTCCATTACTCCTATGATAACTCTCCCTGTTCTATCAGACACGAAATATGAAAAATCCAAACATTCTCACTCTCCATCCTCCCCAACCCACTTCTCCATATTGTCATTACATCTAGCGTAGAAAACATCTCTCTAAAGTTACTGAACCATCCTTGGACCCTCTTAATCCTTCACATGTAGGTCCTCTAGTACAACCATCCTCACTGTCCATATCACCACTTCGGATTTTAGATGTAGATCTGCCCATTGCATTATGAAAATGTAAACATTTTGGTGCCTCCCATCCACCTTCTAATTTTATATCATAGCATAGTCTTGCATCCTCTACAAAGATCTTTGTTACATCTTTGGATACATACTCCACTTCATCCTCTATTCAGGATGCTCTCTCACTATGGATGGCTTGTTGCTATGTTAGAGGAACTGACTGCATTGAAATCAAATTAAATGTGGACTTTAGTTCCCTTGTTGTTAGGTAGGAAAGTGAATGGTTGTAAGCGACTTTTCATTGTTAAATAGAATCTGCATTACATAGTAGTACACCTCAAGGTTCGTCTTGCCGGAAAGGGGTTTACTTAGGCTCTGTTTGGGAGGGCTTTTCGGAAAGGAAAAAGAGTGGTAGCAAAAAGAAGGTGGGAAAATGAGCTTTTGGAAAATGTATATTGCAAAAGGAGATACGTTTGGGTGAATTTCTTTTGCAGAGATTTTCAGAAATGACCATTTTATAAACTGTTTGACAAATCTCGGTTGCAGAGACTTTTTTATTAAAATTGCGCACATTTTCTGCACGAGCGTGAATTTTCCGGACAAACGAGAATTTTTCGCCCGGGACCGAATATTTCGCTCGGTCGCGCATTTTACGCCCGGACATGAATTATTCGATCGAGCGCGAACTTTTCACCCGAGCTTGAATTTTCCGTCGGGGCGCGGAAAAAACGCGTCCGGACAAAAAAAATCGTTCTCGGGCAAAAAATGCGCGCCCGAGCGAAATATTCGTGCCCGAGCGAAATATTCGCGCTCGGGCAAAATATTCGTGTTGGGGCGAAATATTCGGGATCTGGCGAAAATTGAGCCCGGACAAAAATTTTTTGATCGGGTGAAAAAATCACGCCCGGGCAAAAATTTCGCGTCGGTGCGAAAACATCGCACACAGGTGAAAAAATTGTGATCGAGCGAAAAAACCGTGCTCGGGCGAAAAAAACTGCGACCGGGCGAAAAAACTGCGCCCGGGGGAAAAACTGCTCCCGGGCGAAAAAACCGCGTGGGAAAAAATTGCTCCCAGGCGAAAAAATGCACTATCATGCAAGAATTCGCGCCCGGGCGAAAGAATTCGCGCCCGGGCGAAAGAATTCGCGCCCGGGCGAAAGAATTCGCGCCCGCGCGAAAGAATTCGCGCCCGGGCGAAAGAATTCGCGCCCGGGCGAAAGAATTCGCGCCCGGGCGAAAGAATTCGCGCCCGGGCGAAAAATTCGCGCCCGGGCGAAAGAATTCGCGCCCGGGCGAAAAATTCGCCCCCGGGCGAAAAATTCGCCCCCGGGCGAAAAATTCGCGCCCGGGCGAAAAATTCGCGCCCGGGCGAAAAATTCGCGCCCGGGCGAAAAATTCGCGCCCGGGCGAAAAATTCGCGCCCGGGCGAAAAATTCGCGCCCGGGCGAAAAATTTCGCGCCCGGGCGTAAAAATTCGAGCTCGGGTGAAAACATTCGCGGAACATTCCGCGCTCGGGCGGAACATTCCGCCCCGGGGCGGAACATTCGCGCCCGGGCGGAAAATCCGCGCCCGGGCGGAAAATCCGCGCCCCGGCGGAAAATCCGCGCCCCGGCGAAAAATCCGCTCCCGGGTGAAAATCCGCTCCAGGGCGAAAAAATCGGCCCGGGGGAAAAAATCGCGCTCGAGCAAAATATTCGTCTAGAGAAAGGCTTGTGTTTTTGCAGTGTTTTCGAACTGGATCCAGATGAGTAAAATGTTTTTGTAGCATCAACTGTTTATCTGAATGAGAAAATACTTTTCGAAAAGTTGAAAAGTAGGAGACTCGTGACTTTTCAAATAGAGGGGAAAAAAGAGTTTTTGGTGGTAGCTTTTCCCACCGGTAGACATTCCAAACAATTTATTAGTTGTGGTGGTGTTTTCTAGAAAACGGAAAGGAGCTAGAAAGCCCTCCCAAACAGGCCCTTAATAATTTGGAACTGATTATACTAAAACTTTTTCTCATTTACTGAAATTATCTACAGTTTGTGTTATCTTATCTATTGTAGTTTATAGGGGATGGTCACTTCATCAGCTCGCTCATCCACAAGAGCTAAATAAAGAGCAATGAAGCAAATAGTCAGCGAACTAGTATGGCTTATTCTCTTCTCATGGAACTTGAAATCAACAACATTAAATATGAAATTTTAATTTAAGTTTTTCTATACTTTCTATTTTATTTTATATTTTGTTTGCACATTTTATATTCACTTTGGTTTATTTTTGTTGGATTTATGATTGTAATAGTTGATTTAAGCATTGAACTATTTAAGCCTTAGATCAACTGGTCTATGACAGCATTAATGAATTAATTCATTGTTTTGTTTTCTCCTTACACATGTCACCTCTTCCCCCTATCCAATTCTCCATAATGGGTTGCTCAGCAGGGTCTGCCGAATCCCTTGCTGCCGCAACCCCACCCAACATATCAAATTTGATTCACCTGGGGTTGCGTAGAAGACTGCTACTAGCACCCCATCCTGCCGGCCAAACCTAGATGCTCCAACAGTATTTCTCCATCTTCTTCATTCAAAGTTTAATGCCAACCACCTCGAGACATCTTAGGTTGATGCTCCTCTTTTTAACATTAGAAAACACAGGGAACTCAAGAAAAATTCCTTGGATCTCTACCTTAATTCCTCTTCCATTTCAACTCATCGCCATGTGACTAGTTCCCAGACAAGTGATAGTAATAATGACATACACTAAGACCAATATGGCTAGGACTGAGAGTGGGCTTAGGAAGAGTGTAATGGAAAACAAAATGAAAAATGCATAAATACATAAAACAGTTCTAACACTTCCCCTCAAGTTGGATCATAGATGTTAAAAAATGTCTATTTTGGTACAAAGGTATTTCACTCTGGGACCAGGAAACCCCTCAGTAAGAAGATCAACAAGTTGGTTAGTTTTGATATATCTGAGAAAGATGAGACCTTCAGCATATTTTTTTGAACAAAGTGACAGTCGACCTCAATATATAGTAATTTGACGAGCTGCTTGACTGTCACACCACAACTGTGTAGTGCCATTAATCGGGTAACGTACCTCATGTAAAAATAAATGCAAGTAAAAACTAACCGAACCGAATCACACGGTTCAGTTCTAGTTGGTGGCGGTTTGGTTACATTTACAAATTTTGAAAAAAAAAATCATATGATTCAATTCGGGTCTCAGTTTTTAATGTTAAACCAAACGAACCATATAGGTGTTACAATATAAATTTTTATGTCTAAAATATAATAATAGGATATCATTAAATTATATATATATATATATCTATATTATTTTATAAAGGAGAACTGTGCTTTTATGTAACATCAGATCTTCCAAAATTGCCCTTTAAAAAAATTTTATTTTCACCAAAAAATCACCATGGGAGAGAGAGAGAGAGAGGAGAGAAAGAAAGAAAGGAGAGAGAGGAGAGAAAGAAAGAGAGGGGAGAGAGGGCTGACATGCCAACGTGGGAGAGAGAGAGAGTGGAGAGAGAGAAGGGACATTTGTTATTTTCCAGTTAATAATATATAATTCAGATTTGTAGAAAGAGAAAAGAGAGGAGAGGGAGGGCCACACTTAAATTTTCTATTAAATTTTTGAAAAATTATATTAATATAAATCTTTCAATTCATATAAAATTAATAAGTATTCTTAGATATCCGCGGAACCTCTATGGACAACTAAATACCCGTCTTTCTGCATGTAGATTCTTCTTACTTGGCTCAAGAGGAGTATTAACTGTTTCACACTTGGCCATTCCCACTTATATAGATCTACAACATACTTCTTCTGGGATATAAAGATATCGTTCTTGTATTTTACAATTTAAATACCAAGAAAATATCTCAATTGTACAAGATCCTTTGTTTGAAAGCTCTGATATAAGAAGGTTTTCAGGCAAGTAATGCTGTAGAATAACTGCCTGTAATGACTGTTCTCATAATGATTGCCAATATTGAAAATCACAACATGGAAATGACCAAACCACGCAACAAACAGCGGTTGCTACAATAGACATTTTTTTCAAAAAATCATGGAAAAAAACATTTGTCGAGTTGATATACGCGCCATTGGTGAGTAGATGCAGGAGATAAAAGTTGTAATATATATTTAGTTCAGTCCAAGTCATCGTTATTTGTATTAATCCTGTTTTGGGATATTTCCTTTTTAGGTTTTCCCTTACTCAAGTATATGCATGAGTAAGGTCATTTGGATCATCAACACAAAGTATTATTCTCTCCACATGGTATCAGAGGCAGAAAGGATCCCTAATCCCGTGCGCCGCTCTCTCGTGCTCTCGTCCGTCTCTCACGGCTCCAGCTTCTCTTTGATCGATCATCTCCACCCCTTCGCCGGTCTGAACGACCCTGCGTGACCAGCCGATGCGGCCATTTGGCGGAACCGACACTGCCGTCAGATGCTGAGGAGAACGATACCGCTGTTCTCCAGTGAAGTCGTCGATGTTCCCCCTCCTCCCACCGCTATTCTCTAATGAAGTCACTGTTGTTCCCTCCTCCCGCAGCTGTTGCTCTCCAGTGAAGCGTGACCTACTGCTCTCCTTTGTCGCTCTCTGCAGATGCGGCTACCTGCAGCTTCTACCAACACATCTGCTGCTTCTCCCTGCTTCTACCAACACGTCTGCGACTACCTGTTGCTTATTCCTATTTGCTGCACTCTATTTGTTGTTGCCTTGATGATGTCATTGTTGCCCAGATTCCGCTGATATGAGACCCCATCCTCATGTGATCAGAGGGCCCTCTTTGTCAATATGGGTGATCCTGATTCTTCTTTATCTTCTCCGAGAGTGATCCAACCTCAGATTAGTGACCCTCAGCGGCCTCATGGCCATTCCATCTCCTTGAAGATTGTTGGAACTCAGTTCGGGCGGTTAGCCGAACAAGCCGCCGCGGTCTGTCTTGTCGTTCCTCCAGCAGTTTATCTCAGCGGGTTGTTGGTAACTCAGTTTGGGCGGCTAGCCGAACAAGCCGATGCAGTCTGTCCTGTCGGTCTTCTAGCAGTTTATCTCAGCGGGCTGTTGGTTCAGTGGAAGCCGCAGCGTATCGACCAGTGGGCGCTACAGCGGTTTAAGTGTAGATCGCAGCGGTCTGATTAAAGCCGCAACTGTGGTCTAATGGTTATCTTCTCTGCGGTCTGGTGGCAACCCGCAGAATGCGGTCTGGTGGCTTGCAGCAGCGAAAGCTTAATGGTTAGCCGCAGTGCGGTCTATTGGCTATCCGCAGGTGCGGCTTAGCGGCTTGTCTGGCGGTCTTGTACAGATAGTAGTGGCCGTCTCTTGTATCCGGAGGATGTAATATTATGTTGTGTAGTGAGCGGTTTGTATATGTCAAACCGCTAAGTCCGCGCGACTTGTATTTAGTCCCACATCGTGTAGTGTATTCTATCACCTCCCCTGTTTTCTATAAATAAGGGGGCATACTTATGTATTACTTACCTTTTTGGAGCAATAAAATTTGCGGTTTATTTACCTCTTGTCCGTTTTTCTCTCATTTATCACTTGGTATCAAAGGAAAACCGGTCCTTTGCTCCATTCTCTTTGTCCGCGTTCCTGCGGTTTGTCTCTTTTCTGCCCGCGCGGCTTCCCTCCTTGTTTGTTTGCTCGGTTTCTTTCCTTTGGTACCGTCTTTGGTCGCAGTAGTTTTCCGCTGATGGTGTCTTGACACCGACACCGGGCGGTTTCTGCTCCTTTTTTGTCCCGCCTTTTGGTCGCCGTCCTTTTCCGACTGCTGGTGTGTTAACACCGAGACCGGGCGGTATCTTTCCCTGTTCTCGCGGGTTTGATTCTTGCTTGTTCGCGCGGTTTGATTGTTTGCCAGTGCGGCTTGTCCTTCCTCTTCATGGACACTCCGTCTTCTTCTGCTACCTTCTCCTCTCCTCTCCCTCTTGCTTCTCCTCCTGTGTCTGCTTCTGGTAATTTGGGTACTGTGTCCAAGCTTACAGGCCCAAACTATCCCGACTGGAGTGTATCTTTTGTCTTTCTTTTACGCTCTCAGCGTAAGCGCTCCCATTTGACTGATGACCCCCCTCTTGTTGGCTCACCTGCTTTTGATGATTAGGATGCATCTGATGCCTTGGTCTGTACTTGGTTAGCAAACAATTTGTCTGATGAATGTCTTCCGGTCATCCGACATGATCAGACTGTCAAAGCAGCCTGGAATCATCTTGCTGCTCTATATTCCAAGGGGGCTCAGACTTCGCGCATTTATACTCTCTATGCCGATCTTTTTGCTCGTCCTGTTATGACTCTTGCTGCTGCTTATCAGGAGGTTCAAAGTCTTGGGGCTGAACTTCTTCAACACCGTCCCTTCTCTGCTGATTTTGCTGAGCAACAAAAACATTTTCAGGAGCTACTTGTCGTTTGCTACTTGTTTCGTCTCCCTGACTCCTATGACATTATTCGTCAACAGATTCTTGGTGAGGCCGCTTGATGCAGGACGGTGCGTAGGGTTTACGCGTCTGTCGGCTATTTCTAGGAAACCCTAATTGGATGCAACGAAATATGATGTTTAGCAAATAATTGAAGCGGACGTTGCGCGGATTTATGAATTTAAATAACTTTTATAAAGCACGATAAAGACTATTTCGCTTTAAAAAAATATATATTCTTAAATTGAGGGTTCAATTTAAATCCGGGGAAGGAAGCTCGCAACTTCGTTCTGTTCCCTTTGTTGCAGTCAAATAGAAATCGTGAATTCCAAATACGTTCCCGTTTGGAGTTCTCGACGTAGCGTTTGCTGACAAAATTTGGCGAAAACCCAGCAATGAGTCTAAAAATCCTAAGAGAAAATAGAGACACATGCAAAGAGGGGGATAGAAGCACATTACCCACCGAAAGAGTCGTCTTTTCGTATCCGAAGTCGATGGCGATCACGTGAGGAGTTGCTCGTCACCTTCGATTTCCGCTCCGAGGTCAGCCGCTTCGCACACGGGCACCAAGGAATTTAACACTCCCTCACACGAGGTGGTTCCACGGAATCACTCAACGAAGGAGCCACAAACTAAACACGCCTAAAATTCACTCGCACTTCACGCTCGAAGTGGCTCCACGAAATCTCAACACTTACGGTGGCTCCACGAAATCTCTAAACAGGAATTAAATTCACTTGATTCACTACAAAAGCAACAAGCAAAACTTAAGTTCTATCCCACTTACAAATTGGAAGAACAGGCAACTTCAAGTGCTCTCCTTTCACCTGTTCAAGGAAATTACTCTCTCACGCAATCCCGTTCCACTGTTATCTCACTCATCAGCAGCAGGAAAGTATTAACATAAACTTTCTACAACTGAAATCAACAAAAACCACAGGAAAAAAAAATAAAATTTCAACAACTTCTCCTAATCTCATTCACCTACACAGAAGCAATCAAAGCAATAATCACAATCTCACGACAACAATACAAATTTCATCAATAGCAACTCCAGCAGGACTCAACACAACAACAGGTTTCATCAACCACTGAACTACAAGACTCGATGGGGGCAAGGAAATGTCAACAACAACACTTCTCCTTCAACAACAGCATGACTCAAAAATAACTGGAAGCAAATCAAAGCAGCAACTTCTGATATTCAACATCAACAACAAAAAAACACAAATTACAAGCTTTTTCTTTTATAGGGCCCGAACAGACAACAAGAGGAGGAGAATTAAACAGTTACCCTCCATGGGCGGCCATGGCGGAGCTTAATTCGTGGAGATGAAACCGTCGGGAGGTGGGCTCGTGCAGGCAGTTGGTCGAAGCACTCAGAGAGGCGGCGTGTTGTCCTGCGCGGCTTTGATTTGGCTGGATCGTGGGGAGGACGTGCGTGGAGCTTCGCCCAGAGGTGCGGCTGCCAAGCCCTAGCGGGGCGTGAAATCCGTCATTCCTGCGGCTCTGCTTCGAGAGGAGGAAGATGCGGGCGGCTGACCGGGAGAGGAGCAGGGCTGTGAACTGGGATTTAACCTAGTTTAAGATCTTGATATATATACTTATATATATAACTGTATATGTATAAGTATATATATATAAATATAAATTTGATAAATTTAAACTTTAAATATTATATATATATATTTAGAAGTTTATATATATATAATAATTTTAAGGCCGGTAAGAATCAGGTCGGGTGCGACGTCGGACACTTTTGCGATGCCCTGATCTGGGCTGGTCTCCACCAACTCTCCCCCTCTCGAAATCACTCGTCTCTGGTGAGTGCTCCGAGCGGTACTGTTGTAGAAGATCAGCATCCATGCGCTGTAACTCCTCGGCCAAGATCCAATTGGTCTCGGTCTTTGGTCTGTCATGTCAACGAACCAAGTATCTCTGAAAACCACCATCAGTAGTGGTCACTGTCTCGTCATCCAATATCTGCTCGGGAACTAAAATCTGTCGCGGAAGTCGATCAGTAGCTCTGGGAACTGGTAAAGTAGACTCATCTGGTATCTCATGCTCCACCTGGAAGCTGTCAGTGAAAATGGGAGAAACTGCAATGAACGTGTCAGTAGCGAAATGAATATCGGTATGTCCTGAATGTGGCTCCTCACTCTCACCCACCAACCCAGAAGAATCAATTGGAGGAGAAGACAATGGAAAATCTACAGACTCATGCGGGTAATCGTGAAATAAAGTCAGATCGGCAACGTTAAAAACAGGATTTGCTCCCCAAACGGAAGGCATCTCAAGTTCATACGCATTCTGCCCAATCCGTTTCACCACTCTAAAGGGTCCAGTTCTACGGTCAGCTAGCTTCTTTACGGTACCCGATGGTAACCGTTCCGGATTTAGTCGAACCATCACTAAGTCATCCTCTTTAAAAATAGTAGCTCTCTTGTGCTTGTTTGCTTGAGTTGCGTAAAGATCATAAGTACTATGCAACTTCCGCTCAATCTCTTTATGCAAATCATGCAGATGCAATGCATACTCATGTGCAAACTGGGTAGTCCTAAATGTGGGTGGTAGTGGTGCTAAATCAAGTGGCACTCGTGCAATGTGACCATGAACAACCTCATTAGGTGATAAACCCGTGGATCTATTCTTCGAATTATTGTACGCTAACTAGGCGTGTGGAAGAATTAGATCTCAATTTCTCTGGTGGTCTCCTACCAAACATCGCAATAAATTTCCTAAACTTCTATTCACAACTTCAGTTTGACCGTCGGTCTGTGGATGATAAGCAGTTGAAAATAGAAGTTTAGTTCCTAAAAGTCTCCAGAGTGACTTCCAAAAATAGCTGGTGAACTTAACGTCTCGATCGGCAACGATAGTCTTGGGTATTCCTCGGTGTGTGACAACCTCCTCATAATAAATACGAGCTATATGAGAGGCGTCATCAATTTTGTTGCAATGGATGAAGTACGGCATTTTAGAGAATCGATCAACCACCACAAGTATGGAATCGTGTTTCCTAAAAGTGCACGGCAACCCAAGCACAAAATCCATGCTAACATCATCCCAAGGAATACTGGGCACCGGTAAAGGTGTATATAAACCAGCGGGTTGTTTATTGCCCTTTGCTACCTGGCAAGTGCGGCAGCTACTGACAACTTGAGCGATAAACTGCTTCATCCCGGGCCAATAGAAGCGCTCTTCTACTAAGGTTATCGTCTTATCGCGCTCAAAGTGTCCACCTAAGCCTCCGCCATGTAATTCCCATACAATGAAATTTCGTAACGAGGTGCGGGGAATACACAGACGGGTCCAACGAAACAAATATTCGTCTCGAATCAGATAATCAGTCTCATCGTGATGGGGATTCAAACGTATCACATCATAGATACCGCTAAAATCAGGACAACTAGAATAATCATCCTTGACACGCTCAAATCCTATCACCTGAGTACGCATCTGTGATAATACAAGGGTGACTCGACTGAGGGCGTCGGCAACCCTATTCTCTGTTCCCTTATAGTGTTTGAGAACGAAGGTGTATTCTTGTAGATATGATACCCACTTAGTCTGTCGAGGGTTCAACTTCTGTTGCGAATTGATATAACGTAACGTCTGATGATCAGAGTGGAGGACAAACTCCTGAGGCAACAAATAATGTCTCCAATGACGTAACGTTTGTAAAATCGCATAGAACTCGCGCTCATAGTTGGAATAATTCAGCTTCGGGCCTGAGAGCTTTTCACTGAAAAATCTCACGGGGTGACCCTCTTGACTAAGTACACCTCCTATCCCAACTCCTGAGGCATCACAAGATACCTCGAATACCTGACTGAAATCAGGGAGTCTCAAAACAGGTGCAGTGGACATCTTATCCTTGATAATCTCAAAGGCTCTAGCTGTCGATGATGTCCACTGAAAACGTCCCTTCTTCGTACATTCAGTGATGGGTGTCATAATCGTGCTGAAGTTCTTAATGAATCGACGATAAAATGTGGCTAGTCCATGAAAGCTACGGACATCGTGAATATTCTGAGGGGTAGACCACTCACGAATCGCTCGAACTTTCTCGGGATCCATAGTGATGTCAGCGGAGCTCACTATATATCCAAGAAAGATGACAGACTCGGCCATAAAAACACACTTCTTCAAGTTGATATACAGTCGTTCGGCTCGCAGGAGCTCGAAAATAGTATATAAGTGAGTCAAGTGCTCATCCTCAGTCCGACTATATATTAAAATGTCGTCGAAGTAAACCACTACGAACTTCCCAATATATGGTCTAAAGACTTGGGTAATCATCCGAGCGAAAGTACTAGGGGCATTGGATAACCCAAAGGGCATCACAAGCCACTCATAAAGGCCATCCTTCGATTTGAAGGCAGTCTTCCACTCGTCTCCTTCGCGAATGCGAATCTGGTGATAACCACTACGAAGGTCGATCTTAGAAAAGATCGTGGCTCCAGTCAACATGTCCAACATGTCATCCAGTCGAGGTATCGAGAATCGGTATTTCACAGTAATCTTGTTGACAGCACGACTGTCAACGCACATACGCCAAGTACCATCCTTTTTCGGAGCAAGGAGGGCAAGCACCGCATATGGACTAAGGCTATGACGGATAAAGCCTCTATCAAGTAATTCTTCGATCTGCTTCTGCAGCTCCTCATGGGCGGCAGGATTCAATCGGTAATGCGGTAAATGTAGGAGGGAAGCTCCAGGAACGAGATCGATCGCATGCTGAATACATCTCATGGGAAGTAATTCAGCCGGAAGCTCATCAGGGTGTATATCCTGGAACTCCTCTAAGAGTCTCCTAGCAGGTATAGGAATAGACTCGTATCTCTCTAGTACGTCAGATGCCTGCAAAACTACTAAGGCATAATAAAATCCACCATCGAAGCTCTCTCGATGGAAATCAGCGCCTCGTATAATGCTAAGAGTCTTCTTCCTTTCAGTAGGAGGAAGAGATTCTTTCGCACTACTACTCGTGCGGGATGTTGGTGTTGTGGGTCGCACCGGGTTCAACACTACTCTCTTTCCGTCTAGTAGAAAGGAGCACGTGTTGGACCTGCCATGTACGAGTACATCTCGGTCATACAACCAAGGTCTCCCTAGTAATACGTGGCACACATTCATAAGCATAACATCACACCAAATCTTATCGGTATACGAACCGATAGTGATGGGCACTAAACATCTCCTAGTCACAGATAAGGTAGTCTTGGTGACCCAAGCTACCTGGAATGGGGAAGGGTGTGGCTCAACAGTGAGTCCCATGCGGGCTAATGTTGTCTCAGCTATCACATTCATACAACTCCCGCTATCTACTACTAAACGACACACTTTCTTTCCTGCCTTGAAGTAGGCTTGGAAGATGTTCGTCCGCCAATAATCGGCTGATTCCTTTGGTGTAGATAACATGCATCTCACCACTAGGACGTCGGGATCTATCTCCTCATCACTAGGCGTACCGTACACTTCATCATTCAAAATGTGTGGGTCCCTCTCGACTCCAACTTCTTCTATAGGCTCATCCTCCTCAGTCACCTCATGAATAACCAGTGTGTCTCTCCTCTTAGGACAATCCCTAGATATATGACCCATCTGCTGGCACTCATAACATCGGATCTGTGAATGGGTCACAGTTCCCATGGGGGCTTTTCCTCTCTGATCTCTCGTAAAGGTCGAGGTGGGCTTTGAGGCACTATCCTTACCTTTTGATTCATCTTTCTTATAAGGAGTGTTTGCTTTATTTTGAGGTTTGAACCAGGAGGTTCTATTTTAATGTTCCTCTATATCGATGGCGATAGATACAGTCTCAGCGAAGGAATAGTGACCATATCGAATCAACTCATCGCGAATCTCAGATCGCAGTCCACACTTAAATTTAGATAATGTATCTCGTGGGTGTTTGACTACGTTGCACCTAATCATAAGATCCTTCATCTCAGCTAAATAATCAAAAACTGATTTGGACCCTTGACGTAGAGACGTCAGCTCGTCTCGTAGACGGGTCTGGTAGTAGTGGGGAATGTACTGCTCCTCCAATCTGGCTTTCATGTGTGCCCAGTGTGTAATGGGAGGGCGCCCATTCCTCTCTATAATACGTTCCTCACCTATCCAAAAGATTTTCGCTCGCCCAGATAACCTCATCTTGGCAAACTGAACATTCTGATCTTCCGTCATACGATACCAGTCAAAGTAGGTCTCTATGTCTATAACCCAGTCTGAAAAGACTTTGGGATCCATAGATCCATCATAAAGTGGCGGCTCTAACTTCACTACACGTGTAAGATCCGGTCGCCTATCCAGGGGAGGATAGTCGTAATCATCGTCGTAAGGATCACGATGGTCTCGACGTCGTGGGGGTGGCGGTCGATGCCAATCTCTAGGTCGATCATCACGATGCATGACCGGTATAGGCCTACGATGGTCTCGTGGACGCTCTTCTCTAGCTACGTCATTATAGGGTCTCTCCTGATAATGATCTTGCGTACCTAGGAAAGGCTCACGCGGTGTTTCAGGAAAATTTCTCGGGAAATTCCTACCCTGATTATACTCAGACTCATATATATCTATGGGATTTCTAATCTCTTCCTCGAAAAGAGGGTTTCTCCTAAGTGCAGACCTCTCTCCATAAGGTGGGGGAGCCTCATAATGGGGTCGCACTGAATGCTCATCTCTAGCTAAAGGTGGCATTGACGCTCGAGGGGGTACTTCTAAGTTATTCACCCTGACACTAAGATTTGCTAGCCCTTCTCTCATTTGGTAAACACTTTCGGTTATCGTTGTCATTTGGTGGGCAAAAGGTACAAACCACGGGGGTGGTTCATTCCCTTCGATCCCACGACTCGGTTCACCATGTTCAACTCGACGCATCTCTGGGTTTACCTCGTGAAGGTGTTCAGGTGGTGAATTGTGGTGTTGTGAACTCATACTCACTAAACTACCACTACGCAAATGCATGCAAATAAGTAAATAAATGCAATGATGATAAAAAAATAATCTCTTTTTTTTTGAAAAATATGTTTAAAAGCTATGTGGGTTCCTATTCGACACAGGGCGGATCCCAAAACTTAGAAAATTTTTGGAACCTGGCTCTGATACCAAATTGATGCAGAACGGTACGTAGGGTTTACGCGCCTGTCGGCTATTTCTAGGAAACCCTAATTGGATGCAACGAAATATGATGTTTAGCAAATAATTGAAGCGGACGTTGAGCGGATTTATGAATTTAAACAACTTTTATAAAGCACGAGAAAGACTGTTTTGCTTTAAAAAAATATATTCTTAAATTGAGGGTTCAATTTAAATCCGGGGAAGGAAGCTCGCAAGTTCGTTCCGTTCCCTTTGTTGCAGTCAAACAGAAATCGTGAATTCCAAATACGTTCCCGTTTGGAGTTCTCGACGTAGCGTTTGCTGACAAAATTTGGCGAAAACCCAGCAATGAGTCTAAAAATCCTAAGAGAAAATAGAGACACACGCAAAGAGGGGGATAGAAGCAAATTACCCACGGAAAGAGTCGTCTTTACGTATCCGAAGTCGATGGTGATCACGCGAGGAGTTCCTCGTCACCTTCGATTTCTGCTCCGAGGTCAGCCGCTTCGCACACGGGCACCAAGGAATTTAACACTCCCTCATACGAGGTGGTTCCACGGAATCACTCAACGAAGTAAGGAGCCACAAACTAAACACGCCTAAAATTCACTCGCACTTCACGCTCGAAGTGGCTCCACGAAATCTCAACACTTACGGTGGCTCCACGAAATCTCTAAACAGGAATTAAATTCACTTGATTCACTACAAAAGCAGCAAGCAAAACTTAAGTTCTATCCCACTTACAAATTGGAAGAACAGGCAACTTCAAGTGCTCTCCTTTCACCTATTCAAGGAAATTACTCTCTCACGCAATCCAGTTCCACTGTTATCTCACTCATCAGCAGCAGGAAAGTATTAACATAAACTTTCTACAACTGAAATCAACGAAAACCACAGGAAAGAAAAATAAAATTTCAACAACTTCTCCTAATCTCATTCACCTACACAGAAGCAATCAAAGCACTAATCACAATCTCACGACAGCAATACAAATTTCATCAATAGCAACTCCAGCAGGACTCAACACAACAACAGGTTTCATCAACCACTGAACTACAAGACTCGATGGGGGCAAGGAAATGTCAACAACAACACTTCTCCTTCAACAACAACATGACTCAAAAATAACTGGAAGCAAATCAAAGCAGCAACTTCTGATATTCAACATCAACAACCAAAAAAACACAAATTACAAGCTTTTTCTTTTATAGGGCCCGAACAGACAACAAGAGGAGGAGAATTAAACAGTTACCTTCCATGGGCGGCCATGGCGGAGCTTAATTCGTGGAGATGAAACCGTCGGGAGGTGAGCTCGTGCAGGCAGTTGGTCGAAGCACTCGGAGAGGCGGCGCGTTGTCCTGCGCGGCTTTGATTTGGCTGGATCGTGGGGAGGACGTGCGCGGAGCTTCGCCCAGAGGTGCGGCTGCCAAGCCCTAGCGGGGCGTGAAATCCGCCATTCCCGCGGCTCTGCTTCGAGAGGAGGAAGATGCGGGCGGCTGACCGGGAGAGGAGCAGGGCTGTGAACCGGGATTTAACCTAGTTTAAGATCTTGATATATATATTTATATATATAACTGTATATGTATAAGTATATATATATAAATATAAATTTGATAAATTTAAACTTTAAATATTATATATATATATTTAGAAGTTTATATATATATAATAATTTTAAGGCCGGTAAGGATCCGGTCGGGTGCGACGTCGGACACTTTTGCGACGCCCTGATCTGGGCTGGTCTCCACCACCGCTACTCTGACTCTCGATGCTACTGCTGCTCGTATTTTTGTTGTTACTACTCTTCTTCAGCGTCCTTTGCTTCCCCCTCCCTCTCCTGATATTGTTTCTCATCCTGCTCGTCATGAAAGTTCTGGTGGTCGGGGTGGCCATACTGGCGGTCGTGGTTCTTCGAAATTTCTCTGTTCTCATTGTGGCAAAACTGGCCACTTGATTGATCGTTGCTGGGTCAAACACCCTCATCTTCGACCTGCTTCTGCTGATTCTGCCAAAAAGTCTACTACTTCTCTTGCTACTTTTGGTGCGGCTCAGTTAGCTACAACGGGTAGGTGTCTTATTGACTCCGGTGCAACCAATCATATGACAGGGAATTCTCGCTTTTTTTCTTCTCTTACTACGAGTAACCACTTACCTCCGGTTCTTATTGCTGATGGTTCTCCGTCCCCAGTTCATGGGTCGGGCACTGTGCCTGTTACTTCTTCTCTTCAGCTTCGGGACACTCTATGTCCCCAACTTTCCATACAATCTTCTTTCTGTTACTGTTCTTTGTAAGCAGTTGGGCTGTGAAGCGATATTTATTGCTTCTACTTGTGCTTTTCAGGTTCCTCAGTCCAAGGAGATGATAACTACTGGGACTGAGAGCGGCGGCTTGTTTTATCTTGATACTTCTTCTGCCTTTTCTGCCTCCTCTCCTCTACTTCGGTGGCATCTTCGGCTTGGACATCCTCCTCCTCGGATCCTCTATCAGCTTCTGTCTGATTTACCGCGGGGAGATTCTTCTCTTCCTTGTGAAGCTTGTCAGTTTGGGAAACATCATCGTTCTACCTTTAATGTCAGGACTGGGCGTAGTTCTTCTCGTCCATTTGAAATTGTTCATTCTGATATATGGGGGTCTGCTCCTGTTCAAACTATTGGTAGGGGTAGTTTATACTTTGTGACATTTATTGATGATCTTTCCTGTTGTACATGGTTATATTTATTGCGCAACCGTTCTGAACTGTATTCTATTTTCACTGTCTTTTACAATGAGATTCATACACAGTTTGATGCTTCTCTTAAAATCTTTAGATCTGATAATGCTAAGGAGTATCTTAGTCAATAATTTCAATCGTTTTGTATGAATCATGGTATTGTTCATCAAACCACTTGCCCTTATACATCACAACAAAATGATGTTGAACGAAAGAATCATCATCTCCTCGATGTGGCTCGGAGTCTTCTTACTCATATGCATGTTCACAAGTCTTATTGGGGTCATGCGGTTCTTCTCTCTTGTTTTTTCATTAATCGTGTTCCGTCCTCTGTTCTCGGTGGGAAGACTCCCTCTTCTATCCTGCATCCTGATGCGAACCCTTTTCCTTTGTCTCCTCGTGTTTTTGGGTGCACTATATTTGTTCATTGTCCTTCTTCTAGTCGCGACAAACTGTCACCACGCTCGATTAAATGTATCTTTCTGGGTTATTGTCCAACTCAGAAAGGCTACCCGTATTAGGATCCTGCTCTCCGCCGGCAGTATGTTTCGGCTGATGTCACTTTCTTTGAGAATGTTCCATTCTTTTTCCCTTCCTCTGTTCTTCCTACCTCTGCTGATTTCGTTCTTTCTCCTCTTATTTTTGCACCTTGTCCTGAGCCTATTATTTCTTCTTCTACTTTGGACTCCACTCCTCTACCTGATTCCTCTGTTGAGGCGCTACCCATGGTTCCTGGTTTGCCTACATCTCCTTTGGCTGGAACTGAGTAAGTAGACAGGAATTATCTTGATCTTTCGATTGCTCCCAAGAAAGGTGTATGTTCGTGCACTCAGCATCCTCTTGCTGGTGTGGTCTCTTACACCAGATTGTCTTGTTAGGCGCAGAGTTTTGCTTTTGCCCTCTCGGCCAATGTTCTTCCTGCTTCTTATCGTGATGCACTGGTTATTCCACATTGGAAAGCTGCTATGGATGAGGAGATGAAAGCTCTAAACGATCGGGGTACTTGGTCTCTTGTTCCTACTCCTCCTGGTGCTGATATAGTTGGATGTCGTTGGGTCTTTGTTATCAAGTATCTTCCTGATGGTACAGCTGATCGTTACAAGGCCCGTCTTGTGGCCAAAGGATTTACGCAAACTTATGGTGTGGATTTTTTTGATACATTCTCTCCTGTTACCCGAATTACTATGATCCGTGTTCTCTTTTTTGTGGCTGTGAACCGGGATTGGGAAATGTCTCAGTTGGATGTCAAGAATATTTTTCTTTATGGTGATTTGAATGAGACAGTTTATATGGAACAACATCCTGGGTATGTTGCTTAGGGGGAGTCTCAAGTGTGTAAGTTGAAGAAAGTCATCTATGGTCTTAAACAGAGTCCGAGAGCCTGGTTTGATAAGTTTAACAAGGTTATTTCTGTTGTTAGTTTTGTTCAAAGTGCTGCAAATCACTCTTTATTTATTCGGAAAATCTCGTCTGGACTGGTTATTCTAACAGTGTATGTGGATGATATCCTTCTTACTGGGGATGATAGGAAAGACATTGATATGACAAAGCAGTATCTGCTCCGACATTTTGTTACGAAAGATATGGGGTCTCCAAAGTATTTCCTGTGGATTGAAATATCTCGAAAACCTGGATCTATTGTTCTTTCACAAAGGAAGTATGCTCTGGATCTTTTACAAGAGACAGGTCTTCTTGGAGCTAAGCCTGCGCGGTCCCCTATGACTTGTGGAGATGACAAATGCTGGAGTGAGTCTTCTGCTCTCATTGAAGATGTCACCAGGTACAGACGTCTAGTTGGTAAACTCATCTATTTGACTGTTACAAGACCAGACATCTGTTATGCGGTTGGGAAAATAAGTCAGTTCATGCAAGCTCCCAGGGAGTGTCATATGCAGTCAGCTTTGAAGATTCTTGAGTATATGAAAGGTGCACCATGGAAAGGGCTCCTGTTCCTGAAAAGGGAACATTTAAAAGTAAAGGCTTATTCTGATGCAAGCTACGCAGATAATAAGGGCGACAGGAAGTCTATGTCTAGTTTTTGGACCTTTGTTGGAGGAAATCTAGTCAGCTGGAAGAGCAAGAAGCAGAATGTAGTTGTCAGGTCGAGTGCAGAAACAGAGTATAGATGCATGGCTCTGACTGCTTGTGAGCTGAAGTGACTTCAAACTCTCTTACTTGATCTAGGAGAGTTTTATGATCACCGTCTACCGATGTTCTGTGACAATAAAGCAGCCATATACATTTCAAAAAATCCGGTGTTTCATGAGAGAACGAAGCATATCGAGGTTGACTGCCACTTTATAAGAGAAGAGATTCTGAAGAATCAGATATGCACTCCATTTGTTACTTCTGATAAAAAGCTGACAGATTTCTTTACGAAACCGGTTACTTCGTTCATAGAGGTTTGTGGCAAGCTGGGCATGGTTGACATATATGCTCCAGCATGAGGGGGAGTGTTGGAACTCAGTTCGGACAATTAGCCGAACAAGCCGCCGCGGTCTGTCTTGTCGTTCCTCCAGCAGTTTATCTCAGCGGGCTGTTGGTAACTCAGTTTGGGCGGCTAGCCAAACAAACCGCCGCGGTCTGTCCTGCCGGTCTTCTAGCAGTTTATCTCAGCGGGCTGTTGGTTCAGTGGAAGCCGCAGCGTATCGACCAGTGGGCGTTACAACGGTTTAAGTGTAGATCGCAGCGGTCTGATTGAAGCCGCAGCTGTGGTCTAATGGTTATCTTTTCTGCGGTCTGGTGGCAACCTGCGGAATGCGGTATGGTGGCTTGCAGCAGCGAAAGCTTAATGGTTAGCCGCACTGCGGTCTATTGGCTATTCGCAGGTGCGGCTTAGCGGGTTGTCTAGCGGTCTTGAATAGATAGTAGCGGTCGTCTCTTATATCCGGAGGATGTAATATTATGTTGTTTGGTGAGCGGTTTGTATATGTCAAACCGCTCAGTCCGCGCGACTTGTATTTAGTCCCACATCGTGTATTGTATTCTCTCACCTCCCCCATTTTCTATAAATAAGGAGGCATACCTATGTATTACTTATCTTTTTGGAGCAATAAAATTCGCGGTTTATTTACCTCTTGTCTGTTTTTCTCTCATTTTTCACTAAGATTACCATAATTCTCTTAGATGACACAAATTATCTTGAATGGCCTCGCGTTGCCCAACATGTCATTCGTAACCAACAAATGTTTGGATATATTGATGAGACGATTAAGGGGCCCCTCAGGACTGATCCCGCTGGAAGCATTGGGACTCTGACAACTTTTTAATAGTGTTTTGGCTCCTGCATTTGATGTCTCCTAAGGTCTATCAGAGCTATATGTTGATGGACTCTGCTTTTGATCTCGACCCGTGTTCGCGACATGTACTCTCAGATTGGTTGTTCCACCCAGGTTTATGAGCTCACTCGCCGCATTTTGGAGTTGCGGCAAGGATCGATGACCGTTTCGTCATTCTTTTCGGAGTTTGAGTGTCTTTATCAAGAGTTGAACTACTTTGCGCACTTCACTCATGTGTGTACTGTTGATGTCGTTCAGTTAAAACAAAAGGAGGATCGCTTCTGTTTTCATGTCTTCTTGATGGGCTTGGATATGAAATTTGACATGGTTCGGAGACATGTTCTCTACCGCTCACTTTGGGTGGCATTCAGTATGGTTTTGGGTGATGAAGACCCCCGCAAATCCCTCAGTGTTATGACTCATGATTGTTCCGCCCTGACTAGTGTTGGTCACGGTTATACTCCCATTCCTGGATCTTCTATGCCAACCTTTGATTACTGTGGTCAAAGCGAACACTCTTGGGAGGCATGTTTCAAAATTCATCCGCATCTGGCACCTTTTGGACGTGGGAGTGGACCAGGCCGCGGGGGCCATAGACACAGTGGCTACCATTCTCATGATGTTGCTTACACTACAAATGTCTATGATGAGACCCAGTGTTCCACCTCAACCTCTCTTACAACACAGGAATTGAATGTCTTTCATCGCCTGCTTCACTCTCAGCCCGATCATGTTACCAGAGGTTCTACTTCTCTTACCACCATTGCTATGCCTAGTGCTCATGCTGTCACCACCTCACCTTCTGAGTGGGTGCTTGACTCCGGTGCTACACACCACATGATTGAGTCTTTCTCAGGTTTTCTCTCTCATACTCTTTTGTCTGGTAAGGACAAAGTTATTTCTGCTAACGGTTCTTTGTCCTCCATTACGGGCAAAAACAACATCTCTTGTTCTCCGTTCATTTCTCTTCCCTCCGTTCTTTATGTTCCCTCCTTTTCTCATAATTTACTCTCCATTAGCAATATTACTAAATCTCTTAAATGTTAGGTAAATTTTTTTCTTAATTCTTGTGTCTTTCAAGAACTAGGTATTAAGCGGAACATTGACAGTGATAGGAATCGTGGCGGCTTATACGACCTTGACACCCATCTTCTTGTTATGAACAGCGGAGATGTAAGAGAGTTAAAACCCTAAACTTGTGAAAGGAGAAGTTGAAGAAAAAAGGAAGAGGAAACTCTAGAGGGAGAAGATGGGTTAGAGAGATAGGAAGATGAATTTTAGAGAGATAAAAAGAGGTTCATGTATCATTGCTTAATTCTCATAAAAGGACTAAACGCATAATATCAAGCCCCCGGGGGTAATCCCGTAATTACAACAAGATGCATAAAAATTATAAAAGACATGAAAATATAAAATACCTAAAATACGCATGTGACTCAATACGACTCACCTCCTACAATATAGACTGGATACAAATGACTCAATATCATAAAACTCCTAACACTAGATAACCAACGACGTGAGGTCCATAACACTTCTCTCTCAGGCTCTTTCCAGTTTCACTGTTACTACTGATGATGTTCGTCGCTGGCATCTGCGTGTAGGACATCCGTCCTCCGTTTATATGCAAAAAATATTTCCTGTTTTTTACTTTTTCTTCAGAACTTTGCTTGTGATATATGTGATATGTCTAAACATGTGCGACATACCTCTTTACATCATTCTTCTCCTAGTAACATTCCTTCTGATGTTATACATTCTAATGTTTGGGGGGTCGTCCCTCATTTTATTTTTATCTGATTTTCGATGGTTTGTCACTTTTATTGATTGCTTTTGGCATACTACATGAGTTTATCTGTTGAAAAAGAAAATTGAAGTTTTCTTGCTTTCAAGTGTTTCTTAAAATGGTACAAACCCAATTTAATGCCTCTATTGATTTAATGTCTTTATTCATGTTCTTCGAAGTGACACGGGGGGGGGGGGGGGTATGATGATCGTGGTGTCTTTGGCTCGTACCTCACCAGTCACGATATTATACACCAGAAAACGTGTGTTCACACCTCTACTTAGAACGGAGTGCCCGAACGTAAAAATCGACACCTCCTCGAGGTTGCTCGTTGTCTATCGATCACTATGCACCTTCCTAAATCCTATTGGGGTGATGCGATACTTACAACTGCTCACCTTATCAACCGCCTTCCCTCTCGTGTCCTTTCCTTTACTACTCCGGCGTGGTTCATACTTTCTATTTGGCACCCCGTATCTTTGAGTGTCTGTTTCGTGCATGTTCACCAACCCCATCACAACAAACTTGACCCTTGGTATCAACGTTGTGTCTTCGTTGGCTATTCTTCTACGACCAAAGGATATCGTTGTTATCACCCCCTTCCCGACGTATGTTCTGTACCATGGATGTCACCTTCCCTGAGGGGGAATCCTATTTTCTGCCTTCGACTCACCTTTTTCGTCAGGGGGAGAATAGCAGTGATACAAATGTTACTCTCACTCCTCTTCCTCTTCTACCTTCCATCCCTGTCATTCCTTCCACTCCTTTCATTCTGGTACCCATAGCTCCTCCACTACGATTTCTCATTTTTCCCACGCATACCACCGTCGTTCAGGTACAAGGTCTACTACAGTTCCACCTCTACTAGTACCAACTTCAGACATAGATTCTAATGATGTTGATCTACATATCTCTCTTGCATTGTTAAAGAAAGGTAAAGTTACTTGTACACAACATCCTATTTCTAATCATGTGCCTTACCATCAACTTACCATGATTCATCAGACTTTTATTTCGTCTCTTTCCCTAGTCATTATTCCTAAGAATGGCAGGAAGCTTTGGAGATACCTGCTTGGACACAGGCTATGCAAGATGAGATGTCTGCCTCGGAAAAAAAAATCACATATGGGATGTGTGTTCTCTCCCTCCAATAAAGAAAGTTATAGGTTCCCAATGGGTCTTTTCGGTTAAGCAGAACCAAGATGGCAGGGTGGAACGATACAAAGCACATCTGGTTGCTCAAAGATACACTCAGACTCAGGGAATTGATTATAAGGAGACCTTTGCTCCTGTAGAAAAACGGACTCCATTCGGGTATTGTTATCGTGCGCTGCTTGCCTGGACCTCCATCAACTGGACGTAAAGAATGCGTTCCTCCATGGTGAGCTTGATGAAGAGGTGCACATGAAGTTCTCTCCTGATTTTGTGAAGAAAGGAGCTGAAGGGCTTATTTGTCACCTAAGGAAATCCTTGTATGACATGAAACAATCACCTAGGGCCTGGTTCGAGAGATTTATAACGGCTATGCTGAAGTTTGGATACAAACAAGCTCAATCTGACCATACCATGTTTATCTGGAGACATGAACAGAGGATTGTAGTTCTCATTGTCTATGTGGATGACATTGTGATTACCGGGAATGACACGAAGGAGATCGTTAATCTTAAAATCCTCATATCTGCTGAATTTGAAGTGAAAGACTTGGGAAGACTACGATACTTCCTGGGTATCGAGGTGGTTAGATCTGAGCAGGGTATCTTCATATCCCAACAAAAGTATATATTGAATCTTCTAAAGGAAAATGGTATGCTAGGTTGTGTTCCTGCGAACACCCCGATGGAGGAAAATTACAGAATTGAGGAAGATGGTGATGGAGATCACACTGATGTATCACATTATCAAAGATTGGTTTGAAAACTTATATATTTATCTCTCACACGCCCTGATATTATAATTGCGGTCGGTATTCTTAGCAGATATATGCATTCACCCAGGATCAAACATCAAGAAGCTGCGCATCGAGTGCTACGATACTTGAAGAAATCCTTAGGTCGGGGTCTCCTATTCTCCAAAAACCACAACTTGAAGATTGAACTTTTTACTGATGTCGATTGGGCTGGATGTCATGATGACAGAAAGTCCACAACAGGATATTGTTCCTTTGTTGGTGGAAACTTTGTGACATGGTGTAGTAAGTAGTGTAACAACCCGATTTTATAAAAGAATGAGTTGTTATTATAATTTAGCTTGGATGACAATTTTGGTAATAATAATAATAATAACCTTCCTACTTTTCCTTCATGACCCGAGCTGACCCACTCCCAGCCACATCCCTCCTGATTCTGCAAAACCCTTCTCCCGATTCTGCCTCACGCAAGCCGTACGCAAGGTGCCAGCTCGCTCGATCCCGACTCCCTCGGCTTTCGTGCCTCTCGTCTCCGTCTCATGCTCCTACTTGGGATGACAACTCCTGCTTCTCTTCCTCCGCCTCAGGCTGTCGACAACTTACCCCCAAGCCGACAGTTCTTCCTCTTCTCCAAAGAACCGACAACTTCCCCCTCTTCTCAGTGCTAGCAGAAATTTCTTCCGCCTCCAAAAGGCCGACAACCACTTATCTCCCTCCAACAACCCTAATTTTGCCTCCTCATCTTTGTCTTAGTCGGGTTTTGCTAAAGGGATGTCTCTGGTTTTCCCCCTCCTCCTTGAGTCCGAATTTGACTTTCTTTGGGTAAGTTTCCCCCTCCATCACCTCTCTTTTCAGTTTTTCCCCAGTCTCATGAAATTTGTCGTGCCCTAATTTTTGTATAATTTGTGATTCATAATTTTTGTCACTCTCGTAATCATCTAACCTTTGTGTATTTGTGATTTTCGGCATCGTTCGTCGCTTCAATTGACGTTTCATGAAGGAAGATCGTGAATAACCTTATTTAGAAGTCACTTAGATGATTAATTTTCTCATCTGATATGTATATTCGAGGAATAGTAGATTATTGGGCATGCGTGACAAGTGTCACGATAACAAATGTAACGATTTATGGTTAGCAATCAAATTGATGATTTGTGATTTTATATTAAATGTTCGGATCAAACACATGTTTACTTGTGAGATAATCGTGTCTAGCAATGAGTCAATCTAAATGAATATTTGGTGTCCAGGAAAATAACGTATTGTAATTGTATCGCTCGTGAATGCTTGAACCCGCAAAAAAAAGTCCACTATCTAGTTTTCTTATGTCATCAAATCATATTCATTATGTCTGTTTGGTTGTAAGTCTTGAGTAAAGTCAGTTCTTCATCAGATCTTTCACTTTTAAGTGAATTTGTTTATGCTAAATCTTTAAAATTTGAATCATGTAACTCATAATATCATAGACAAACATTGAAATATGTTGGGGCTACTTGGGTTGCAGGCCTCACGGTTGTACCAGTCGAGTCTCATTAATACTCCTTGAGTCGGGCCTGGGCTGTGATAATGGTCACAACAAGCAGGAAGTTTTTTCTAAAAAAGACTTGCATTTGTACTGAGTGTGAACCAGGCACACCCACAAGAAACCATTTACATTCTTCAAGAATTACAACTTATGATATTGTATGAACAAATATATATTATTCTCCGAAGTAGTCTCTTGATTCTAGTTATTTCTGTTGACTCATTTACTCGTCTGTTTTGGTAGCATCGCTTCACGAAAACTGGTACTTGTATATTTCTGTTTCTACTATTCTGTACTTTGCTCACCTGATTATTTCAATGTTCTGAAGCTTTTCCGTTTTGTTTTGAAATTGCCTTAGTGTTCGTGCTGCGCCGCTAGGTTCCTGAGTCCATTTTGCGTTAAGCTTTTATTTTCAGAGATTGATCTTCCCGCCGTGTCAGGTTCTACATTTAAGTTTCATTTCTTTTACTGTCAGACGTTTTTTTATGTAATAATATGATTAGTAAATCATGAACAACTGCTAAGATAAATATTATATGTACAAAAACTTATCACCATTTGCATGTTCATTCATCTGAAATTGACATTGCGTGAAAGTCCGTATCAAAACTTGTATCATGGGTTTTATTAAATTGTATGTGCACCTGATTAATACTAGCATGTTTTAAAGCTTCCGCATAAAAATAAATTGTCCCCCCAAATTAATTATTTTAAAACTATTTTCAGTATTTTCTGCTTCCACCTTAGCCGACATGATTTTCTTTCCGCCAATGCCTGTGACATCATAACCCTCCCAAAGCGTACTATGACTTTTGTTGAGACGGGTTGTGACAAGTAGAATGTGGTGGATAGATCAAATGCAGAGGCAGAATAGTGGGTTATGTCTCAAGGCCTATGTGAGAATCTATGACTGCGTACTGTGTTACAAGATCTGTGTTTCTCTGAGACAACCCCTTTCTCCTTTTCCTATGACAATAAGACAACTATTAGTATCGCTCATAACCCGGTCCAACATGACATGACAAAGCATGTTGAGGTTGACCGACATTTTATCAAAGATCACTTGGATAAAAAAACAGTGGTCACACCTTTGTTCACTCTAAAGATCAACTGGCTGATGTGTTTACCAAAAGATTGGGGTGTGATGTATTCATCGATGATATTCAAAAGCTTGAAAGGATCGACATCTTCCGACCGACTTGAGGGAGAGAGTTGCAATATATATTTAGTTCAGTCCACGTCGTCGCTATTTGTATTAATCCCGTTTTGAGGTATTTTGGTCTTTTTCCCTTTTTTAGGTTTTCCCTTACTCAAGTATATGCATGAGCAAGGCCTTTTGGATCATCAACACAAAGTATTATTCTCTCCAATATATGAACATTCAGACGAGCCATTTTATACTTGAGAGCAAATATCTCATAATAATCGATATCAAATGTTTAGGCATATCTCTTTGCAACTAGGCGCACTTTCAGTCGATCAAAAAAGTCTTCGACATTAACGTGGATAGTGTAGATTCATTTACAATCAATGGTGTGGTTATTAGAGTGAAGAGACACCATTTTAAATGTATGATCATGTTTCAGCGCATCTAATTCAACTTGCATAGCAACAGCCCATCCCAGATGTAATTTGGCCTTATCAACATAGGGGGAACACAATGTGTGTCTAATGTAGAGATCAAAGCATTCACAGAACCAAATAAGCCTTGATAAGAAGTAATGTAAAGAGGTGTATCTAGACAAGTATGTGTACCTTTGCGGGCTGCAATAAAAAATTATGTAATTAGTAAAGCAGGGACACAAACAGTGTCAACGTGAGACTCATTCAAAATCACTGTCTCATGCATATCTAGTGGTGTAGTAGGCAAATGAACAATCTTGTCATCACCATGAGTAGAGGTAATCCTGCTTGTCGGAAAAGTGGCGCCATTGTGGAGGGGTTTGAAAAAACTTGATTGCTATAGCGGACGCATATGGTTCACGATAAGATCTGCGTGAAAGTCTTGTCGGAAAAGTAATCCTGCTTGTCGTGATCATGACGGCAGACAGATGCCCAATTAGACGCTACAGTTCAAAGATTTGCTTACAACTACGGATTTGTTTTCGAGTTTCATACTTAGGTGATTATTTATCATATTAATTTATGACAATATTACGAGAGTTCAAAGATTTATCAAAAAATAACGTTAGTAAATATCATAGGGAGCAGATAACAAGGTTAAATTACAAAGTTTGCAAGTGAGAGGGAGTTCTCCTCTTGCCTTAAGATGATGCTGAAAACACTAATGATAGCGAAGTGGCACAAGCGAGGTTAAAAGTTCTAGCTAAACATGTTCAAGATCAGCAATATATATCAAATTTGAAATAACAAGATTTCTACGCTAGCACATGCGTTTGATAATCGCACTTACACAACATGAGAGGAGTTTAGAAATTTACCTCCCTCGAGAGTGAGGGGAGAAGAGGCTACCGCGAGGGATCAGAGATCTTGGTGGCATTTTGATGCGAAAAGCCTTAATTCGGAGAGAGCATGGAGCGATTCCACCACCTAGATCCGAGGAGATGCACCGGAAAACACAAACAAATCCGGGATTAGCGGGTTATACAATGTACATAAGCTGGATCGCCGAAAACCCTAGATCGGAGAGCGAAAATTATCGTAACAAAATTAGGGCAAACTGAAAACAAGAAATTGACGAAGTTCCTTACCCAAGGAGACCTGATCTGAGCTCAACAATCAACGAAGAGGGATTTCGAGCGAAACGCTAGGAGTCCCTCACGAAATCCACCGGCCGGGATGAGGAGGAGCTAGGGTTGTCAGAGAAAAATGTTGTCTTTGCCCTCAATGGCCGGAGGAGGAGGAGAAGAGGAAGGGAGAAAGTTGCCAGCCCCCTTGGATGCAACCGACCAAGAGAGGAGGGGCTATTGCGGGATTTGTCGACCAAATGGAGAGCCGGAGATGACGGGGAAGCAAGGGGAAGAGGCGTCGGCCCTGGAGGGGGGGGGGGTTCGCAGACCACTGGAGGCGGAGGAGGGAACTGTCGAGCGCTCGGGAGGCGGAGGTGGGGTCGTCGGGGGTGAAGGAGGCGGGATCGGGAAGGATTTCTGCTGGATTTGGACCGTGAGAGTGAGGAGATCGGGGGAGGGCTCGGATTATAAGGAAGGCAAGTCTTTTTTTATTATTTCTTTTTATTATTATTGTTATTATTTATTATTATATATATTAATAAAAAAAAGAAAACAGGGTTGTTACACAAGTGGAGGCAATATGAACGTATCAGTGAGACAATAAGTGTGACCCCAAAGAAGGTTTATCTAGTCGTTGAAAGGAGAAGACTGACTCTGAATGAGTTGCGAGACAAAGTCAAGGTACAAAATAAAGTCTGATAGTTCAAGTGCATACTGATATAACTTTTCTTTTGTTTGCTTGCGCAACAATTAAAGAGGTAAATTCTAAAGCAGTCTTTTGCTCGAAAGACTAACCCTTTCTTATTCATTTTTTTAGGGACCCAATGACCCTAGTCCAGTTGTCCCTGATAACAACAGCGTATCCCAGAGGGAAGGAGCCAATAGATTAAGAAATATCATATAAATATTTTGCTTATATATATATATATATATATATATATATATATATATATATATATGTATTGGTGTTGTGTAGTTGTTTCTTCCTGGAACTAACCCTTGTAAAATATGCTTTTAATGAAATGAAGTTTTGTTTTGTACATTGCATACTCATTGTGTTACTATACTGTTAGTTGTTAACTAAAACACAGCTCATGATATTTATTGACAATTTGAGGGAGTTTACGGTCAGTCACTATATAACCACTAAAGAGAGATCCAAAGTAATGTATGATAGAAGCCGATGTGAAAATCTTTAAGATATCATAAAGTTTCTAAATGTTGCATTGAGAAGATTAGAGAAACTAGGGATGAGACCAAACCTTTGCGGTCTTCAATGACACAACATAGGTGCATCACCTGTGGCAATGGCATGATCATCTTATGATCATCTATGAACCATGTCTCACATGAAGCACCCTTAAAGTAAGGAGGGAACATCATCCTGTGGCAAGGAAGGACTTTATTGTTGAGATCCTTCTCTACAACATTGACAATGCAAGCAGACGGCAAAGTCAATAAAAGAGATGCCAGTGAGATGTAAATCAGTCTTGAAGTCATCGCTAGATGAAGAAGAGGTCTAGGTAGAGCGTTTGTCTCCCATAAGAAGTAACCACAAGAAGCAATGACGGTGATAAGCTAATTTCAAGATCAATACAAGAAGCAAGCAGGAATCAATGCATCATCAAACTGAATCATCACTACGTGAAAAAGAGAGCCTTGAAAAAAAACCAAGAATCAATATTTCAGACATCCAGTCGGAAGCATTGGTGGACCAACGGTATGAACATATGAGCAGGACAATGGATGCTTCATCAAAAGAGAGCAAGGGAAGGAGGAACATGAGAATGAGAAATAAGGATTAGGAGCAAACAAAATCAGTGACATATGAGGAGTGCCAACGATGGTGGACTAGTGATGATGGATCCAGATGTCTACTTCTGGATCACATCAAGACCACCATTCTATATGAGTGGGGAATTTATGAGGCCGAGGCAAAAGGGCCGAGAAGGTGAAGGGGAAAGGGGAAGGCGAGGAGGAAGGGGAGGGTAAGCGGCAACTAGAATTAGGGGTTAGGGGTTTTAGAAAATTTTCACCAAACTTTTGGTTTCTTTAATACAATAAAGTCCAATAGAAACAATCTAATTCATTGATCTTTGAAGTGAAGTACAAGCACATTTATAGAGAAGTGAGCAATTAGAATAGTACAAGCAAAGTGGAGCAAAATATAACTACATTTCCAACCTATATTTTAACTACGTGATACCTATGAGGATGGGTTATAGATTATCCTAAAGTTCACTTTTACAAAGGTATAAAATCATAAAACACAATTAACCAAGAAAAATAATTTCCTGGTGCTTTCAAACGCTATAATTTGACAAACATGCTGGTTTTTCCAAAAAATATTTCATTATTTCAAGAAAATATTCATAGATTTAGTTCAATTTCCCATAAAAAACCTTGTTTACAAGGATGCTTGAGAATCATGAAAACATATGTAGAATAAAGGGTCATCACCATGTCCATGGAAAATCAAATTCTGGTCTATATCCAGCAGGACAACAACTAGAATTGAAGCGATATAATAATGCTCATCATAGAAAATTGTAGTTCCATCACCAAACATACTTGAGAGATAAATTCAAATGATGGATTTGATCTTCAATGAGATCTCTCTCTCTTCTCAAATTCCGAAGGTCCTGAAATAAGAGGCAATGCAACCAATAATCATTAAATTCTCGTTGAATTACTCATAATAGATCTAAATTACGATGACGGAAAAGAGGAGCAAAAATAATTAGCTGAATGACAAGTATTGTTTTCTTCAATGCATAGATAGTATATTATTTCTTGAATGAATGTAATAAATTATCCATTATTTTGTTTGTGTAGGAAAATGGCAAAAGCATTATGATGTCCACAAATGAGTCTTACTTTAAATTAGATGTTCATTTTACATGATTTTAAGAAAAAAATACAAAAAATAAGTGTGTTGCTTATAACAAGAATGTGAATGTAGGCTTGTGATTCTTTTGAGTGTGTGTTACGGGCTCACCGTAAAACGTTGATGGCATTGACAAAGAGGTGATCAGAGGTGGAGATGATGGTGGAGAGGTGGGGATACTATGGAGCCAGAACCATGGACGAAACTATTCACAGGCACACCCAAGTGCTTGCCGGGTTCAATTTTTGAGAGAAAAGTAAAGGTTTTTTTGATACGAACTTACAAACTTTAATAAATGATTTCTCCTCAACCGCTCAACGAAATTCAAATCCGAAAGTGGCGTTGGAGTCCTATCAAAAAATTACATAAGAAAGACTTTTCAATCAAATGTCTTCATAGAGATTGATAAGACAATTAATTTTACAAAATTGAAATTATATAGCTAATTGCTAAAAATTCGTTAATTAGATCAAATATCTCACCATCAACAGACTCATGAAATCTAGTCAAACATTTTCTAAAAAAAACTGTCTTAATCAACAACTATTAAAAGTGATATTTTCAAAAACAAATGACCAATTTTATAAGGAGTTTTCTCGAATTTGTACATATAAACTGGTATAGAGGGCGATGTAATGAAACTTGTGCCTCACATTGGAAGTTACAATATTTGCTATACACGCGCGCGCGCGCGCACGCACACACACAAAATATTTAGAACAATATGTGACTATTTGTTTTTGTCCAATTTTTAAAATTTTCACGTTTAAAATAAATTTGGCATTTCTTTTTTAATTGAGTGTACACTTGATTCTTTTGAGATGATGACTCCCTCTATTTATTCGTGTGAATGTTATAATCATACAACAAAATTTTAATTTTTTACTTGATGCCCAGGCTAAGCCTGAATCCTAGTTTCGCCACTGACCAAAACTGCGGGGCCTAAGCGCGGTGTCCATGAGAGAGAGAGCTACTATGATCTCATAACTCAGGATAACAGAATAGACTTCAATTCATGCATGCTTCATTCACTCTCTAAGGGGTACTTAAATAGGATTACAACCTCAAGTTGTCAATGAGATAACTCTTTGGAGGATTCGGCCTCTGAGAGTTGGTGGAAGCTTGTCTTTTGATTGTATCTAGTTTGTATTCAATGTGTAATTCAATGTCATTATTAAGCAATGTCACTCAATTCCTGTCTCAAGCCCCAACAATTTCCCCACCGGTAACATATTACGCTAGCTTTTGTGTTTGAATAGTGTTGTCTACACATTCAAGGCAAATCACATTGTTCATTGTTCTCTTTAAAGTGAGTAAAGGAGATGGAAAGAATGTCCTCATAGTTCTCAAAGAACGCTTTTAATATTTTCCTTCAATCAATTTAGAATGTTAAAAGGTCTAATTAATGATACAAGGGCATGTTGTTCAACAATTGCTTTAAAACAATTTGGTATAGTTATAACACAATCATATACATGAGGTTGAAATAACTTACTAGCCAATGTCCAATTGAGCCACTGATGCAGTCCCAACACACATTCCTCCCCTGTCCACATGCTTATTTTGACACCCTCAAGATCCCTTCCATGCATTCTAGTCTAGTGCCGGACACCATTTTGATCTCAATTCCATGGAAGAGGGTGGTTTAACTCTAGCACAAGTCAGTCATTCCAAAAAATGAAGGCCGACCAAGCCCCCAGGTAACTTAGCAACAAGCCTCCAATGTCGCCGTCTTCCAGGCCATGGCGTCTAATATCAATAACAGGTATCTACCACCACAGTCAGGACAACAACGATTAGCTACAAGTTTGAATCAGGGAGGAGTGCAGTACATCACATATTTTGAACCCCACAAAAGTCGGTCTGCGGGAGGCAACACTCCATGTCACATGAAGCTAAATTTTCAATATGTTTGTTTTTTGGCGAAATTGCAGATGCATTAAAAGAAAAAAAGAAAGTACAAATTTAAACTATTACACCATGTCATCCAGGTCTGATTGAACAAGCTCAACAAACTCAGGCGAAGAGCCGACAATAATAGATCACACAAAATCACCATGTAGAGCAAACAACACACAGAAGTCGATAACTCTATTCACCTACCGTCACACATGTTGAAAATGGGGCTGAGGAAAGAAGCTAAGGAAAGAGAAGACCTCCTAGCCATCATCAGACGCACTCCAGCTCCCACGCCTCAGACTCTTAGAACAAACATCAATCAAGTTTTTTC
Organism: Platanthera guangdongensis; assembly: GCA_039583875.1. Taxonomy (NCBI): domain Eukaryota; kingdom Viridiplantae; phylum Streptophyta; class Magnoliopsida; order Asparagales; family Orchidaceae; genus Platanthera; species Platanthera guangdongensis. Next base: position 475,777 of record CM077150.1, on the reverse strand, counting down.
AAACCCCTCCACAATGGCGCCACATTCATCAAACAAGGATTGCTCAACAAAGGGCTTCAGGGCAAGGAGAGCCGCTAGCTCGACCCCACCTGTGTCCCAATATAAGACTAAGGAGCCGCCTGCAAACACAAGATCCCCCCAAGTCATTGCGGGCCATCAGACCAAGCCCCGCACCAAAGGACGAACCAAGAGCACCATACGCATTGAACTTTATCCATCCAAGGGGCACCAAGAAGAAGGTTACGATAGTCTGTAAGGCTGAGTGGGGCCCTAGTGTCCCTGGAAAGAGAAAGAACGAAGCATGAAAATGTTCTCTACAATAGTAGCCGCCGTACTTATGAACGAGACCATCGCCCTGTCACGGCCCAGGCTCGGCTCAAGGAGTCTTAATGGGACCCGACTGGTTCAACCGTGAGGGCTACAACCCAAGTGACCCCAACGCATTTCTGGCCTGTTTATCAGCGCAGCGCGGTGTTGGCGTTGGGTCTCGAACCCGCAACCCTTGATAAGGAGCCTTAATATCACTCCCCATCACCAACTGAGCTGCAGCTCAGTTGGTGATGGGGAGTGATATAAAGGCTCCTTATCAAGGGTTGCGGGTTCGAGACCCAACGCCAACACCGCGCTGCGCTGATAAACAGGCCAGAAATGCGTTGGGGTCACTTGGGCTGTAGCCCTCACGGTTGAACCCGTCGGGTCCCATTAAGACTACTTGAGCCGTTCCTGGGTCGTGACGAAAAAGTGTAGCTCAGTCGGTGATGAGGAGTGATATTAAGGCTCCTTATCAAAGGTTGCGAGTTCGAGACCCAACGCCAACAACGCGCTGCGCTGATAAAGAGGCCAGAAAAACGTTGGGGTCACTTGGGTTGCAGCCCTCACGATTAACCAATTGGGTCCCATTAAGACTCCTTGAGCCGGTCCTGGGTCGTGACACGCCGTATGATAGACCTTAGCATTCCGCCCACAACAAGCATGATATACAACATAACAATAAATACGCATTGGGCCTATCTCGTGAATTGTAGCAGAGGAGAGAAGAGCCATCACATCTTCCAGCAGAGAAGAAGGGATACAGATCCCCCATCAAAGAAGAGCCTCCCCAATAGTTTCCAAGCACCCGCAAACCGCCACCAGATGGTCACGGACCTCCAGCGCAGAGCAACCCAAGGGAACACCCTATCCGCCATGAGCCCCCTATGAGCAAGCCAATCCCAAGTAGGGATCGCATACCAAACCAGGCGCCAACCAAAAAAGTCGAACCCAGGGTTGAAGCTTCAGCTTTTTTAGCCGACTAAAAGAAGCAAGAAGCTTCTCAAATTGAACAAGGAACGTGAGGGCAGCAACAAATTTTCAGCTAAGACGAGTCTGGAGCTCGGGCCGATCGTGCTAGAGAAAGAGGTGATCCTCTGGCTCGACCAACATGTTGTGAGCACTTCTTCGTCAACCAACACATGTCGTTGGAGAACTGGATGTGGTTGATGTCATACCACCTCATGACGCTTAACATAATTGGGGAACTTTTAGATTGGGCAGGAGACAATATAAATAGAGTGGCTTTTAAAAACTACTGCAATTTACATTTCAGACCGCCGTACCACTAGAATTCATTTGGCAACCTTGTCTCCCTGAAACGAATAGGGTCGGCGGATGATCACTTAGAGAGATTTCAATTGCTATTAGACCATGTCCACTATGTACTGCTAGAACATCAAGTATATATCTTCACTGCAAGCTTGCGTGATCAATTGCGTCTCAACGTAGAATTCAAAGCACTGTGGGACCTCAACACTACCATGGGCTTGCCACGAATCTATGAAACGTCTCCTCATGGACAACCTGTGTGGCAACAACCACAACGGGGTCGGGAGAAATTGTCAAGAAGACACCTCTTCTATCACCCGAGTGTTCCCATCACACCCAAGGATAAGAATTCTAGTGGCACCTCGCTCTTCAAGCGCTTATCACACACAAAACTTGCAGAACAATACACTAAAGGGTTCTTCTTCAAATATGGCGAGTCAAATACATCAGGACACATATGTAAATGTCTCTTTTGGCTAGAGGTTGATGATCCTTCGAACTATGATGATGATGCAAGGATGGAAGGAGACAAATTTGATCTGCAAGGGGTAGGTGATGTTACAGGTCCATGGATGGGGCGATGAAGTGTCGCCATGGATGACTGCATATTTATTTCACATAATATTTCTATAATTTTCACGCGATCATATTTTACTCACTCAACCACATATCTTGTGGAGGGGCATAATTGTAATATTTTGGAACCTTCCCCTCTTACTACTTAAGTTAGCAAGGGGTATTGAATGGCATGCAAAAATTGATTCTAAAAAATCTTCTCTTCTTCCCAACCTATATTCCTTCTCTATTCCCTAGCTCATTTGTTTCTTATATTTGTCCCACATCTTGGATTGGGGTCTTCTCTTCTCCCTCTCTTCTTATATAAATGTATTCATACTTGTAATTATTCATTCAAGAAGTATATACAAGGTTGGAAGTTTCTCTATTTCTACACATTGTATTGAACTTAGAAAAATTCAACCGTGGAATGGTGACTAGAATTTTAGAAACACTATAAAAGAAAGAAATTTTCAATTAAGATAACAAATTACGTTCAGAAAATACAAATTTGATAAAAATGACGAATGAAAAAAATGTGATAAAGCAAAGTAAAATAGTAATGACAAACTACATAGTCACTCAAGCAACCACATTCTGTTTCTTGTTGCGCCAGGTTATGAGATGACCACCGAAGTAGGTACAGAAGCCAGATGTAGAGCGCCTATCATCAACAGATCTTGCATAGTCAGCGTCCGAGTATGCAACAAGGGATAGTGATGTGGATGGCTAGTACACAAGCCCTTGTCCTGGAGCGTTCTTGAGATACCGAAGAATGCGCTCGACAGCTTGAAGATGAGATGTCCTAGGGGCATGCATAAATCGACACACGACTCCTACGGCAAAGGAGATGTCTGGTCGAGTAACTGAAAGGTAGATCAGTTTCCCAACCAGGCGTCTGTAGTATTCTGGATTTGTAAGCCGCTCATCGGAGTCAGAGCTATGAGCCGAGAGCCTGTGATTAACGTCCATTGGAGTATCCGTAGGTTTGCATCCCGAATAACCAGCATCATGGAGGAGGTCCATACAATATTTCCTTTGGGATAATGCAAGACCATCAGGCCGTCGTGCAACCTCAAGCCCAAGAAAATACCGTAGGTTACCAAGATCTTTGGTCTGAAAGGCAGAGTTCAACTGTTACTTTGTATGTTGTATTCCTGTAGTATCGTCTCAAGTGATGAGGATATCGTCAACATAGACAAGTAGAATGACGATTCCGGTCGGCTGGTGTCGAGTGAAGAGAGAGAAGTTAGCCGAGCTCCTATTAAAGCCAATATCGCGGATGACCTTGCTGAATTTTTCAAACCAGGCGCGCTGGGACTGTTTGCGACCATAAATTGATTTCCGAAGATGACACACCCGAGACTCCCCCGTGGTCTCAAACCCGGGAGGTTGATGCATGTAAACAGTCTCCTGGAGATCACCATTGAGAAAGGCGTTCTTAACATCCAGCTGATACATAGGCCAATGACGGTGAACAACCAAGGAAAGAAGAACTCGGACCGTGTTCAATTTGGCCACTGGAGAGAAAGTTTCCTCATAATCAAGGTCGTGTTGCTAAGTAAAACCCCGGGCCACGAGGCGGGCCTTCAGACGCTCAACAGACCCATCCACGGTATGTTTGACAACAAAGACCCACTTGCAGCTGACACTGTGATGGCCTGCAGGAAGGGAAACCATATCCCAAGTCTGATTAGCCCAAAGAGCCCCCATTTCATCCTCCATGGCCGCCCGCCAGCCTGGGTGTTGAAGCGCCTCCCGCACAGTGTTAGGAATAGAAATCGAGGAAAGAGAAATGGCAAAGTCGTAGAGAGGTGGAGTAAGCCGGTGGAGAGAAACGTAGTTGGCCAGGGGATGGGCCGTAGAGGCAGGAGCAGAACCCGCCGGTGCCGGAGTGTCACTGGGAGCTGGGAGCTGGGGCAGGGAACCATCCCTGGAGCCACGACGAGTATAGACACGGATAACGGGCGGAGGAACTTTGGGAGCAGGAAGAGAGGCGGAGGAAGAGGGTAGAGAGGAAGGCGCGGTTGGAACGGCAGAGCGGGGCAGAGCAGGAGAGGAAATCGAGGAGGAGGAAGGCAAGTGAAAGGGCTGGTCTTCGCAGAAGGTGACATCCGCAGAGACAACCATCTTGCCATCGGAAGGAGAGTAGCAAACATACACCTTTTGAGTACGGGAGTAGCCCACAAACATATATTTGGCCGCACGAGGAGCGAGTTTGTCTGATGGAGGTCCAAGAAGATGAACATAACAAACGCACCCAAAGACCCGTGGGGGGGAGAGAGGATGGTTTGGTAGTAGGATATAGGAGGTCGATAGGAATGGCAAAATCAAGAACAGAAGAAGGGAGGCGGTTAATGAGATGACAGACTGTGGAGACTGCGAAATTCCAATATTCGATTGGAACCTGCATTTGAAACATGAGTGAGCGAGCAACATCGGGTAAATGACGATTTTTGCGTTCGGCCACCCCATTTTGTTGAGGGGTATATGCACACGAAGTTTGATGGATAATGTCAAACTCGGTACAGATGGAGGAGAAGGTGCGCCCGGTATATTTGCGAGCATTATCAGTGCGGAGGATTTTGAGTGGGGTGACGAACTGCGAACGGACCTCAGTAACAAAGGCACAAAAGACAGATGTAAGCTCAGTACGATCATGGATTAAATATATTCATGTAGTACGCGAGTAGTCATCGATAAAAGTGACAAAATATCGAAAACCATAAATACTAGGAACTCTATATGGGCCCCATACATCAGAATGAACTAAGGATAACTGAGTACTACTCCGGGTACATGCAGGGGGAAAAACAGAACGGTGGTGTTTGTCATAGATACACGATTCATAAGAGAACTCCTGTAAGGGAACATTAGGAAGAGCCCGCTTGAGAATCAGAAGAGGAGCATGTCCAAGGCGACAATGTCAGTCAACAGAAGAAACAACGGATAGAAGAGTGGGTTGAGTATCCAAGAGGTAAAGCTCATTCACCAGCTGCCCCCTACCAATGATACTCCGGCTGCGACGATCCTTCATAAGAAAGGAAGAAGGAGAAAAGTTATTGAACAATCAAGGTCGTTTGTCAGGCGACTAACGAAAAGTAAATTGAAAGGAGACCCCGGAACGTGAAGAACCGAGGAAAGAGAAAGGGTCGGGGTAAGTTGGAGGGCAGCAGCACCAGAGACCGGTAGAGTGTCACCATTGGCCACAGTGATACACGGGGGGTGAGCCATTTGAGATATTTGGAGGGCTTCTGGGAAGTAATATGGTGAGTAGCATCGGAATCAACGATCCAGTGAGGGCTGGGAGAGAGACAGGTTATACCTTCCGCAGAAAAGGTCGCAACCGAGCCGGAGGAGCGGCTGAGGACACCCTGTAGCTGATGGAGTTGGGTGCGGAGCTCATCAATATCGTGTCGGGTAGCGGAGGCCGGATCCTGGGCAGGAGCCCTAGGGGAAGCAGGAGCAGCAGAGGAGGTGGCAGCGAGGTGAGGAGGGAACCCATGCTTGCTATAATAGGTGGCCTCAAGATGGCCACCCCGGCCACAATATGTGCATTTGAGAGACCAGCGACCACCACGTCCGCGTCCCCGAGAGGGAGGCCGGCCGCCCCGAGTGGAAGAGCCACGAGCAGGAGGGGGGTGGGAAGGAGAGGCTGTAAGAAGAGCAGGGGCAAAGCTGGAAGGGGCCTCCGTAGGAGGCGTAACCCGAAGTAGCATAGTGCAGACGTCAGACAGTGACGGAGTCGTCGTGGAAGAGAGGATCTGAACCCGAACACTATGCAGGTGGGGCGGAACGCGGGACATCATCATCGCGATGGTAACCGCCTCTTTCTGGGCCCGTTGAGTAGCAAGATCCGTTGTAGGAGGCTGATGTTGAATCCATGCCTCGGCTAGGGTCTTGGCCTGAGCAACAAAGGAAATCATGTCGCCGGGAGCACCTGGAGTAAGATTTTGGAGGTTGGAGATGATATCATAGAGGTGCTGAAGACTGTTTTGCCCAGAGTAAAAAGAATGGAGCTCCTCCCACATCGGCTTGGCCGTATCATGATACATGGCCATCTGATAGGGTTCGGTGTCCATAGAGTTGAGAAGCCAAGACTGGACCTGACCGTCATCACGAAGCCAATCATCAGAGGGAGCAACAAGGGTAGCCCAAGTCAGGTGGTGGAGAAGACCCTTCATCTGCAGGACACGGCGAACAGAGTGAACCCATTCGACAAAATTGTGTTTGCCAGTAAGAGAGATGGTAGTAATTCGTAGTTCATCACGAAGGTCAGAAGCCGGAGTAGCCTCACGGGCTGGCAGATCAGAAGTAGCAGCAGAGGCGTCGGAGGTCATGAGGCGAGTAGACGAGGTCGGGCAGCTTGACAAGGTAGGTCGGGCGGCTTGGATAAGAAGGAAGCCGCTCGGCTAGCAGAAGAAGGAAGGGAAGCCGCGCGGCTAGCAGAAGAAGGAAGTCGGGCAGCTGGACAAGGAAGGCCGGGCGGCTCGGAGAAGAAGGAAGCCGCTCGGCTAGCAGAAGAAGGAAGGGAAGCCACGCGGCTAGCAGAAGAAGGAAGCCGGGCAGCTGGCGAGAAGAGAAGAAGGACGTACACCAAAGGAGAACGGTCAGCGACAAAGAAAGTCGCAACCACAATGCGGCTAAGGGAGAAGGAGACCACGGGAAAGAAGGCGCAGCGGCTAGGAGAAGGCGCAGCGGCTAGGAGAAGGCGCAACGGCTGGGAGAAGTGGCGCGGCTTGGCAAGAAAGGCCGCGAGCGACTTGGCAGGGCGCTGTGATTAGAAGGGAGAGACAAAGACGGGAAGACCGCGCGGTTAAGAGAGAAACCGCAGCGACAAGGGTTGAAACCCGCAACGGCTAGAAAGAAACCGCGAGAAGCGGGAAAAGACGGGAAGACGGCACGGTTAGAGAAGAAGACCGGGCAGGAGAGAAAAGATAGAGAAAGTGGACCCCACGTGAGAGAAAGTTATAAAAGAGGGAGAGAGGAAGAGAATAAGGAGGAGGTCAGAACAGAGGGGAAGAGGGAGGAAGAACGGGTAGAGAAGAACAGGTCGCCAGAGACGGCGGCTTGGGCAAGAGAGAGAAAAAATAGGCCGCGCGGTCAGCCGGGTGACCAGGCGGTTTGCAAACAGACAGGCGGTTAGAGGGAGACCGGTGGCTCTGATACCATGTAGAAATAGAGAAACCTCCAACCTTGTATATACATCTTGAATGAATAATTACAAGTATGAATACATTTATATAGGAAGAGAGGGAGAAGAGAAGATCCAATCCAAGATGTGGGACAAATACAAGAAACAAATGGGCCTCATAAATGGGCCTTTACAAGGTCTTTTCTAACACAATGTTAACCTGATTTTTAATTTTTATGTTTACATATCTCAGAATTAATACACGACCATTCTGAATTTCTTCATATACTCTAACTTACATCTGCATATATTTGCTTAGTTTGTTAAAGTCGTATCACATCATTCAAAACTTCCAGGGTGGCCTTATAAAACATTCTTTGCTTTACAATTTAATATTGGGAATAATGGTTTTAGTTGGTTCCATCAATAATTCGTTAATGGACCATTAGTACACATAATCTCATTCAAATTTTACAATTAAGTTTTAAGGAAATGGAGCCAAAACTACGAATATTTCCGAAACTATGACTGGCAGGAAATAAGTGAGACTAGAAGCAAATGCACAGTATTGGGGGATTCGTGGTTGTTACAAACCTTCCGGGTTCTTTTTGTCTCTGAAAGAAGTTGCACCTCTTTCTCAAGCTCCGGAACAACAAGCATTGTTCTCCAGCCTAACTTGGTGAATAGACACCAGTTAAATGTAAATCAGGATGGAAGTAAATCACATTAGAAGTTTAAGAGAAGAAAACCTATTCCATAATAGGTAAGTTAACCAAAGTCTCTATATAATAATGCATAATACACAACGTTCACAGTAGATTCAACTCATTTAGCATAACTTAGTAATCAATGAACTCAGAAGTATTAGCAGATGAACTGCTTTTAGCTTCACGTTTTTTTCAAGGTGCTGAAACAGAACATATTAGACCACTAAGTTATGAACATCAATGACAGTTATGAAAGTTTCATTTGTCAATAGTTAATATAATCCAGTCCCTAGAAAATAAAGCATGGAAAATTTTGAAAGTTCAGTGCAGAAGATATCGAACAAGAGCAAAAAGTAGGATTCCAACATCAAACTGTAAATTGTAATTTTATTACAAAATTTATTCACAACAAGACTAGAGTCTTGAATAAAGTAGAATTCAATAAGAGATCCCATAAAAAAGATTACCTAATACTTTCTTGCTTCTTAAAATGTCTCCATAAATGTGGTCTCCAACATAAAGAACCTATAAGCATGAAAAAACATCATAACAACATTTAGTAAGATGAATAGGCCACTGCTAGGGATTAAATACTTGCTTGTTCAAAGTTATTGTCACCTCCAACCTTCTCTCTCCTTTAATATGTTTAATTTACAAGTTCAATCAAGTTAAAAAATATATGCCGCAAATACCAAAAAAACAAGACATTCAGACGCAATGATGAGAAAAAAAACAAGGACATGATTTTTCTACATCCGAATTACAAGGTGATGCGGGGTAGGCTATGAGAGGGGTGCTGACTCTAATGCTCGTCTATGTGAGTGGTGCGGAATGGACTCAAACAAAACTAAACTATATGATGCGTGTATAATTTGATTCGATCCAAAAATAAATCCACCAGTAAGATTAAGTAGGCTTCGCAATACAACACAACGTTCATGACAACAAATAAATAAGCAAATGTGTCTTACTTAGCAAGAACGGCATAAAACTATACTTGCACAAAGGAGAAATTACTATAGGAAGACTAAGAAAGGGAAACACTTACAATAACAAGTCAACATCCCAAACATGTACATGATAATCAACCAACATTCAATAAAGTAGAAAAACACGATACAATATACTCGCAAGCAAAGGAGTACAGTAGCAGTGAATGTAGATGAGTAGTTGTAGAGGATACAATGCCTTAAACAGACAAGGCTCACCCTTATTATAGCGAAAGGGGGGACTAGGGCACCCGACGTGAACGATTATGATTGACTGTTACGCCTGATGTCCAAATACACTAAATAATGTCCAAAATAAAAAAAATACATAAAATGTAGAAACGTCACTTCGGGCGTGCTCATGATCTCGGATCAACAATCTGATCAACACCTCTTGCGCGAGTACACAAATGTGTGCTCTGTCGAGTGGTGGCACGAAGCCCAGTGTCGATCATGCAGCTGATCCCCATAAACTCCGCCGGCTGAAAAGCATTCATCTCTAATAAATGGAGATGATAGCATTGACGTCGAAAATCAGGGTCAAGTCTATAAAGCTCCATTACCGAGATCCAAGTGTCGTCAAAGTTGGGGCATCCACTCCAGTGTACCAGGTAATGATAAGATGGACTGTCTGTGGGTGATGGTGCACTCATGCGCCACAATGTCAGAAATGATCTCATCTCACACCTCTCGTGTCGGTGGATCTACATGAACCTGTACAATCATAGTAGGTGCGAGCAAACATGTAGGTGCTCGTCCAAGGTGACTAGAGTATGAATCAAGATGTAAGTAGGAGGGCGTTGGACGTGGTTCAAAGTAGGAGGGCGTTGGACGTGGTTCAACATGACGGTTCGTGTCCTCCTCTCTGTTGTTGTGCATTGCCAGTGACCATTAAATCAACTGGATATCAAAAATATCTTTTTAAATGGAGATCTTCAAGAGACAGTCTATATGCAGCAGCCTCCCGGGTTTGAGACTACGGGGGAGTCCCAAATTTGTAATCTTAAGAAGTCAATTTATGATCTCAAACAATCCCCTCGGGCATGATTCGATAAGTTCAGTAAAGCTGTTCGGGAGGTTGGTTTTACTCGTAGCTCGACAGACTTCTCTTTGTTTACTCGACATCGAACAACAAGAACAGTACTTCTTCTGGTGTATGTTAATGACATCATAATCACTGAAGATGATTCAAAGGGAATACAAGTGATCAAACAACACCTTAGTTCCTTGTTTCAAATAAAAGATCTCGGAAACCTTCGATATTTTCTTGGCATTGAGATCGTCAGACGTCCTGATGGCCTCATTCTATCTCAACGGAAGTACTGTCTCGACCTTCTCCAGGATGCTGGCTATTCTGGATGCAAGTCGGTTAACACTCCTATGGATGTCAATCACGAGTTGCGTACACATGCTTCTGATGCAAATTTTCTTCTTCCAAATCCAGACTACTATAGACGACTCATTGGGAAGTTAATCTACCTAACGGTCACGAGACCAGACATATCCTTTATTGTTGTGGTGGTTAGCCAGTTTATGCATTCTCCTTGGATGTCTCATCTTCGGGGCGTCAAACGCATCCTGAGATATCTAAAAACTGCTCCTGGTCAAGGGTTGTCATACAAAACCTCTTCTTCTACTCCAACATTGATTGCGTATTCTGATGCAAATTATGTTGGTTCCTTGGATGATCGGCGTTCTACAAGCAGATTTTGTACCTACTTTGGAGGTCACCATGTTATTTGGCGCAGTAAGAAACAAGTCATGGTTGCTCAATCCTCAGCTGAAGCTGAATACCGATCAATGACGTCTGCTATATCTGAGCATCGCTTGAAAATCTCTTAAGTGATATGAGAGTAAAAATTTCCTCACCAGCTATGTTACTCTGTGACAGTCAAGCTGCTATTCACATAGCTAAGAACCCGATCTTTCATGAAAGAACAAATCACATTGAAGTCGACTGTCATTTTGTAAGGGAAAAGTTTAAATGAAGAAGTTGGAATTGAGACATGTTCCGGCTATTGACCAAGTGGCTGACATCCTCACTAATGCCCTATCAAGTGCTCTATTTTATCAGTTCTTGTCCAAGCTGGGTTCCTACGACTTATATGCTCCAGCTTGCGGGGGAGTGTTAGAAAAGGCCATGTAAAGGCCCATGTTTTGGCCCATTTATGTATTTTTCTCCTTATTTGTTTTAGTCCCACATTTTGGATTTGAGATTCTTCTCTCTCTTCTCTCCCTATATATTTGTACTTATACTTGTATTTACATACTGAAGAAGCATATACAAGGTTGACTGATTTTCCTGCATTGCACGTGTACTTCTATACAATGATGAATAACCATATAGGCCGGGAGGTCAATCTCTAAGGCATTTGTTTCAATTTCTTTATAATCTTGTAAGGGTCCATTCATTTAGGATGTCTCTTTTTAGTGGCCCATTTTGGGAGCTTCTTCATGCAAATTTTGACCTGACTTGATCGTCCACCTGAAAATGTTGTTCATGTCTATGTTTGTTTGTCTGTGCCTTATATAATTAATTAATGTTGTCAAATTTCTTCCGGATCAATTCATGCAATTCATGTATGAAACATTCAACGGACTCATTAGGGCGCGACGTTAAGGGAACTGGGGCGAGGCCAATAGGCTTCCGAAGTTCTTAGGCTCATATCCTAACACTATATGAAATGGAATCATGTCATTAGATATATTTGATGGAGATAATATTTGTGAACTAGCCTATGGGCAACACCGAATCCCAAACCGATGGGTGCTCACCAACTAAACAAATTTCCCAAACTCCAATTTACAACCTCAATCTGGTCGTTAATCTATAGGAGATAAGTTGTGGAAAACTTCAGGGTCGTACTTGTTTTCCGTCATAATGTCTTCCAAAAATAACTCATGAATTGTATGTGGCAATCAGACACTATGGACTTTGAGTAAACCATGAAATGAAAGATGTCTCTCATGAAGGACACCACGTGGACCACATCTACGGTCTTGCGACAGACAATAAAATGGGTCATCTTTGAGAACCGGTCTACCACTACGAAAATGGGATCATGCTTCCTCAAAGTGTGAGGAAGGCCCAGTACGAAATTCATGTTGATATCAACCAAGGTTGGCGCTGTAACATCCGAAATCTGACGCGAAAAATTATTTAATTTGTAGGGGAAAGTCGCGACGGATTTTGATCGAGGCAGCGCGTCGTCAAGGTATAATGTTACTTTTTCTTATGTTAGCGGCCGTTAGTTCGTTAAGTGCGTAAATAATAGGGCGCGATGCATTTTATTTTAGTGACGCGCGCGGTGAAAATGGGTTAATTTTCAAAGGAATTGGATTGGGGTGCCAATATCAATTCCCCCCCCCCCCCCTCTCTTCATTCGGTTATCAAAACCGAAAGGGCGCGTAATAAACCTCGCACATCTCATTTCACGGGGGAAGAAAAAAAAACTGCAGCCCGATTTCCTTTTCCTGTTCCGCCTCCCGCACGCAGCGACAGACGAACTCGCGCCTCCCGCGCGCCCTTTCCGCCGGCCGACCCCTCTCCGGAGTCCCTCTCCGACTTCTCCTCCTTCATCTACAAGTGTCGGTGGACATTACTTTTCCTCCCTTGGCCGTGGAAGTGCCGGGGTTAACCCTAACCGGTGGAGATTGAGTTTCGTTTTGTTTTCGGTGAGTCGATCCATTCTTTTCTCGATTTCTTTTTGGATAGCCTTCGTTGTGAAAGTAAAGTTTAACCTAGGTTTTCATTTCCGTTTTCCTAAATAGGTTTTGGAGTTTGTGATCCTCCGTGGAAGTTGGATTGGGCGCTTTGAGAGTCTCAATCACTCCACGTAAAGGTAATATTTGTGGTTTAGCGCTTAAAATTTTGTAACCCTAGTTGTATAGAAATTTTCCACGGAAAATTTTAAAGGGGAAAATTATGAAATTAGGACTGCCCCAAATTGCAGGGCTTTGGTGGGGTCAGGGCAGCGTTCTGAAGATCCCCAGCAGTAGGATTGCCTTCAGAAGAGAAAATGTCGCCGCGCCGAGTATACGAGCGCCACAACACCACCGTAAGGAATTCTAATTCTTTCTAGTTAGACATATTAAGAAATTATTTTATGCACACACGTGTAAACTTCGTACGAGCATTATAGTCAAGCACATAAAGGTGTTGCAGTAGGAAAAAGGTCGCAGAATTAGTTGTAGGGTAAATCCTTTTCCAAGACCCTAATAGCTAGATCAAATATACTAGCGTTAGGTGCGAAATCTTACACGTTTACGCAAGTGTGAAAATTTATCTAAGTGAGCGCGTGAAAGTCTCTTCTACCCGATCATGAGAAAGTCAAGGGTCGCTCAGTAGTTCACCAAAAGAGATGTCCCAAGTAGAGTAGTATTTGACCAAAAGGTCAGTAAGCACACTTCAGTCTTTTCGTGCTTGTTAGAGGCGCACTACCTTCCTCATAGGGCATATGACATCCTATGAGTAGTAGTGTCTTGGGAGTTGACTCCCCTTGAGACAGTTAGTAGACTCGAGACCGTGTCCGCGCGACACTAGAACAATTGAGTTCGTCAGATGGTCTCGGGTCGTTAGTTTCAGATGCGCGTTAGGAGCTACTCTGCCTAGAGCCTTCCTAGTAGAGGTGCATGTTAGAAGTCACCTAGAACTCAAGTATAGACCTGACGTGCGACAGTACACCAGTTAGTGGACGCCGGGACTTGGGTTAGTAAACTGAAAGTCGCAAACATAGAACAGGTAGCGTTCTGAAGGCATGCATAACACATAGCATAAATGTTTTAATGCACAAAACTATTTTCAAAAGGCATGCATTCATCATTTAAGAAAAGTTTTTTTTAGTGTCACTAGGAGGAGTTATTTTTCTTTACTCTGACCCCTCGTGGGCAACGTTTTTTACAGGTGACCCAGGTGGGAAACTACGCCTAGGATGAGCATTGGTGGCGTCAGTTTGTAGTATTTTTCTCATTCAGTTTTCCTTTACCTTCAGCATATACTTGTAGTTGTGGATAGTGTAACTTGTTAATATTTTATATATCTTGTATCAGACTTATTATGATAGTACAGATTTTCAGTTATTTCAGTTCTATTCATGTGTAGTGGCTTTGTGATTCCAGATATCAGGTATGTGAATACCCTTAGTTTACTTAGCTTCCGTTGCTAGTTATAAATTTTTAGTAGCTTCTACTTTATACCTGTTGCATACTAGTTTTAATATTGTTTCCTAGTTCTCTTTATATCGCTGAACCAGCCGGATGACTGATTATTGAAAAACTGGGAAGGGGTGTTACAAATTGGTATCAGAGCCAGGTTTAGGATCCCTGGACCCTAGAAGGTTTTTACAGAGCCATAGGAATGTGTAGTCTTGTTAGTGGAGGATTTAAGTAACGTTCAAGCCCTAGTTTTCGCAAGAGTATGAAATAAAATTGCTAAGCCAGATTTCTCAGATAAGTTTTCAAAGTGTGAGTTCTGGCTTTCAGAGATTGCATTCTTAGGCCACGTCATCAGTCAGCAAGGGATTAGTGTCGATCCGAAGAAGATAGAGGCCATTAAGAATTGGCCAAGGCCGACGACAGTTTCAGAGGTTCGCAGTTTTTTGGGTCTTGCTGGTTACTACAGGAGATTCATCAGAGATTTCTCAAAGATAGTCTTACCACTGACTTCCCTCACTATGAAGGGTAAGGGCTTGGATTGGACTGTTGAGTGTGAGTTGGCGTTTGAGGACTTGAAGGGCAGATTGATGACCGCACCGATTTTGAGTTTACCTTCAGGGCCTGACGGGTTTCAGATTTATAGCGATGCATCAGGTCAGGGTTTGGGATGTGTTCTCATGCAGCATGGAAAGGTCGTAGCCTATGCCTCGAGAGAGTTAAAGGTTCATGAGAGGAACTATCACGTGCATGACTTGGAGCTTGCAGCAGTCATTCATGCTCTGAAGATTTGGAGGCACTATCTCTATGGTGCTCGTTGTGAGATCTTCACTGATCATAAGAGCCTCAAGTATATCTTTGATCAGAGAGAGCTCAATTTGAGGTAGCGCAGATGGTTAAAATTTCTATCAGACTACGACGTAGACATTCAGTACCTTCCAGGAAAGGCGAACGTAGTAGTTGATGCCCTTAGCCGTAGAGGTTCGTGTTTCTTTCTTCTCACTCAGCAAGAGGAGTTAGTGCGGGAGTTGGAGAGACTGGATATTACCGTTGTGTCATGCTGTAGTTTTGGTTCTGCAAGGTTGAGTTGGATGGAGATTACCTGCGACATTAAGGATAGAATCAGGACAACTCTACTGTTGGATCCAAAGATGACAGAGATTTGGAGCTCAGTGCAGACAGGTCAGAAGGAGAGATTCTCTATTTAGGATGATTTATTGTTGTTTGATGGCAGGGTGTGTATCCCCGATGTTAGTCACCTTCGCGAGGACATTCTATTTGAGGCACACAATTCCAGATATTCTATACATCCGGGTAGCACGAAGATATATGCAGATCTCAAGAAGGTAGTCTGGTGGCCAGGCTTGAATAGTGATGTTGCAGATTACGTAGGGAAGTGTGAGACGTGCAAGTTGGTTAAGGCCGAGTGTCAAAGGCCTGGAGGCAAGCTGCAGGCACTTCCCATTCCCGAGTGGACATTCGAGGATATATCCATGGATTTCATACATGGTCTGCCGAGATAGCAGAGTGGAAATGACTCTTTGTGGGTTATAGTAGATCGTCTTTCTAAGGTTGCCCATTTCATTCCTCTTAAGAAGACAGATCAAGGTCTCAGATTAGTACAGTTATATATAGACGAGATAGTTAGACTTCACGGTATTTCCAAGACTATAGTATCAGACCGAGATAGTAGATTTACCTCCAGGGAGTGACGTTACGTACAGGAGCGGTTGGGTACCAGGTTGCATTTCAGCAACGCATTCCATCCCCAGACCGATGGACAGACTGAGCGCATAAACAGGACTTTGGAGGATCTGCTACGGATGTGCATTTTGAACTTTGGAGGAAAGTGGGAGAAATATGTTACTCTTGTGGAATTTTCCTACAATAATATTTTTCAGACGAGTATTGGGATGACACCGTTCAAGGCCCTCTATGGTCGACGTTGTCAGATCCCGTTATGTTGGGCTGAAAGAGAAGAGAGATCTATCATCAGGGAGTCATGGATTGATAAGACCACTGACAGGATCAAGCTCATTCAGGAGCGTATGAAGACAACTCAGGATCGTCAGGCCAAGTATCATGATCAGAAGCACAGGTCAGTAGAATTCAGAGTTGGTGACTATGTTTATCTGAAGGTCAGACCAGTCAGAGGAGTCTCTAGAATAAAGCGGATGAAAAAGCTAAGCCCCAGATTCGTTGGTCCTTTTGAGGTGCTGGAAAGAGTTGGTGAGGTTGCGCATAGGTTGGCCTTACCTGAGGAAATGAGTGGTGTACATGATGTATTCCACGTCTCCTATCTGAGGAGAGCAGTCAGAGATTCCAGTCAGATCATCAGTACCGAGGAAGCACCAATCGAGATAGATCTTAGTATTGGGGTTAGACCAGTCAGAATAGTGGATTCAAGGATACAAAAGCTCGGGAATAGAGAGATTCACATGGTCAAAGTCCTTTGGATGAACTGTGGCAGGCCAGAGTATACTTGGGAGCGAGATGATGAGCTTAAGAGCAATGCAGACTATTCTTTTCTCTTCGATTCAGGCATGGTTACAATTTTCGAGGACGAAAAATTTTGTTAGGAGGGGAGATTTGTAACATCCGAAATCTGACGCGAAAAATTATTTAATTTGTAGGGCAAAGTCGCGACGGATTTTGATCGAGACAGCGCGTTGTCAAGGTATAATGTTATTTTTCCTTATGTTAGCGACCATTAGTTCGTTAAGTGCATTAATAATAGTGCGCGATGCATTTTATTTTAGTGACGCGCGCGGTGAAAATGAGTTAATTTTCAAAGGAATTGGATTGGGGTGCCAATATCAATTTTCCCCCCTCTCTTCATTCGGTTATCAAAACCGAAAGGGCACATAATAAACCCCGCACATCTCATTTCACGGGGGAAGAGAAGAAAAAAACGCAGCCCGATTTCCTTTTCCTGTTCCGCCTCCCGCACGCAGCGACGGACGAACTCACGCCTCCCGCGCGCCCTTTCCGCCGGCCGACCCCTCTCCGGAGTCCCTCTCCGACTTATCCTCCTTACTCTACGAGTGCCGGTGGACATTCCTTTTCCTCCCTTGGTCGTGGAAGTGTCGGGGTTAACCCTAACCGGTGGAGATTGAGTTTCGTTTTGTTTTCGGTGAGTCGATCCCTTCTTTTCTCGATTTCTTTTTGGATAGTCTTCATTGTGAAAGTAAAGTTTAACCTAGGTTTTCATTTCCGTTTTCCTAAATAGGTTTTGGAGTTCGTGATCCTCCGCGGAAGTTGGATTGGGCACTTTGAGAGCCTCAATCACTCCACGTAAAAGTAATATCTGTGGTTTAGCGCTAAAAATTTTGTAACCCTAGTTGTATAGAAATTTCCCACGAAAAATTTTAAAGGGGAAAATTATGAAATTAGGACTGCCCCAAATTGCAGGGCTTTGGTGGGGCCGGGGCAGCGTTCTGAAGATCCACAGCAGTAGGATTGCCTTCGGAAAATAAAATGTCGCCGCGCCGAGTGTACGAGCGTCGCAGCACCACTGTAAGGAATTCGAATTCTTTCTATTTAGACATATCAAGAAATTATTTTATGCACAAACGTGTAAACTTCGTACGAGCATCATAGTCAAGCACATAAAGGTGTTGCAGTAAGAAAAAGGTCGCGGAATTAGTTGTAGGGTAAATCTTTTTCCAAGACCCTAATAGCCAGATCAAATATACTAGCGTTAGGTGCGAAATCTTACACGTTTACGCAAGTGTGAAAATTTATCTAAGTGAGGGCGTGAAACTCTCTTCTAGTCGACCATGAGAAAGTCAAGGGTCGCTCAGTAGTTCACCAAAAGAGATGTCTCAAGTAGAGTAGCATTTGACCAAAAGGTCAGTAAGCACACTTCAGTCTTTTCGTGTTTGGTAGAGGCGCACTACCTTCCTCATAGGGCATATGGTATCCTATGAGTAGCAGTGTTTTGGGAGTTGACTCCCCTTGAGACAGTTAGTAGACTCGAGACCGTGTCCGCGCGACACTAGAACAATTGAGTTCGTCAGATGATCTCGGGTCGTCAGTTTCAGATACGTGTTAGGAGATACTCTGCCTAGAGCCTTCCTAGTAGAGGTGCATGTTAGAAGTCACCTAGAACTCAAGTATAGACCTGACGTGAGACAGTACACAAGTTAGTGGACGTCGGGACTTGGGTTAGTAAACTGAAAGTCGCAAACATAGAACAGGTAGCGTTCTGAAGGCATGCATAACACATAGCAGGTAGTTTACTTACTTAGCTTCTGTTGCTAGTTATAAATTTTTAGTAGCTTCTACTTTATATCTATTGCATACTAGTTTTAATATTGTTTCCTAGTTCTCTTTATATCGTTGACCCGGCCGGATAACTGATTATTGAAAAACTGGGAAGGGGTATTACAGGCGCGAAACTGGAAGGGGATATAAAGCCCAATGTTTTGTCTTGAACCCTTCACAATTTGACAGGTGTCGCAGTCACGCACGACTCTTTCCACATCCTTCTTCAAGGCGGGCTACAAAAATGATCCTCAACTGAGCAATCGTCTTGTCTCTAGCAAAGTGATCAGCAATGCCACTCACATGCATTTCCCAAAATCATAAAGTCCCAGAATGAGGCCCACAAAATGTAGAGACTAAACCCACGATACAAATATCCCCTGACGATATCAACACTCTGTGGGCTCAGGGGAATCACTCATGAATCCAGAGTAAATCTCGCCGAAGTCAGTACAGGTAAGGTACTGGTTAGATAGTCAATCAAACTAGCAGTGCTATTGCTTGATTTGTGGAGTAGGGTGATACGACAACTAAGGGAATCAACATGCTTGTTCTCAACACTCGCACGGTGTTTAAAAATATAATGAAAATCCTGTAAGTATTTGACCCACTTGACATGTTTATGCCTCAATTTCTGCTATAAATCAAGATAGTGCAGAGCCTGATGATCAGAGTATAGGACGAACTCCCATGGGAGGAGATATTATATCTAATATTGGAGTGATTGCACTACCGCGTAAAACTCTCTATCATAAATTAAGTACTTTTGTAAGACTGCATTCAGCTTCTAACTAAAGTTATAAATTGGATGACCTTCCTGACTCAGAGTACTCTGTCAATGCCAACGTCAGATGCATCATAGGCAACCTTAAACATCTTAGAGAAATCAAGCAATCTTAGAACAGGGGCTATCGTCAGATTCTCCTTAATCTCTACGAAAGCCCGAATGTTGGTTGTCATTCACAGTAAATTTCCCTTCCGCAAACAAATCATGAAGGGGGTCATGATGGTTCTAAAACATCAGACAAACCTCTGATGGAAGGTGGCTAGTCCGTGAAATCTACGGGTCTCAGTGAGAGTGGAAGGAATATGCCACTCTCGAATGGAACAGACCATATCCAGGTCAACAGACATCATACGCTGATATGATAAACCTGAGAAAGTACACGAAATCAATCAGGAACAAACACTTCTTCAAGTTCACATATAACTTCTCCTTACGGAGGATCTCAAATAAGGGCCTCAAATGACTCAAATTGTTAACAGAGAGTAGTTGTAAATCAAAATGTCATCAAAGTAGATGACCAAGAATTTGCCCATGTAGCACCGTATGATCTGGGTCATGATCCGGATAAAAGTGTTGGGGGCGTTGGATGACTCAAAAGACAAGACCAACCACACATAGAGACCATATTTGGTCTTAAAGGCCGTCTTACATTCGTCTCTCTCGCGAATCCTAATCTGGTGGCACCCACTGCGAAGATCTATTTTCGAGAATATTTGGGCACCGACCATCCTATCGAGTAAGTCTTCTAATCGGGGAATGGAGAAACGATATTTGATAATAATTTTATTAATAACCCTACTATCGATACACATACGCCACCCGTCCTTATTCGGGGTGAGAAGGGCAAAGACCGCACAGAGGCTCAAAATCTCGCATATGAACTACTTCAAGAGAAGCTCATCCACCCGTCTCTTGAGCTCAACATGCTCCTCCGGGTTCATCCGATAATGTGGTAGGTTCGAAAGTGGGCCCCCCGGTGCCAGATCTATGATGTGTTGGAAGCCACACAATGATGGTAACTTGTCAGGTAAATCACTTGGCACAATATCAACATACTCATCGAGAATATGTCGGACCTTAGGAGGAGGATCAAGAGTCTTCGTAAGGCCATCAGTAGCCATGATGGCAGCCACTACATATAATATGCGGCGTCCACTCTCTCTCATAAACCCACTGTAACGCAGAATGTGCAGCGACTGGATGAACTCGTGCTGACCTTCCCCTTGCATTTCTCCTTGGGTTGGGTCAGTGTCAATGTGATCTTAAGACTCTTGTCGTAGAATAAGCATGTGTTTGAGTGACCGAAATACATCACATCGAGATCGTAGAGCCAAGGGTTTCCCTAATAGAACGTGTATAATATCCATGGGGATGACGTTGCACCAAACACGGTTCTCAAATAAGGTGAGAAAGATCAGAATCAAACACATATGGGTAACATGTTTGACCATCTTATCGACCCAGATAACTCGATAAGGATGGGGATGAGCCTCGGGGGTCGCATGCATCCGATCCATGGCTCTCTGGCCAACAATGTTCACTCAACCCCCACTATCAATGACTAGCTTGTAAGGACTTCCTGTACTGGAAAAGAAAGTAAAGAAGATAGTCATATGACACCAATATTCATCAATAAGTGGGGTGTAAAGGAGACGTCATATAACACTTACCTCTAGGGAGCGCTCAACATCACTCTCCCAACCATACTCGACGGCGGCAATAATCTCCTCATCAGTAACCTCCTTGGCATCAACATTGGGCTTGCCTTATTCAATTAACAAATTTGTTGTATGGCACTAGGATGTCATATGGCCCCCGCCAGAGCAGCGATAACACTAAATGTTCCCCGGCTTGGTGGTCACGGGAGGTCCAGTGGAGACAACCTTTCCCTTCGTGTCCATGGGAACACAGGAGGATCCTACGTGAGTAGTAGTGGCCAGTGGTGTTCTCCTAAATATGGGCCAGTCTGGTCTGGAGGGAGCTTGATGGGTGTCTTCTAGTTGTACGTACTGCTCATACTCGAGAGTCATCTGATAAACTTGCTATACCATCTCCATCTAATGGGGAATAAGCTTCCTAAATAACTAAGATCTCAATCCAGAATGAAATCGGGAAGCGGTGGAACTAATCTCCTCGCGTAAATTACTCATAGATAACTCGTCAAATCGAGACATACACTGCCACAGATAGCGTTCCTTGGCGCAACATATAAAGTTGATCTAACAACTGGTCCCAATAGGAGGAGGGAAGATATTTATCCTTCAATCGTCGATTCATGTCCTCCCAACAAATAATAGAGAGATATTCATCTCGATGGAGGGACTTCTCTAGGATGGTCCAAAAAATCTTTGTTGGGCCAACCAACTTCATTCTCACAAATCAAATGCGTCGCTCATCAGTCATATCGTATCACTTGAAATAATGGTCCATCTCCCGAAGTCAATCACTAAAGGACTTTAGTTCTAGTCGTCTACGTGACCTTTGAAGATTGGAGCGTCAATGTATATGCGACGAGGGATGTCGTCCTCTGCATGATTAAAAACACTTATATTATAGTCATTATAATTAATCTCACAATTCTTAAAACTTCTTAATAAAAAATCTCAACTACTCATTTTATGAAGGCTTGATTGTTGTTATCGCTGTATAATTATTCAATTAATTCCTAAAAAATAATATAGAAATCTCAACAATTTATTTTTAGATATTTCTAATTCTTATGATTAGATACTAAGATTATTATTTTAATCATTATTATTAACTTATTATTTAATTGGTCACTAAAACCTATAAAGCACACTTGAACTCTTCTATAATTTTTATTTATTTAATATATTATAATTAGAACCTATAAAATTGCTCGGGCCAAAGAAAGGAAGACAACAGATTTAAGACAAGTAAAATGCATAAAGGATGAAACAGATACAGTTTTAACGGATGATGTGTTAAAGAGCGATGAAAAAGATACTTTTATCAACTCTATAATGAAACAAAACACAACGAATTAAACTTGAAAAATTTAAGTACATCAGAGGAGTATAAGAACTTAACGTTATATCGTAAAATTCAATTATTAGAGGTAAATGATGCTCTAAAGAAGATGAAAAATGGAAAGGCGGTTGGGTCAGACGATATACCCGTCAAAATATGAAAATGTCTAGGGAATGAAGAAATTTTGTGACTTACATGTTTTTTTAATAATATACTGAAGTCAAGGAGGAAGCTAGACCCATGAGAGAGAAAGTCTTCGTACCTTTGTATAAAAACAAAGGATATATACAAAGTTGTGTTAATTATAGAGTAATTAAATTGATGAGTCATGTCATGAAATTATGGAAACGAGTAATACAAAGAAAAATAAGACGAGAGACTAACATCTCAGAGAATCAATTTGGATTCATGTCAGGGAGGTCGACCATGGAAGCTATACAGCTCTTGAGGAGACTCATTGACAACTACTGAAAAAGAAAACAAGATTTGCATATGTTGTTTATCGACCTTGAGAAGGCCTCTGATAAAGTTCCAAGAGAGATCTTATGGAGAGTCTTAGAGAAAAAAGATGTAAATGTATCATACATTGACATAATCAATGATATGTATACAAATTCGGTGACAAAGGTGAGGATATCTGGAGGATTAACACAGGAATTCCCTATCAATGCTGGCCTACATCAAGGTTCGGCTTTAAGCCCTTATCTCTTTACCCTTATCTTATATGAGCTCCCTAGACATATCCAGCAAGCAATATCTTGGTGTTTATTATTTGCGGATGATATCATTTTGGTCGATGAGACACACGAGGGTGTAAACGCAAAATTTGAATCTTGGCAAAAGATTTTAGAAAAGAAGGGTTTTAGGTTGAGCATGACAAAGACGAAGTATATGGAGCTTAAATTTAGCAATGCAAGACGGACAGATGACTTTGTTATTAAGTTGGGTGATCAAGATATTTCTCGTAGTGAATGTTTTAAATATCTTGGATCAATAATTCAAAACGATGGAGATATTGATAAAGATGTGACGCAGAGAATCCAAGCGGGTTGGTTGAAGTAGAGAGGCCCGTTAGGGATCTTGTGTGATCGTAAAGTACCATTAAAACTTAAGGGCAGATTCTACCATATAGCGATTAGACCAGCGATGCTCTATGGTTCTGAGTGTTGGGTAGTGAATTGTGTACATGAGCAAAAAATGAGAGTTGCGGAGATGAGAATGCTTAGGTGGATGTGTGGACATACGAGACTGGATAAAATTAGAAATGAATGTATCAGGGATAAGAAAGGAGTAACACCAATTGCAGATAAGATGTGAGAAGCTCAACTAAGATGGCTTGGACACGTACAAATAAGACCATTAGGGCCCGTTCGGATCTCTGGAATTGGAATTGAGAATTGTAATTAGCGCAACAGAATTCCAATTCCAGTGTTCGGATGTTAGAAATTCCCTCGGAATTTGAATTGGTCCAATTCCATGGAATTCAATTTCGTATTATGACCAATTATTAGGGGTAAAGACAGATATTTCATGAAATTCAGTTTTTTACTATGGTGGTCATCGCCCGATCTTATCGCCGTTCCGTTCGGTTTACGGTTTTCGTTTTAATGACAGCTCTAGCCGCAGCTGCCCGATCTCGACGTCGTCGTACGATCTCGCAACCGCCGCCCGATCTCGCCGCCGCTGTCGCCCGATCTCGCCGCCGCCGCAGCTCGATCTCGCCTCCGCTGCCCGATCTCGCCACAGCCGTCTGATCTCACCGCAGCTGCTCGATCTCCCCGCAGCCGTCGGATCTCTCTGCATTCACCCGATCTCGTCGCTGCCGCCCAAACTCGTCGTCATCGCCTGATCACGCCCTCAATCTCGTCGTCTTTGCCCGATCTCGCCGTTGTTGACCGATCTCATCGCTGCTGCTCGATCCCGTCATCACCGCCGGATCTTGTCCTCGCCGCCCGATCTTGTCGTCGTTGCCCAACTATAATTAATTGTTGGTACAATACCTGAAGTTGATTTCTCTGGTATTGTGTTCCTTTTTTGCCAACTTCTACATTTTCTTAGAGATCGTAAAAGAATAATTCTCTCTACCACATGATTTTGTTGCAATAACTTTATCCCTAATGACTTAAGACTCCAACATTAAACTGTTGTTGTGGCCCGATCCCGCAGTCATGAGAAAAAAAGAAATTCTAAATCAATTCAAATTCCAATTATAGAAATATATCATGCAACCGAACAATTACACCAATTCCAATTCTCACATGAATTGGAATTGGATGAATTTCAATTCTGCAATTCCAATTCTTGCGATCTGAACGGACCCTTAGAGACACCTAATAGGCATTGTGAGAGTCTAGTCACTAGGCAAGTTAAATGATGGAGGGGTAGACCAATAAAGACTTGGAATGAAACTATAAGGAAAGACATGATGTACTTAGGCATTAGTGAGATTATGACACAAGATAAGGCACAATGACGACAAAGGATCCATATATCCGACCCCACTAAAACTATAGTGGGATAAAGGCTTGAGTGTTGTTGTTGTTGTAATATATTATAATTAGGGAGGTCAATGAATGAATTGTATTACTAAAATTAATAAAAATACCGCATATTAAAAAAAATCGACAATAAGGATTGAACAAAAGCCCTCTCACAAAGACGAAAACTTTAGTTGACACACCATTCAAAGTTATGTTACAATTTTACGTAAATTACCAATATAATAATTTTTAAATTCTAAATGTCAAAAACGAGGTTTTTCGGTGTAGGTAATCACCCACACCGATCTTATTATAATCCGCCCCTGGTTAATTAAATCTTGTCCCAATTAATTAAGGGGAGGAAACTCTTTAAGGTAACCAACACTTGAGAGTTTCCATGGATTCACCCAGTTGTTATTGTACTTGCTTTCTAATAGTGAAATATTCCTCTTTATTGTCCGGTCATCGTAATGATGCCCAACATGCTGTGCAGTAGAAGAAATCGCCTTGAACCAAAAGCGGGAGATTAGTGAGAGCTGCAGTAGTGGACCAACTTGATTTTAGCAGGGACCAAACTTGGCCTCTCTCTTTGAGATCCAGGCGTCCTGAGAACATATCAGCAAAAACAAAACTATAAGAAATAACTGACTTCTGCAAGACATGATGACCACTCATTCACGGGGCGATTAGCCCACAACATGACACTGACCCTTCTCCGCATGTGATCCGCGGATCATGAGGGCAAGCGTTAAGTGCCTCTTATCAATGTACGACAAAGGATCCATATATCCGACCCCACTAAAACTATAGTGGGATAAAGGCTTGAGTGTTGTTGTTGTTGTGATATATTATAATTAGGGAGGTCAATGAATGACATTGTATTACTAAAATTAATAAAAATACCGCATATTAAAAAAATATCAACAATAAGGATTGAACAAAAGCCCTCTCACAAAGACGAAAACTTTAGTATGACACATTAGACCACTCAACCATCAAAGTTATGTTACAATTTTACGTAATATTACGCAATATAATAATTTTTAAATTCCTTTGATATTAAGATTAAATAAATGTCAAAAACGAGGTTTTTCGGTGTAGGTAATCACCCACACCGATCTTATTATAGATCCGCCCCTGATCATAATTAATTAATATTAGTTAATTAAATCTTGTCTTAGTAACTAATTAATTATTTGGTACAATTAATTAAGGGGAGGAAACTCTTTAAGGTAACCAACACTTGAGAGTTTCCAGGGATTCACCCAAGTTGTTATTGTACTTGCTTTCTAATAGTGAAATATTCCTCTTTATTGTCCGGTCTTCTCCCTCATAACTTTTCTTCATCATCGTAATGATGGCCCAACATGCTGATTTCCACATATTTCCCTTGCAGTAGAAGAGTATCATCGCCTTGAACCAAAAGCGGGAGATTAGTGAGAGCTGCAGTAGTGGACCAACTTGATTTTAGCAGGGACCAAACTTGGCCTTTCTCTTTGAGATCCAGGCGTCCTGCGAGAACATACTTCAGCAAAAACAAAGATCCAGGTACATCACGAGAAATAACTGTCAACGACTTCTGCAAGAGCAATGTTATGGACCACTCATTCACGGGCCTAATCCCGCCGATCTAGCCCACAACATGGGCCGCGGCACTGCACACCCAACCCTTCTCCGCATGTGATCCGCGGATCAGTTGGTGATGAGGGCAAGCGTTAAGTGCCTTTTATCAAGGAGGTAAAGGGTTTGAGACCTGGCCTCAACACCCCGCCACACCGAGAACACGTGCGGAGAAGAGTTGGGTGTGCAGGGCCGCGGCCCATGTCGTGGGCTCGACTGGCGGGATTAGGCCCATGAATGAGCGGCCCATAACATCAAAATGTGCCTAATCCCGCCGGTCGAGCCCACGACATGGGCCGCAGCACTGCACACCCAACCCTTCTCCGCACATGTTCTCCGTGCGACGGGTTATTGAGGCGCGGGCTCGATCCCCCGACCTCCTTGATGTAAGCTCTTAACGCTAGCTCACATCACCAACTGATCCCTGTTATGGGATGCGTATTATTATCTAGGTTTCTAGTTGTTATCATTATGTATGAGCCTCGAGCCACGGGTCTAACATTAGGTGTCATCATTAGTATTTTTGTCATCATTAGTATTTTTGTCTTCTTATATTATTGTAGTCTATATAAAGGCATGAGTATTGTATGTTGATTGGCATGAAATGAAGTTCTACTTTCCTTATCCCTTGTTGTGAGATATTGGTGACTCTCTCTTCTAACGAGCAACCCCGCCTAGACAGTCGCGGTTACGGCTCCACAGTATCTCCGTCATCGTCATCTCCACCTCCGGCCACCATTCCAACGAGTTACCACTGTTACGGAAGGAGACCCGTAATAACTTGGTATCAGAGTCTTTCCTTCCTCGGCTCGGTCCTTCCACTGCTTGCCCTTTTTTCAGTACAAGCAATCCTCACGGGATCATCTTCTCTGCTGATTCAACCATTGTACCTCATCTCCCCGCACCTTCCAAGTCCGTCGATCCTTCCCTCAACTCGCACGACGCACCTCTCCTTGTCGTCCACCTCCACAGACTCCTCCAACACCGCCTATTTCAAAGACTTCCAGCCGCCTGCTTCGGCTATTTACAGGACTGACGATTCCAATCCTGCGTCGTTTCCCCCGCCACGACAGACCCGGCGTCGCCTTGCTCGCTGAAGGAAGGATTGCACGCTATCGCCGCCTTTCCTGCGCTCTGTCTCTTCCATCATCGCCTTCATCCTCAACCGCAGCTGCACTTCTTCGCCGCGAGACCATAACAGCCTCCTCCTCGAGCCCTGCGCGCCTCTGCTCCCTTTGAGCCTCGCACGCCTCTGCTCCCACTGCCCCATTTAATCCCGCAGAGCCCCCACAAATTTTATAATTTATTACAACTAGCACTGTTTTTGTGGGCCTCACAATCAAGTTTTATTTTAATTGTCTTTTACACCGCTGCCAGGCTGCCAAACACCTACTCTATCAACCCAAATTTATTTTTTACCCGGCCAGCCTCTCCTGCTCCACGTCATTTTTTTCCAGCGCGCCCATTTCTTCTGGGGCCAATATTGGGCGACACCGCGGCACCCGTGGCCACTCCCAGTTTTCAACTCGACGCAATCCCACCGACCGGTTACCCGCTCTTCTTCTCGCTCCTCATCTCAGACTATGGGTGACTCAACTGAACAACTCAATCAGATTATGACCATGCTCCAGGTCGTCATTGTGCAACAAGCTGCGCACACTTCTCTCGGGGACAGTCAACAGGAGGTCATCACTGCGCTCTCAAAACGCATCGATGATCTGTCTACCGCCATGACACGCGATCATACCAGCAGCAGTCAGGCACAACCACTTCTCCGCATTGCCGCGCCGCCCCTGACCGTCCACGAGCCACCGCCGCCAGTCCTCGCGCACCCCGACACAACAATTGTACCACGCTATACCAGATTGGAATTTCCAACCTATGATGGGAAAAGTGTTCTTTGAGTTGGCTCACCAAGTGTGAGAAATTCTTCGACCACCAGCAAACTCCGGCAGCTGATCGGATCCATTTAGCATCCTTTCATATGCTCGACCCCGCTGTTTTATGGGCTTCTAAACTTCTCACCGACCGGCCGAATCTAATTTGGGATGACTTCAATCGACTATGCAACTTGCGTTTCGGACCTCCTATCCGCAGTAACTCCTTGGGCGCACTCACATCTCTACGCCAAACCGGTACCGTGGACGAGTACCTGTAACAATTTCAACTTCTCTTAGTGCATGTCCCTCTTGCCTCGGATATGCAAGTCAACATTTTCACCACTGGACTTCGCGAGCGACTGCGACTGGATGTTGATTTTGAGGCCCCTCCAGACTTAGTGACCGCAATGAGTCTGGCCCGGCTCTGCGATCGTCGCCTCCAGCTGGCCCAGGAAGCCTATCCACCTGCCACCAACATTATTCAACAAGGTCATATCGAGGGTCCCCCAGCCCCACCGGTCCGCCGATTATCTCGGGATGAGATGTTGCACCGCCGCGCTCATGGATTATGTTTCAATTGCGACGAGCAGTACACTCGCGACCACAAATGCAACCGGCTTTTTTTCCTACACGTTGAGGATTCTGACAATGAGGACATCTGATAAATCTTGAGGACAAGCTTTTTTTGGGAGGAAGGGTGAGATGTTATGGGATGCGTATTATTATTATCTAGGTTTCTAGTTGTTATCATTATCTAGGAGCCTCGAGCCACGGGTCTAACATTAGGTGTCATCATTAGTATTTTTGTCTTCTCATATTGTTGTAGCCTATATAAATGCATGAGTATTGTATGTTGGTTGGCATGAAATGAAGTTCTAGTTTCCTTGTCCCTTGTGAGATATTGGTGGCTCTCTCCTCTAACGAGCAACCCCGCCTAGGCAGCCACGGTTCCGGCTCCACGGTATCTCCGTCATCATCATCTTCACCTCCGACCACCATTCTGACGAGTTACCACTGTTACGGAAGGAGGCCCGTAACAAGCAAATGCACAAAAATGTGCATATCAAAGCGACAACCAAACTCCCAACAATCACTTATGATAAAGCATTGGCATGCACTGGGAGACTTACGGAGATAAAGCGAGCTAATCATGAGGACAGTGTGATCATGGTGTGAGCGGTGTGAAGCTGGTGAAGTCACTTACGGAGCGTCAATCGTTTGGTTAGAGCAAGAATTTTTCGTGGTCTAATACCATGTTGAAACTTGAAATGTAAAATTGTATTATTTTATTTTCAATATATTACATTGTGACTCCCATATATATATATATATATATATATATATATATATATATATATATAGAGAGAGAGAGAGAGAGAGAGAGAGAATAGAGGGTTACAACAATCTCAGATTGATTAAAAGCAAAAGGGAAAAAAGCCTCAATATGCTGCCAAATGAATAAAATCTTACACCTAAACGTAGTGATAGAAATCTTGATGATACATAAACAATATAAAACCTACTTAATATCAAGATTATGAATTAAATCATTAATTACCTGAGAACTTGATGCTATTCCAAGCAGTTTATGAAGATGAGCAACATTGCCACCCTGAAAATGTTAAACAACAACTATTTTCTAAATCATTATGTATACATATTGGAGAAAAGAAAAGGTAGTTAAATTTTGTCACAGTATTTTTTAACTGTTGTACTAGTATCATATACTTGCATCCAATTTCATACTCCACTCCCCTTAAAATTAATCTAAATTTAAATTAATGCCACATTAATCCATAAATAAATCAATGCATTTTATTTTTTTATAAAAATTAGTTGGTTAACCTTTTTTATAAGTGACTGTACTTATATCTCAAGTAAGAACTAATTTTCATCCAAAAAATCCTTTATATATGTTTACAAAATAATTTTCTTTTTATATTCTTAGATTTATAAAAGAAGGGGAACTTTGGCGCAACGGTGAACTTGAGGTCATGGGTTCGAGTCCTAGAAGCAGCCTCTTACAAAAATGCAGGATAAGGTTTTGCCTACATTTCACCCTTGTGGTGGGATCCTTCCCGGGACCATCACTGCGCGGGGATATGTTTTGTGCACCGGGCTGCCCCTTTTTATTCTTAGATTTATAAATAATGTTGCAAAGCTAGTTGAAAATTAGAATAAATTTAAAATGCCACATCGTGTCATATAAACAGGAATGGGGCAGATGATTTGAATGTAGTTGGCCATCTCCAAATTACTGTACGCTGATCATGACCTTATAAAAGAAAAACTGAATACCTGAAAAACTTTACCCCCTTTTAATTCCTTTGATGACGGCTCTTGCAGGGTAACTCCAATCTTTTTGCATATGA
Organism: Platanthera guangdongensis; assembly: GCA_039583875.1. NCBI lineage: Eukaryota > Viridiplantae > Streptophyta > Magnoliopsida > Asparagales > Orchidaceae > Platanthera > Platanthera guangdongensis. The sequence continues at coordinate 445,264 of CM077150.1, read as the reverse complement.
AAGACACGCAGAGAAAGGTATCTTAAAATAAAACAAGTTAGTTTCCACAAGCATATGACATTAGTTTCACTGACCCGCGGGATAAGAAGGCCATTATCCGTATTTTGTAGCATGCCAGATTCTGGATCAATTTGAAATAGGTTTGCCCGATTTTCTTCAAGGAAAAATCCAGGTTTTGAACTGTGAAGCTGAAAAGAATGAATAAGCTCCACCAAACTTGAGAATACTTGTAGTGGTGAAGTACATTGTAAACAAGGAATGAAGTCATAGTAGAAATGATTGTTTGCATAAGAAATCTCATATTAAGAAAATAGTCTATATTTAATGAATAATATATATTTATTTGATTGTACATTAGAACATTTTATTCATTCCTCTATTATCAGTACAAGGATTGTGACGCAAGACAACATTTACTGATTCCTCTATTATCACTATAAGGATTGTGGCGCAAGATAACATTTTACTCATTCCTCTATTATCATGGTCATCAAAATAGATGACTACGATGTAAGGGCGTAGTATTTGAGTCATAATCATAAACAAGTCATGGGTATTTGATAGCCCAAATGAAATAACTATACACTCATGTAAACCATCCTTGACATATAAACATTGTTTTCCACTCAACCCTTTCTCATTCTCTAATCTGATGGTACTCTCTATGCAAATCGCTCTCCAAAAAGATCTAGGCACTATCCATGGAGTCTGAGAAGATCGGGGTGAGGGATGGAAAAATGGTATTTGATTATTTCTTTTAATTGTCCTTAACCTTGAACAATGATTTTCACTCATCCCTCACTCGCACTCTAATCTGAAGGTGCAAAATTGATCTTCAAGGAGAGGGATAAAACAATATTTGACCGTAATTTTATTTATAGCGCTACTATAAATACATGTCTTCTTAGGTGTAAGAAGTGTGTGAACAATGCAAAGGCTCAAAGCCTCAAAGTCTCATGAATAAATCCTTTTTGTGGTAAATCATCTATCAATCTTCAGCAAAAATGAACCTAACACAAGGTCAATAACACGATGAATATTTCTCGGAGGGGAGGGGGTTAACTCATTAAAAAGCTCATCAGACATTATATCACAGAATACGCCATCAAGAAGCTCATCAGAGATGATATCAGAGAATATGTCAAGCGTGCCATTAACATCTGAATGAATCGTCTATACATCAGTGGTGTCCACAGAGTCGGGTATGACTACATAAATAACTCCAGATTCTCTCATAAATTGGCCCTGAAATATGATGTGGGGAGGCTTTGAGTATCTTGCCCTAAAAAATGAATCTTTCATCGTGATCTTATCCTTACTGTGATCTTTGGGTTGGATTGAGGATAAAGTAATCTTTGAAATCTTTATTGAAAAATACACATGTTTGATCGCCCATTACACGTGAGATTGTGATTATATAGTCAGAATCTTCTTAATAACACACGACAAACATCTAGAGGATCAGTACAAGACCGTTGTGACCTGAAACATTGTTTTCTCATCCAAAACGATTCCATATGGATTGGGTGGGGCTCAACCATCAATAATTTCATATGCTCAAGTCCTTGTGTTGCTAACACATTGACATAACTACTGTCAGTCAATAGCAAACGTGCAGTTACCATGTACACTAGTAAAATATATGTAAAATATAACAGTATGTCTCTACCTCATCTAGCTTGGATGTTGATAATAAGTGTCTCATTCTACCGAACTCGAGGGATTTTTAAACATTTGTAAAGAGAGGCCCAAAATCTTGTATATACTTCTTGAATTAATAGTTACAAGTATGAATACATTTATATAGGAAAGGAGAAAGAGGAGAAATCCCAATCTAACATGTGAAACTAATACAATGAGGAAAAGAGAGAAAATGAGGGAAAAATTGGGCCACTAGATGGGCCCTAAACTGGACTTCTCTAACACTCCCCCGAAAGCTGGAGCGTACAAGTCGTAGGCACCAAGCTTGGATAAAAACTGATAGTATAGCGGCCGGGAGAGAGCTTTATCCAAGATGTCAGCAACTTGATTTGTAGCAGGGACATGCTTCAACTCTATCTTTTTTGACTGTACTTTTTCCCGGAAAAAATGACAGTCAACTTCAATATGCTTTGTGCGTTCGTGAAAGACCGGATTCTTGGCAATATGTATGACGGCTTGGCTGTCACAGAATAGGGTCGCCGGCGATGAGAGACGAACACCTAAGTCACCCAGTAGGCGCTCAAGCTAAGTTAACTCAGAAACGACAGCGGTCATAGCCCGGTACTCGGCTTCAGCAGAAGAGCAAGCAACCACGGTTTGTTTCTTGCTATGCCAAGTTATGAGATTTCCTCCATAGTAGGTACAGAAACTCATTGTGGAGCGCTATCATCAATGGATCCAGCATAGTAAGCGTCAGAGTACGCGACAAGAGATAGAGATGTGGATGGCTTGTACACCAGCCCTTGTCCTGGAGCGGTCTTGAGATATCGAAGAATGCGCTCAATAGCCTGAAGATGAGATGTCCGGGGAACATGCATAAAACGACTCATGACTCCTACAACAAAAGAGATGTCTGGGCGAGTAACCGTGAGATAGATCAGCTTCCCAACCAAGCGTCTATAGTATTATGGATTTGTAAGCAGCTCATCGGAGTCAGAGTTGTGAGTTGAGAGCTTGTGATTGGCGTCCATAGGAGTATCCGCAGGTTTGCATCCAGAATAGCCGGCATCATGAAGAAGATCCATACAGTACTTCCTTTGTGATAACACAAGACCATCAGAGCGTTGAGCAACCTCAAGGCCAAGAAAGTAGCGAAGGTTGCCAAGGTCTTTGGTCTAAAAGGCAGAGTTTAATTGTTCCTTGATATGTTGGATCCTTGTAGTATCGTCGCCAATAATGAGGATATAATCAGCATAGACAAGTAAGATCACAGTTCCGGTTGCCCGGTGTCGGGTGAAGAGAGAGAAATCAGCCGAGCTCCGAATAAAGCCGATATCACAGACAACCTTGCTGAATTTTTCAAACCAAGCTCGCAGGGACTGTTTGAGACCATAAATAAACTTCCGAAGAAGATAGAACCGAGACTCCCCTGTGGTCTCAAACCCGGGAGGTTGGTGCATGTAAACAGTCTCCTGCAGATCGCCGTTGAGGAAGACGTTATTAACATCCAGCTGATAAAGGGGCCAATGTCGATGAACAACCAAGGAGAGAAGAACGCGGACGGTGTTCAATTTGGCCACCGGAGAGAAGTTTTTCTCATAATCCAAACCATATTGCTGAGTAAAACCCCGGGCCATGAGGCGGGCCTTGAGTCGCTCCACGGTGTCATATGTCGCATGTTTAACAACAAAAACACCTTGCAACTCACATAGTGCTGTCCTGCGGGAAGAGGAACCAGATCCCAAGTCCGGTTAGCCCAGAGAGCCCACATTTCATCGTCCATGGCCGCTCGTCATCCCGGGTGTTGCAGCGTCTCCTGCACAGTGTTAGGAATATAGATAGAGGAAAGAGAGGTGGCAAAGGTGTAGAGAGGTGAACTCAGTCGATGGAGAGAAACATATTTGGCCAAGGCATGAGCTGTAGAGGCGGGAGCTGGATCTGCCGTTGTCAGGGTGTCGCTGGAGGTGGTAGCTGGTGCAAGGAAGCATCCTTGAAGCGACGGGTGTAGACACGGATAAGGGGTGGAGGAACCCGAGGGGGGTCAGGGAGAGAGGTGGTTGGAGATGGCAGAGAAGAGGACGTGACAGGTATAACAGGCCGGGGAAGAGGAGGAGAGGAAGTTGAAGTGGGTGCAGGTAAGTGGAAGGGCTGATCTTCGCAGAACGTGGCATCCGCCGAGACGACCAACTTTCCATCAGAAGGATAGTAGCAAACATACCCCTTCTGAGTACGAGAGTAGCCAACAAACATATATTTGGCCGCCCGAGAAGCAAGTTTGTCGGAAGGTGGGCCAAGAAGATGAACATAACAAACACACTCAAAGACTCGCGGGGTGAGAGAGGTGCGATTCGCGGAAGGATAGAGAAGTTGAATAGGTTTGACAAAGTCAAGAACAGAAGAGGGTAGGCGGTTGATGAGATGATATGCTGTGGAGACAACAAAATTCCAATAGTCGGCCGGAACCTGCATTTGAAACATAAGGGACCGAACAATATCAAGGAGGTGGTGATTTTTCCGTTCAGCCACCCCATTTTGTTGAGGGGTGTACGTACACGAAGTTTGATGGATGACGCCAAATTCGGTGCAAAGAGTGGAGAAGGTGCGACTAGTATACTCACGAGCGTTATCAGTGCGAATGACTTTGAGAGGGGTGGCAAACTGCGTACGCATTTCAATTAAAAAAGCACAAAACACAGAGGTAAGTTCAGTACGATCATGCAGTAAATATAGTCATGTAACACGCGAGTAGCCATCAATAAACGTGACAAAATAGCGGAAGCCAAAGATACTAGAGACTTTATAGGGATCCCATACATCATAATGAACTAGAAATAAAGGAGTAATACTCCTGGTACATGCAGTGGGAAGGAAGAACGATGTTGTTTACCGTAGATACAAGATTCACAACAGAACTCTCGTAGAGGAACATCGGGAAGAGCTCGCTCGAGGATCGAAAGAGGAGTATGGCTAAGACGGCGATGCCAGTCGACGGTGGAGACAGCGGAGAGAAGAGTGGATGGTATATCCAAGATGTAGAGCCCATTCACCAGCTGCCCCTCACCTGTGTGCGGCGATCCTGCATAAGAAAAGAGGAAGGATAAAAGGTTATGCAACAATCAAGTTCATGTGTTAGGCGACTAACGAAGAGTAAATTGAAGGGCGGCCCCGGAACATGAAGAACCGAGGAGAGAGAAAGGGTCGGGGTAAGTTGGAGAGCTGCGGCGCCAGAGACCGGTAAGGTGTCACCATTGGCCACAGTGATATGCGAAGGATGAGCTATTTGGAGATACTGGGAAGGCTTCTGGAAGGTAATATGGTATGTAGCGCCAGAATCAACGATCAAGCGGGGGCTATGAGAGAGACATATTATACCTTCCGCAGAGAAAGACGCAACCGAGCCAGAGGAGCGGCCGGGGACACTCTGTAGCTGTTGGAGTTGGGTGCGGAGCTCATCGATATGTTGGCGAGTAGTAGACGCCGAATCCTGAGTAGAAGCCCCAGTGGGAGCAGAAGCAGTAGAGGAAGTAGCCGCAAGGTGGGGAGGTAGACCATGCTTGCGGTAACAAGTAGCCTCGAGATGACCATCCCGGCCACAGTAGGTGCATTTCATAGAAGAATGACCCACAAGCCCTCGTCCCCGAGACGGAGGTCGGCCCCCCGGGTGGAAGAGCCACGAGCAGGAGGAGGGGTCGGAAGGAGAGGCTGCTGAAGGAGAGCATGTGCAAATCCTGGAGGAGCCTCAGTAGGAGGCGTAACTTTAAGCAGCATGGAGCAGACATCTGACAACGGAGTCATCATAGAAGAGAGAATCTGCGCCCGGACACTATGCAGGTGGGGAGGAACACGGGACATCATCATCGCGATGGTGACAGCCTCTTTCTGGGCATGTTGAGTAGCGAGATCAGTGGTTGGAGGTTGATGTTGAATCCATGCCTCGGCCAGGGTCTTGGCTTGGGCAACAAAAGATATCATATCACCGGGAGCACCTGGAGTGAGGTTCTGAAGGTCGGAGAGAATATCATAGAGGTGTTGAAGACTATTGTGCCCCGAGTAAAAAGAGTGGAGTTCCTCCCACATGGCCTTGGCCGTGTCATGATACACGGTCATCCTGTAAGGCTCAGTATCCATAGAATTTAGGAGCCAGGACTGGACCCGACCATCATCGCGAAGTCAGTCATCGGAGGGAGCAGCGGGGGTAGCTCGGGTTAAGTGGTGAAGAAGACCCTTGGTCTGCTGGACACGTCGAACCGAGTGAACCCATTCAACGAAGTTCCGTTTCCTAGTCAGTGAAATGATAGTAATCCGGAGGTCATCGCGGAGTTCGGAAGTCGTGGTAGCCGCACGGGCTGGAGGAGCAGAGGTGGCAGCGGAATCATCAGAAGCCATGTGGTTATCAGACGAGACCGGGCGGCTAGCAAGGGGGAAGACAGGGCGGTGAGTAAGGAGAAGACCGGGCTAGCAGGGAGAAGGTCGGGCGGCTAGCAGGAGGAGGTCGGGCGGCTAGCAGGAGAAGGCGTTCGACTTAGTAGAGAAGGTCGAGCGGCTAAAACAAAAGGCCGAGCAACTAAAATAGCAAGACGGGCGGCTAGAGGGAGGCCGAATATAGAGATAAGGAGCGGTAGAAGCAGAAGCCGCACGGTCTCGGTGGACACACCAGCGACAAGGAGAGTCGCGACCAGGATGCGGCTTGCAGGAAGAGAAGAGACCGCTAACGACAAGACAAGTCGCAGCGGCTAGCCGATGTAGAGGCAGGATAAGGAGTCCGCACGGTCAAGGTGAGGCCACCCGCGACAAGTAGAGGTGCAACGACCTAGATGCAGACACTCGGCTAGTGGAGAAACCGCGACAACGTGAGAGAAGGCGCGACCAGCGGGAAGAGAGAAGGCCGAGAAGAGGGGGGCCGCGCGGATAGCAAGAGAGACCGCTCGGTCAGAGACAGCGGGAGACCGTGGCGACTAGACAAGTGACGGGAGGCGGAAAGGAGAGAAAAACAGGCCGCGCGGATAGTGAGGAAGACCGCGCGGACATATACAAGAGAAGGTGGGCCCCACGTGAGAGTTTATAAAAGAGAGGTACGAGGAGGAGGAGAAGTGGAAGCCACGAGGAGACAAAGTAGAGAGAGCAGTTAGAAGGAGACAGGTCGCACGATACGGCGACTAAGAGAGAGGAGAAAAGGCCGCGCGGTTTCCAGGAGGACAGGTCAGACAAGCAAGTCCGGGCGGACAGAAGCGGGAGACCGCGAACAATAGACCGAAAATAAATACAAGGAGTAGACCGGTTCCCTCTGATACCACGTAAAGAGAGGCCCAAAACCTTGTATATACTTCTTGAATTAATAGTTACAAGTATGAATACATTTATATAGGAAAGGAGAAAGAGGAGAAATCTCAATCTAACATGTGAGATTAATACAATGAGGAGGAAAAGAGAGAAAAAGAGGGAAAAATTGGGCCACTAAATGGGCCCTAAACTGGGCTTCTCTAACAACAACTATTCTAATCATCCTCAACAGTCACAATCAAGGTTGTCAGGATCGAGATCCTATGCAGGATCGTTTTCTGGTTGGATAGGATCGGATCGTGGGATCGGATTGAGGATCGTAAGATTCTGCAAAAATCATAAATTAAGACTTAAAATATGATCATGCCTACTGTCACAACATGTTACAGATATGCGGGGCGGACGCGACGCTAATTGATGAAGACGAACCAGGCGCGTCGGGAGCGGCTTGGACCGACGAGGACAACCGAGGCGGGGTCGGCGCGGGGGATATTTAAATATTAAATATTTTGCTAATTAAATATGTTGATTTATTTGCTTGAGATGTTTTTAGTATTTTATGTATTTCCTATTTTGCATATTTCCTTTTGTATTCTCTTCTCGCCACTATAAGAGGGCAAGTGGACAATGTAATTCTTATCTTGGATGAATGCATGTTTTTCCCTTCCTCTAATCTTTAACCCTAATCCCCTCTCCATTCCCTTCCTCCCTCTCTCTCTCACACACACCATTTTCCCCACCACCGCCTACCCTCCCCCGACATCGCAACAATTTGGTCTGACCCGCAATCCCGCTCGCCGTGGGCCGCCGGTTGCATTCCTCGCTAATGATCTACTGTCGTTTTTGTGGTTCCGTCCGATTTTCACTTCCGCGATCCCGCACGGACCACAGCGCGTCCGCCGCAAAACTCCGCGATTCCGCCCGACTTCCGCATCCGCGATCCCGCCTTGACCACGACGCCTCAGCCTCACTCAGTTCGGAGACCATGGACAATTTTCGCACCCGCGATCCAGTTCAATTCCGTGATCCAAGTCCGGATCTGCCACTAGACGCCTGCTCCCAACCGCCGTCCAGTTCCGCACAATGTTTTTCCCGGCGCCGCACTATCGCTGAGTCCCGCCCCCAGCACTGCCCTCCCGCCGACGTTCCACACTCCAGCCAGCCGCACCGCAGCACCGCACTCCAGCGCCGCACCGCGGATTTTCCCCACCGCCACACTGCTGCAGCCCTCCAACCGTTGCAGACCTTCTGTCGTTGTCATGGCGCCAAACACCCGTTTCACCGTCGAGGCGCCATTGGAATGCCAACGAGGCCCTCCTATGTCGTTTCAGCACCCAGGAGTCCATCGTGGCCTCCTTGCATGCCTCCTTGCTCGCCATCCACGCAAAGCTTGATGCGTTACAACCTTCTGCTACTTCGTCCGCCAAGCGGATCCGCATGTCCGGCCAACGGCGCATCCATCCTCGGGGTGCCACCTCTCCAGCACAAAGGAGAGACCGCACCCCATTTTCCTTTGGTCATCCAGCCCTTAATTTGGACCACCCCACCTTCGCCGGTGTAGACCCGATTGGGTGGATCGCAGAGGCGGAACAGTACTTTGACCTCCACCACACTCCCGAGCAAGACAAGGACTCCACCGCCATCGCGAGACTCTACGGCTCCGCCTTACATTGGGCCCGATGGCTACGACAATCCAATCCAATTGTCTCCTGGCCAGAGATCAAGTAGGAGATGATCTGCCGCTACGACAGTCGTTACTCCGGCTCCGCCATCGAACGACTGTGTGGGGTACGTCAAGTCGGTGTGTTGGATGAATACATCGATGAGTTTGTGGCCCTCGTCACACATGTTCCAGGCTTACTGCCGGATCACTATATCGGCTTCCTCATGCAGGGCCTCTTGCCCCACATCCGCTCCCGACTCCTCACTCACTTTCCCCAGACGGTTTCAGAGGCCCTCGACATGGCTCGCCTCGTGGAGGCAAATTTGTCTCCTCGACCACCACCACCACCAAGCGGACCTCCACCGGGAGGCCAACCATGGCGGACCGCTACTTCAGAGACACCAGCCCCTCGGCCTCCTCCAGTCGCTCAGCCAGGCCGACCGGCCCCTACTAAGCAACTCTCCAACCACAAGTTGGATGACCTCCGTAGAAAAGGGTTGTGTTTCCGCTGCCGTCAGCCCTATTCTCCTACCTACGTTTGCGCGGTCAAGGAGTTTCGTGTCATCAACGGCAACGTCGACCCTGAGGTTACCTTGGCCGAATTTGAGGCTTTGGAGCTCTCGCCAGAGGACACACCTCTCGACTCCACCACATCTTTGCTCCACCGGGTGGAGCTATCTTGAACCTTGACGGGCGGGATCCCTAGCCAACAAACCATGCAGCTCTCGAGCACACTACGAGATCGCCTGATCATCATCATGGTGGACAACGGTGCAAGCCACAACCTCATCTCAGTTCACCTGGTGCAGCAGCTCCGTCTACCCTCACTTCCCTCCCCGGATGTTGAGGTCCGTTTCGGCGATGTTCGCCACCATCCATATCTAGGAAGTTTCATTGTCGTCTCCCTCTCAGTGGGGACCTGTTCTGTGACTGCAGACCTCTATATATTTGGCTTAGGCGGTGTCGACGCCATTCTTGCCATTCTTGGAGTGCCTTGGCTCGCTACCCTCTGTGATGTGTGCGTTAACTTGCAGGTTATGTCCATGTATTTCCTGCAGAAGGGCCAGCCATGTCGCCTCGACGACAAATCGGCCCCCTACGCTCTCTGAGCTCCCTCTGCACGATCCAACAAACCACAGACGTCGGCCTCTCCACAAAGCTGTGGGACCTCACGGGAACATATGTTGTGCATCTTCCTTTCCCGACGAACCACCAGGAGCTTTTGACCGCGCTCACCGATGCCATCCAGCCTCCGACAAGACTTCCACCAGCCCAACTTTCGTTGGTCTGAAAGAAAGACGGCAGCTGGCGCCGAACCACCCAACCAAGCTATTTGGTCGTCGCTACCACTTTCAGGGGGACTCTGGCTCGCAAATGGTCCATGTCGCTAAGTTTTCCCGTCCGGAGTCTGATGCCAACTGATTGCCCCAGGATCACTTTGGTTGCGGCCACTCCGACGACTGTCATTGGGACAAGACATATTTCCCAAACGATGACATTGTTATAGATATGTGGGGCGGACGCGGCGCGAATCGATGAAGACGAACCGGGCGCGTCGGGAACGGCTTGGACCGACGAGGACGACCCAGGCGGGGTCGGCGCGGGGGTTATTTAAATATTAAATATGTTGCTAATTAAATATGTTGTTTTATTTGCTTGAGCCGTTTTTAGTATTTTTCGTATTTTCTTTTGTATTCGCTCCTCCCCACTATAAGAGGGAAAACGTACCATGTAATTCTTATCTTGGATGAATATAGGTTTTTCCCTTCCTCTAATCTCTAACTTTAATCCCCTCTCCCTTCTCTCTCTCTCTCACACACACACTGTTTTCCCCACCACCGCCAACCCTCTCCCGACATCGCAACACAACATCTTAATAATAATTGTGCATTCAAATAATGTACTGCGGCCCTCATCCAACGACAATCATTAACTAATAGTGAAGATAAAAACTATATTACAAAATAAACCTGCAGTTCATAATATAAGACCCTCCATGTGCTTTAGAGCATGGCTGGTAGTAGAAAAAATGGTTGACAATATGCCACATGTAAATCAACAAGCAAATGAAATATTATTTCCTCATGAGTAATGCCATACTCGCTAAATAAATCTGCATTTGAAAGATAATCCTAAGAAGATCTTCAAAGCTCATCGATCTGAACGCAGAGGCGGCGAAGGGATCGGCGAAAAGAAGAGCTTGAAGACTTGCATTGATCTTGAAAGCTGAATCTCAAAAATAAAAGAGAAAGTAGGAGAAAAGACTTATGAACAACTGGATCTGGACGCAGAGGCGGCGATCCTTGTTTTCCATCTCGTCGATATTCGACGCAGAGGCGGCCTTGATGCTTGAGGTTTAGGGTCGATGTCGACGCAGAGGCGGCCCTTGGCATCCTTCGGCCTTGAGGAGGTCGATGTTGACGATCGGCCAGTCAAAACAAAAGGAGAGTTGGCAGAGAGAGGAGCGTGCAGGATTAGAGAGAGTTTAGGGTTTTCTGAACTCTGAAGGCACGATGTGAAATAAAATTCGGGGCACGCGATTTTATTTTAACTCTTTTTGGGCCGGTAGGATCGCGCAAGAATCGCGATCCTACGATCCCACAATTCTACTCGCGATCCCACGCGAACAGAGGCCTATTGTGATTCCCTTTGCGTTTGGATCAGATTTCATTTTCCGGATCGTAGGATAGTGCGATCCTCAATCTGGATCGTGATCCTGACAATCTTGGTCACAACAACTCCCATGTCTTCTCTCCCTAATCATGGACAGTCTCAACTTCACCGTCAATTAGATTCCCCGTAGAGTACTAAACCACTACGTGTCCTTTACACCAACATTTATAACACCAAATTTCATAATGTTGGGATGATCATGCGGTTTGGGCCTTACTTTTTGTGTTTGTGGGAAAATAGCTAGGAACAGTAATGACCCGAATTAGGGAGGTTCCTAATAGATGATCCTTCAAGCCAAGAACCAACTAGCTTTAGTACCATGAACCTCAAACAATACACATACTCAAAGGTGCACTGAAATATCTAATTGGCAGACTCTAGATGGCGGAGAATCAACTCACTACATATCTGATATCATGAAAGAATCCCAACTTGAGATTTGAAACCAAACACAATAGGCCCTCTAAGATGTCAATCCTCACTATTAGCTCATCAAATCGAATCATATAATCGACAACAAATAGTCCTTTGTTGTAAGGCATGTAACGGCTCTGAATTTTTGATAATTTATTGTGATCTTCTTTTGGTAGATTAATAACGTAAGAGTGTTGTGTTAGCACAAAGTTAACAGTGCGTCGTCGTTTGTGCGTTTTTGTGTCCGTTTGGTCAAGTCGACTGAATTTCGAGCTTTGTCGAAGTGCAGGTTATGTTTTTCTGACTTTAGAAAAGTTAAAGTATTTAATTTTAATTGTGTTTGTCAAGTTTCGTTGCGATTCGAGCTCAATTGGAAGCACGGTGATTTTTTTTTCAAAGATTGAGAGGATTTATCATTACCGTAAATTGTGGAAATAAATCGTAACTCGATATCGGCTCGTCGAACTTTGATTTTGACTTCGCCGTTGGATTCGTGGGACCGGTATTTATCGTTGGCGCAAATTTCGTCAAAAACTGGGTCGGCCTTAGTCCAAATCGTCAAATGAAACGTTAAGATCATTTATATATCATATTATATATATACATAAAATTTCTATACAAAAGTCAGCCCAAATTTAGGATTTAGGTTTTCTCGTCCTTCTTCCTGTTTCGCCGAACCAAAGCTCGCGAGGAAGAGAGTGACCGTCCTTCCGGAAACTTTTCGACGGCCACCGCGGGAGCTCTAGTGTACGGAATCTTCGTAGGAGTATACATCTGGAAAGCCCTCGCCGAGATCTACGCGTCTGCGGTGCGTATTTCCGATTTCGTAAGATTTTTGTCGTTGGAGTGAGTAGCCCCAACTTCGTTTTTGTCCAAATCCGTCATGATTTTCTTTTGGCCAATTCTTGACGTGTAGTGCTTAAGAGGCTGCAATCGGAAAATTTGAGGCAAGTGGTGGACTCCCCATCTTGTTTAGACTTCTTTTAGTTCTTATTCTCTTTACTTTTAGCTTGCAAGACCCGATGTTATAATATTTGTTTTCCCGGTGTGTTGGTCTTTCCGAGTCCATACGTTTTGGTTGTCCTTAGTAAAATTGGTCGAGTAATTACATAAAGTTCGTCGAGTATTCACGTAAAGTTCATCGAGTAGTAATGTAAAATTCGTCGAGTAGATACATAATTCGTCAAGTAGTTATGTGAAATTCGTCGAGTAGTTACATGAAGTTCATTGAATTCGTCGAGTGGTTAAGTCGAATTCGTCGAATGGTTAAGTCGAATTCGTCGAGTGGTTAAGTCGAATTCGTCGAGTGGTTAAGTCGAATTCGTCAAGTGGTTAAGTCGAATTCGTCGAGTGGTTAAGTCGAATTCGCCGAGTGTTCTTAAAAATTGATCAAGTTGTTACTACGAGTTCGTCGAGTGATCACGCCGAATTCAACGTATGGTCTAGACGAATTCGTCGTGAGGACTGTTTTTACTTAGATTTTTTTGGGTTTTCTTTTGTGTTGTCCTGGTGATCCGATGTCAAGTCATATGCGGTGCCAGATTTTGTTATAATATTTTTGGACCGTTGGGTTGGGTTGAATGAATGACTACCACCACAGTGTCTGTTCGTGAATCATTACACCCGGTGGCTTTATTATGGACTGTTGGGTTGAGTTGGATGGATGATCACCACCAGAGTGCCTTTTTCTTTAGATGTTTTGGTCTGATGGATTGTGTTAGAAAGAATGTCACCACCTCAGTGTTATTTTATGTCTGGTGTTAATGATTCACTTTTCGGATCAGTCTTTTTTATTGTATATATACATGATTATTAATACAGATATTTATTGCACTTGGTGCAAGTCCTTTCATATAGACAGTTCATGCTGAATTAATTATACTTAATGTTCATATGATCTTTGTTTGTTGTTGTTCTGGTGTGGGTTCGAATCCCCCCGCCAGCTTTTTTCCTGCTATTTAATAGCGGGACTTTGGCCCGCCCGGTTTTATGAAATCGCGCCCGGTTCCCGGCCCACCGGTCCTCCCGCCCGGTTCCGCAATTCTTGAGCGGTCCGTGGAGGGTGCGGTTTGCTTACCTGGGTCGGACCGGCTGGGTGCCCGGTCCGCGGTTCAACCTGTCCGACCGGCCAGTCCGGTCCGATTTTTAAAAGCTTGCTTCTAACCCCTCATGTTGTGTAGTGTGATTGTCAAACACATATGCAAGAGTAGAAATCTTGTTAATTCAAATTTGAAATACATTTTTGATCTTGAAAAGGTTTAGCTAGAGCTTTTGACTTCGCTTGCGCCACTTATCTATCGCTAGCATTTTTGACGTCACCTTAAGACAAGTAGATAAATCTCTCTCACTTGCAAACTTGAGATTTAACCTTGCTACCTGTTTCTTATGGTTTCGTTACAAATGTTATTTTTGTTTTTTGCAAACCTCTGAACCATCAAAATGGTCATAAAATAATATGATAAATAGTCACCTAAGTATGAAACTCGAAAATAAATCTGTACTTGTAAGCAAATCCTTGAACTGCGTTGTCTAACTGGGCATCTGTCTGCCGTCATGATCACGACAAGCAGGATTACTTTTCCGACAAGACCTGCACGCAGATCTGATCGTGAATCATGTGCGCCCGCTATAGTACCTACATTCTTCATCAATCACGGCTTACAACATATTATATGAATAATTTTAGGCTATATCCCGGAGAAGGCTATCATTTCAGAAATGTCTGTTTGACTTAGATGTTGGTATGTTTACTAGTTCTGTTCAAGGTATATCAATACTCGATTATGCCGTTTGTTTTGCTCACAATTTAATTGATTAATTTGCTCATGGTTTAATTCTTATGTTTTGAGGCATTTTTCCTCTGTTTTGGATTTGTCTTAGTGTTCGTGACTGCGCCGCCTGCTCCTTGAGCTACTTCTCGTTCAGCTACAGTTTTGCCTGGAGGTTTTTCTTTTGTAGTTGCTTACATCAGGTTTTATGTATTTGTTTCCTTTACTGTCGGTGTGATTTGTCATGTATTAGTTACTGTAAGTCATTTTCTTTTATATCGTGGACAACTACTAGGATTCTGTTGATGTACTAGATTATTTTAGTTATGAAATTTTCATTACTGTTGTTACTGCATTTAATTATGTTTCAACACTGTGTGTAGCATTAAATTTTACAAAGAAATACATGCGCATTAATTCTCACTGTTTTAAACTTTAAACGTTTTCGCGTATCTATAAACAATAAATTTTCCATACAAAATAATTATTTCAAAAGAAAAAAAAACTATTTTCAGTATCGTTGCGTTCGCCTTAGCAAGCATGAGTTCTTTCCGCCCATGTCTGTGGCATCACAGCCCGCCCAAAGCGCACTCTGACCTTTGTCGAGACGGGTCGTAACAGGAATGATGATGATTTTCCTGATGATATTGTGTTCTACCATGAGGAGCATGATTAGGTCTATAAAAAGAAATGGGATCAAGATCCTATAATGGGTGAGGTAGACCCATGATCGGGGGATTCATATGGTCATAATTGTTATCAAAACAAGGAGCCTGGACTAAAGTGTTCAAGAAGGGGACAGGAAGTGTCTCTCCGAGGTGGAGTGGCCTAACAAAAATTCCTAGATGCCTCCAACTCATTGAGTGTTGAGACCACCTAGGTGTTTATATGTGATTAAATTGAGCCAGCTTGAATTTTTGAAAATTTGCATGGTAATTTGAGCATTAGAACTAATTGCTTGGCATTGTAAAGAGAGGCCTCAAACCTCGTATATAATTCTTGAATGATAAATTACATGTATGAATACATTTATATAGGAAAGGAGGAAGAAGAGAAATCTCAATCCAAGATGTGGGACTAATACAAAGAGAGAGAGGAGGAAAATGGGCCCCTAGATGAGCCCTTAATTAGGCTTTTCTAACACTCTCCCGCAAGCTGGAGCGTACAAGTCGTAGGCACCAAGCTTGGATAAAAACTGGTAGTATAGAGGCCGGGAGAGAGTTTTAGTCAGGATGTCAGCAACTGGGTTTGTAGCAGGAACATGCTCCAAATCTATCTTCTTTGACTGTACTTTTCCCAAATAAAGTGACAGTCAACTTCAATATGCTTTGCGTGTTCGTGAAATACCGGATTCTTGGCAATATGTATACCTGCTTGACTATCGTGAAATAGGGTCGTCGGTGATGAGAGACGAACACCCAAGTCTCCCAGAAGGCTCTCAAGTCAAGTTAACTCGGAAACAACAGCAGCCATAGCCTGGTACTCGGCTTCAGCAGAAGAGCGAGCAACCACAGTCTGTTTCTTGCTACGCCAAGTTATGAGATGTCCACCAAAGTAGGTACAAAAACTAGTTGCGGAACACCTATCATCAATGGATCCTGCATAGTCAGCGTCAGAGTACACGACAAGAGATAGAGATGTGGATGGCTTGTACACAAGCCTTTGTCCGGGAGCGTTCTTGAGATATCGAAGAATACGCTCGACGCTTGAAGATGAGATGTCTGAGGAGCATGCATAAAACGACTCACAACTCCCACAGCAAAAGAGATGTCTGGTCGAGTAACCGTAAGATAGATCAGCTTTCCAACCAAGCTTCTATAGTATTCCGGATTTGTAAGCAGCTTATCGTGTGGGCAGAGAGCTTGTGATTAGCGTCCATAGGAGTATCTGCAGGTTTGCATCCAGAATAGTCGGCATCATGAAGGGGGTTCATACAATACTTCCTTTGGGATAACACAAGATCATTAGGGCGTCGTGCAACCTCAAGCCCAAGAAAATATTAAAGGTTGCCAAAATCTTTGATCTGAAAGGCGGAGTTCAACTGTTGTTTGATATGTTGTATCCCTGAAGTATCGTCGCCAGTAATGAGGATATCGTCAACATAGACAAGTAAGATCACTGTTCCGGTTGACCGGTGTCGGGTGATGAGATAAAAGTCAGCCGAGCTCAGAACAAAGCCAATATCACAGACAATCTTGTTGAATTTTTCAAACCAAGCGCGCGGGGACTGTTTGAGACCATAAATAGATTTCCGAAGATGACGGACCCGAGACTCCTCCGTGGTCTCAAACCCGGGAGGTTGGTGCATATAAACAGTCTCCTGCAGATCGTCGTTGAGGAAGACGTTCTTAACATCTAGCTGATAAAGAGGTCAATGACGCTGAACAACCAAGGAGAGAAGAACGCGGATCGTGTTCAATTTGGCCACCGGAGATAAGGTTTCCTCATAATCAAGACCAGGTTGCTGAGTAAAACCCCGGGCCACGAGGCGGGCCTTTAGACGCTCAACGGTGTCATCCGCCGCATCTTTAACAACAAAGACCCACTTGCAGCTAACACAGTGTTGGCCTGAAGGAAGAGAAACCAGATCCCAAGTCCGGTTAGCCCAGAGAGCCCGCATTTCATCATCCATAGCCGTCCGCCACCGTGGGTGTTGAAGCGCCTCCTGCACAGTGTTAGGAATAGAAATAGAGGAAAGAGAGGTGGCAAAGGCGTAGAGAGATGGAGTCAGCCGATGGAGAGAAATGTAGTTGGCCAAAGGATGAGCTGTAGAGGCAGGAGTTGGATCTGCCGTTGTCGGGGTGTCGCTGGGAGCAGGGAGCTGGTGCAGGGAATCATCCTTAGAGCGACGACAATTGTAGGCACGGATAAGGGGCGGAGGAACCCGAGGGGGGGCAGGTTGAGAGGCTGAAAGAGATGACATGGAAGAGGGTGTGACAGGTACGGCAGGCCGAGGAAGAGGAGGAGAGGAAGACGGGGTGGGAGATGGTAAGTGGGAGGGCTGGTCTTCGCAGAAGGTGACATCTGCCGAGACGACTAGCTTGCCATCAGAAGGAGAGTAGCAAACATACCCTTTTTGAGTACGGGAGTATCCAACAAACATATATTTTGCCGCCCGAGGAGCAAGTTTGTCGGAAGGGGGGCCAAGAAGATGAACATAACAAACACACCCGAAAACCCGCGGGGTGAGAGAGGTGGGGTTGGCGGAAGGATAGAGAAGTTGGATATGTGAGGCAAAGTCAAGAACAGACGAGGGTACGTGGTTGATGAGATGACAGGTTGTGGAGACAGCAAAATTCCATTATTCGATCGGAACCTGCATTTGAAACATGAGGGACCGAGCAACATCAAGAAGATGACGATTCTTCCGTTCGGCCACCCCGTTTTTCTGAGGAGTATACACACACAAAGTTTGATAGATGACGCCAAATTCGGTGTAGAGATTGGAGAAGGTGTGACCCGTATACTCGCGAGCATTATCCGTGCGGAGGATTTTGAGAAGGGTGACGAACTGCGTACGCATCTCAGTTAAAAAGGCACGAAACACAGATGTAAGTCCAGTACGATCATGTAGTAAATATAGCCACGTAGTACGCAATTAATCATCAATAAAAGTGACAAAATAGAGAAATCCAAAGATACTAGGCACCTTATAAGAGCCTCATACATCAAAATAAACTAAAGATAAAGGAGTACTACTCCTAGTACAGACAGGGGGAAGGAAGAACGATGTTGTTTGCCGTAGATACAAGACTCACAAGAGAACTCCCGTAAAGGAACATCAGGAAGAGCACGCTTAAGAATCAGAAGAAGAGCATGCCCAAGGCGGCGATGTCAATCAACAGTGGAGACGGCAGAGAGAAAAGTGTGTGAGATATCCAAGATGTATTTCCCATTCAACAGCTGCCCCTACCAATGATACTCCGGGTACGGCAATCTTGCATAAGAAAAGAAGAAGGAGAAAAGGTTATGCAACAATCAAGGTCGTGCGTCAGGCGACTAACAGAAAGTAAATTGAAAGGAGACTCCGGAACGTGAAGAACCGAGGAAAGAGAAAGGGTCGAGTTAAGCTGGAGAGAAGCAGTGCCAGAGACCGATAGGGTGCCACCATTGGCCACAGTGATACACGGAGGATGAGTCGTCTGGAGATACTGGGAGGTAATACAATGTCACTTGGCCTTAGGGCCTTACAGTTGCTCTTTACAAAGGTGGCTTCCAAACATCGGCACGCAGGCCGACCACACATGAACAAACATAATATTTCAACATAGTCTTCGAGGGCTAGCAGCAGCGGCAGCAGTAGCAGGGATTTAGCCTTTAAATGTCCCGCTCGGCTCTCCAACACCTGTACAAGGACAGTCCACCCAACGGTGGCAAACAAGGCAACGGTCAGCATTCAGCTGCCAATTTATAGTGACCCTACCCCAATCTCGGGGCAATGGTATTCCTTCCCTTCATGCATAGCAATTTACAGGCAGAGATATATACATCACACATTGTGCTCTCACGCACAAGCAAGCCATCACAACCATCAGCCACGTGGCCCGACGATCCGCGGCTAAGAAAAGGCGTGGGTCGGTTTCACCGTACCTGTTTGGCATAAAGCCATAAGAGCTCATTAAGCTCACACATAGCCATACCATCCTCACGGGACTGGCTTTATGTTTATCGGTTAGCTAGGAGCCACGCCTCGCATTAGCGACAGAACTCATTTTTCATCCCTAGGCTTAACCGTACATTCATAGCATACACTTGAGGGTATTTTCCTGGACTACCAAGCCAGTACTTCTTGCTACTACCCTTCATAGGCACAACCTATCAAGCGTCATGAGCATTAGAAGCATCAGGGGGTCTTTTCCTGGACTTTCGCACCAGTACTTCCTGCTACTGCCCTTCACAGGTCCAACCCATCGAGCATCGCAAGCATCACAAGTGTCTTTTCCTGGACTACCACTCCAGTACTTCCTGCTACTGCCCTTCACAGGTCTAACCCATCGAGCATCACAAGCATCACAAGGGTCTTTTCCTGGACTACCACTCCAGTACTTCTTGCTGCTTCCCTTCACAGGTCCAACTCATCGACTCCTTAAACTACACGGTTCATCGCGGAGTCTTCTTTGGTGTATATATGCAACATCACCAATCCAGACCAACCTGTCCAGATGGGCTTCACAGAGCATGCATATTCCGTACTACATTTCCGGATCTATATGCCAAATTATTGGGGATTCCAAGAATCAACCCAAGGGAATCCCTTCACAATCCACCCTCTGGTGGGGGAAATCTCATGCACATGCCAAAAAGGAAGCCTTCACATGGATAAGAAGGAAGATCGTTACCCTTGAAGATCACTTCGGAGCCATGGACTTCTAGTCAGCTGGAAAGCACCGCAGCAGCTTTGCCTCCACAAAGCTAGCCTCGGATCTCAAATCGTAACTCCGTAGCTCCACTGGTGGTCGGCTCCCCTCTCCTCCTCCTCCTTCCTCTCTCTAGTTTCTTAGAAAGAGGATGGCCAAGATAAAAATGAGAGACGCAACCGAGCCGGAGGAGCGGCCGAGTGCACCCTGTAGCTGGTGGAGTTGGGTGCGGAGCTCATCGATATCTTGGCGGGTAGTGGACATCGGATCACGGGCAGAAGCCCTAGTGGGAGCAGGAGTAGCAAAGGAAGTAGCAGCAAGGTGGGGAGGAAACTCATGCTTGTTGTAACAGGTAGCCTCAAGCTGACCACCCTGGCCACAATATGTGCATTTCATAGACGAACGACCACCACGTCATCGTCCCTGAGACAGAGGTCGGCCTCCTCGAGTGGAAGATCCACGAGTAGGAGGGGGGTCGGAAGGAGACGTTGTTGAAGAAGAGTCGGTGCAAATTCGGGAGGAGCCTCAGTAGGAGGCGTAACTCTAAGCAGCATTGAGCAGACATCAGACAATGAAGGAGTTGTCGTGGAAGAAAGGATCTGGGCCCGAACACTATGCAGGTGGGGCGGAACACGGGACATCATCATCGCGATGGTGACAGCCTCTTTCTGGGCCCGTTGAGTGGCTTGATCGGTAGTTGGAGGCTGATGTTGAATCCAAGCCTCGACCAGGGTCTTTTTCTGGGCAATGAAAGAGATCATATCGCCGGGAGCACCAGGAGCAAGGTTCTGAAGGGCGGAGAGAATATCATATAAGTGTTGAAGACTGTTGTGCACAGAGTAAAAAAAGTGGATCACCTCCCACATGGCCTTGATCGTGTCATGATACATGGTTATCCTGTAGGGCTCGGTGTCCATAGAGTTGAGGAGCCAGGACTGCACCCAACCATCATCGCGAAGCCAAACATCGGAGGGAGCATCGGGGGTAGCTCGGGTCAAGTGGTGAAGAAGACCCTTTGTCTGCAGAACACGACGAACAGAGTGAACCCATTCGACAAAATTTCGTTTCCCAGTCATTGAAATGATAGTAATCCGTAGCTCATCACGGAGTTCGGAAGCCGTAGCAGCCGCACGGGCTGGCGGAGCAGAAGTAGCAGCGGAAGCATCGGAAGCCATGCAGCTAGCAGAAGAGGCTGAGCTTCTAGCAAGAGAAGTCGGGCGACTAGTAAGAGAGGTCGTGCGGCTTGGCAGAGACGGCCAGGCGGCTAGCAAGGTTTGGACCGGGCAGCTAACAAGAGAAGCTGGGCGGCTGGGCAAAGAAGGCCGGGAGGCTTGGCAAAGAAGGTCGGGCGGCTAGCAAGAGAAGCCGAGTGGGTAGAAGGAGAAGAGGCCGAAGAGAGAGAAGTCGACAGAGGAAGTAGTAGCACGGTCTCGGCCGACACACCAACGACAAAGAAAGTCGCGACCAGATTGCAGCTAAGGGAAGAGGAGAGACCGCTAGCGACAAGACAGGTCGCAGCGACTAGCGGTGAAGCGGTTAGAAGGGAAGGCCGCACGGTCAAGGTGAATCCGCCAGCAACAAGGAAAGTCACGACCAGGATGCGGCTAAGGGAGGAGGAGAGACCGCTAGCGACAAGACAGGTCGCAGCGACTAGTGGTGAAGAGGTTAGAAGAGGAGTCTGCATGGTCAAGGTGAGTCCACCAGCGGCAAGGAGAAATGCCACGACCTAGATGCGGACTGAGGCGAGGAAAGATGAAGAAACCGCAGCGAGCAAGAGGCGCAACATACGGCTAGAGAGAGACCGCGACGACTTTAGAGAGGTCGCGACAAGCGGGAAGAGAAAGAAACGCGAGAGAAAGGCCGTACGGATAACAAGGGAGACCGGGCGGTCAGAGAAAGAAATAAGAAGTGGACCCCACGTGTGAGAGAGGTTTACAAAAGAGAGGTAGGAGGAGGAGGAGATGTGGAAGCCACGAGAGAAACAAAGTTACGGAGACAACGGCTAGAAAAAAAAAAGGACAGGTCGCACGACACTGCGTCTAAGTTGGAGAAGGGAAAGCCGCGCGGTTAGCCAGGAGAACAAGCGGTTTCCAAACAGACAGGTCGGAAACAGGTCAACCTAGGTCGGGCGGTTAGGAAAAAAAAGGAGACCACGAGTAGCCGCGAACAAACCGCGAGAGCCCGCGGACAGAGAGACCGCGAAAACCCAAAGAGGAGACCGGTTGCCTCTGATACCATGTAAAGAGATGACTCAAACCTTGTATATACTTCTTGAATGATAAATTACAAGTATGAATACATTTATATAGGAAAAGAGGAAGAAGAGAAATCTCAATCCAAGATGTGGGACTAATACAAAGAGAGAGAGAGAGGAGGAGTAAAATGGGACCCTAGATGGGCCCTTAATTAGGCTTTTTTAACAGGCATCATGGACCCATGGTTATAAAGACCGGACATTGATCTCATACAAGTCCTGCTACCACGTAGACATAACCCTAAACCCCAAAGTCTAATTATGTGCCATAAAATGTTGAAGGTAAAATGTTTCCAACATGACAAAGTGGTCGTCTACAAGTGCATGCCTCAAAAATACTCACAGATTCTGGTATCACAATTATCAAATAAGAGCCATACCTTCCAGTGATAACTAAATCAAAATTTTCTATCCAGTCATACTTGCAAGGCAAACCAGCTTCCAAAATGTTGTCCCCGCAAAGAAAGTTCATAACAACATTTGTGTAGTCCCACAAGCTGCAATTAGCAAACTCCAGAGATGTTTAGCATTAAAAATCAAAGCAACATATGGAAAAAAATTACACTACTATTTAGTTAGCATCGGTGCATGATTTGGATGAAAGAGGCAAATTAATTCACTACCAAAACAATTTACAATTTATAAAGAATATAAATCCAACGGCAGCATTGACACCAAGAAAATAATGCACACGTTCATGCAAAATCTGGGGATAAGGACCTTTTGCTGGTAAAAGTGCTTATGGAAGTCATAAAAAACTATAAATCCAACTGCAGCATTGACACCAAAAAAATAATACACATGATCATGCAAAATCTGGGGATAAGGACCTTTCACTGGTAAAAGTGCACATGGATATCTTGTTCATGCTTTGAATCAAAGTAACATCTTGTTCTTTATAGAACATTTGATACATGATAGGTTATGAATGTGGAGGCACTAAGGTGTGACCCTAAGTGGAATGTAATGCGGATGCAATTGAGGTTAAAATTATAACAATTAATTGATTGAAATAAAATATATTCAATAGCACATTTGATTACAAAAAAAATGAATTAAGATGCATGCATTAATTCACAAGCACTGTGGAGGCACTACACATTTAGGTAAAAGGACTCCCAATTAAGGCTCTATTTGTTTGGGCGTTTCGCTGCTCCGTTTTGGGCAAATGCCACCGGAAGGAGGGTAAACAAATGAATCTCCGGCGGCGTTTGCTCCGTTTCCACCCGCCCGCCTTGAGAAACGCCCAAAAAAGCTCCGTTTGGAGCAGCCACCTCCCCCCTCCATTTTGAACACTCCGTTTCCACCCGCCGGATCGATCCGCCACCGCCGAAACAAATGAAGCCTAAGAAAACATATCATCATCATGATGAGATCCTAGTTGTAAAAGGACGTCTCCATGCCAAGAGTAAAAGGACTCCCAATTGAAGAAAACAGATCATCATGAGATCCTAGTTGACATACACTCTGAGTGTATGAAGCCGCACGATGTCGAGTATGTCAATGCCACCGAACTCAAATGAGTAGAAATTTGTCCAGAGAGGGCAGGGGCCCACAATCATGTGCAGGTTCGTACAAAGGCCCCGAGTGGCATTGTTGCGATTGTCGCCCGAGCAAACAATGAAATGAAGGCCAGGAGACCGGAGAATGTCAAGTTGTGTCACCAGGAGAGGGGCAATGAAATTGTGGCAGACCACACTGTCAATCAGCACTATCAGGGAAGTGTTGTATATGAAATCAGAGAGCGTCAGAATGTGGAGGCTAGAGGAGCCTTGATATGCTCAAACATGAGGGGCAAGTACACCCACTATCGTAAGGTAATAATTAAAATGTGGAGTGACTCCCGAGTATCAATCTCTCGCGAAGTACGAAAAGGTGGATTTAACGTCTAAGGAAGACTTGAGATTGAAGTCTCTTGATTGTCAGATTCATGGAAGGTTTTGAGTTTCTTCTATGCTAATGCAAGTGGTAACTAATATTTGTATTGCCCTATATATATAGGGGGGCTTTATTTATTCAAGTAATAATATTATTTTTTGCTTTTTCGTTTGACATAGTATCAGAGCTACAAACAACAACAACAACACTCAAGCCTTTATCCCAATATAGTGGGGTCGGCTATACGGATCCTTTGTCGTCATTGTGCCCTATCTTTTGTCATAATCTCACTAATGCCTAAGTACATCATGTCTTTCCTTTTAGTTTCATTCCAAGTCTCTATCGGTCTACCCCTCCCTCGTTTAACATGCCCAGTGACTAGACTCTCATAATGCCTAACAGGTGCCTTTAATGGTCTCCTTTGTACGTGACCAAACCATCTTAGACGAGCTTCTCGCATCTTCTCTACAATTGGTGCTACTCATGTCTTATTCCTGATACATTCATTCCTAGTTTTATCCAACCTCGTGTGTCCACACATCCACCTAAGCATCTCATCTCCGCAACTCCCATTTTTTGCTCATGTACATAATTCACTACCCAACACTCAGAACCATAGAGCATCGCGGGTCTAATTGCAGTACGGTAAAACTTGCCCTAAAATTTTAGTGGACTTTACGATCACATAAGATCTTTGGCGCGTCTCTCCACTTCAACCAACTCGCTTGGATTCTATGCGTCACAACTTTATCAATACCTCTGTTTTTTTGAACTATCGATCCAAGATATTTAAAGCACTTAATACGAGAAATATCGTGATCACCTAACTTGACATGGTATCAGAGCTACGAAAAGAAAAACAGTCCTAGCTGACGATATAACGGCTGCCGCTCGACACAGCGCCCGCTCCGCTCGTTCTTGCAGCCCAGTGAACCCTCCACTTCACTTCTCTCTCTCTTATTCCTCATTTCCTCTGACTGTCGCGGGTGGCGTAGCCCGCCGATCAGCGCACGGGCAGATCGGTGCCCCGGATGGCCGCCATTCAGGTAACCGTCTAAAGTACCCTATATTTCACATAAAAGTTTCGCTTTTCATCCCTCTATCTCCTCCTAGGGGGATCGAGTAATCTCTCCACTAGATCTCCATATATCATGGATCTTGGGATTTTTCTCTCCTTTGCTTTCTCTTATGATTAGGCTTATACGTCGTCCTTCAAGCCTCCTTTGACTTCACTCAAGGATCTATTGTTATAGGATCCAAGGCGGTCCTATTGGTGGTGTCCGGCAATTTTTTCGGCATCACTCTTTTTTTGGTGATCTCGTAGAGGCTGTTTTTTTTCTTCTCGGAATTTTTTCTTCCGACACATCTTTATTCTCTGATTTCATTATGTCTGACGTGGTGGATGCTCCTGACATATCACAACTTGCTGGATCTACCCAGGTTAGACGCTTCAAGGATCTACCCGGGTTGGGCATGATCATACGGCATCTCAGATCACCATGATTCGTCTTGATACAACAAATTACCTATCATGATCTCAATCTATTGCCTTGGCCCTTAAAAGTAGTTGTTTGTTTGGTTATGTTAACGGGACTATTAAGGAGCCAGCGCAAACCGCATCTATGTGGGCTCAATGGGAATCAGAGAACTTTTTGGTTAAGTCATGGTTGATTAATTACATGCAAAACACTATTGCACGGAATTATCTATTCTTGTATACAGCTGCAGATATTTGGAGTCGTGTTGAATCTACCTATTCCCAGAAAGGTATCACTGCTCAGATCTTTTAGCTACGAAGAAAGATCTTTCTCCTTCGACAGGGTGATCGACCACCGTCCGCTTATTATTTGGAGTTCACTCAGCTATATCAGGAGTATGACCATTTTACATCCCTCGACCATGTCTGCACGGCTGATGCTCTTCTTGTTTCGTGCTCATGAAGATCAGAATGGGGTGTTTGAGTTTCTACATGGTTTACACCTGGACTTTGATCAGATTATTGTTCAGGCCGCATACCACTTCATTCGTTGTCAGAGACATATAGCATTGTCCAATAGGAATATGAACGCCACCAGTCTTGGAGTTCAGAGGTTCTTTCTAGTAGTTCTGCACTTGCGGCTTCTCATTCTGGAGGCACTACTCCTCGGGAATTTAAGCCCAGGACCTCTGACAAACACCACTTGATGTGTGATTATTGTGGTCGGAGTAGACATACTCGCGTCAAATTGCATGGGCCCCCTCCATCGAGAGGTGGCATGGTTCCTCGTGGTGGACGTGGTTGTGGCTGCTTAAATTTCAGCTCTCCTCTCTCTGATCACCCGACTGAGTTCATTGATGATAGTACTTCTAGTGCCCAATTCTCAGAGCCTCTGTCTCTACCTGGGGACTTTTTCTGTTGATGAGACGATGACTCTCTGTCGTATGATGCAGGGGTTATCCTTGGAGCCCACTTGTGGGCCCTCCTCATCCTTTGCTCATTTGGGTAGTCCAAGTGCTCACTCTGTTGTTGTACCCCCTGCCACTTATTGGATCATTGATTCTGGAGCTACAAATCATATGACTGGGTCATTGTCAGGTTTTGTTTCCTATTCACCATTGTCTGGCAGAGACAAGGTAAGCATTGCTGATGGAACACTTTCCTCTATTACAAGAAAAGGCTCTATCACTTGCTCTTCTCTTACCTTGGCTTCTACCATTCACATCCTTTCTTTCACTCACAACCTCTTGTCTGTTAGTCATATTACAAATCCATGAAGTGCTATGTCACTTTATTTCCTTCTTATTGTGTATTTCAGGACCTGCAGACAAAGAAGGTGATTGACTCCGGTAGAATATATGATAGATTGTACGTGTTTAATGTCGTT
Organism: Platanthera guangdongensis; assembly: GCA_039583875.1. Classification (NCBI taxonomy): domain Eukaryota; kingdom Viridiplantae; phylum Streptophyta; class Magnoliopsida; order Asparagales; family Orchidaceae; genus Platanthera; species Platanthera guangdongensis. The sequence goes on along the minus strand of CM077150.1, from coordinate 418,472 downwards.
ATTCCTCAGGCCTTTCATGTCAACCAGCTTCCTCATTTGGCTACCTGACATCGTCGTTTGGGCCACCCCTCTATTTCTACTATGCATATGTTATTTCCTAGTTTTTCATCTTTTGTTTTTAAAACTTTTTTGTGTGATGTTTGTAAACTTGCTAAGCCTAAGCGTGCCTCTTTCAATCACGTGTCTAAGACTTTTGTTGTACCATTTCATGCTATTCATAGTGATGTAAGGGGCCCTGATCCTGTTTCTTTGATCTTTGGTTGTCATTTGTTTGTTACTTTCATTGATTATTGTTCTCACGCTATGTGAGTTTATTTGATGCATAGTAAAAATAAAGTGCTCCATCTTTTCCAAAAATTTCATAAAATGATTTTAAATCAATTTGGTGTCACCATTAAAATTCTTCGCAGCGATAATGGGCTTGAATACATGGATACCAAAATTGAAAACTATTTGAGTTCTCATGGCATCGTTCATCAAACCACGTGTGTACATTTTCCTGCACAAAATGGTGTTGCTGAACGAAAAAATTATCATCTTCTTGAAGTGACACGATAATTGTTATTTACGATGTCTCTTCCAAAATACTATTGGGGTGATGCCCTTCTAACTGCGGCTTACCTTATCAATCGTATATCATCTCGTCATCTAAACAAGTATACTCCTCCACATACCCTTGACATACCTCCTACTACTCTTGTACCCAGTGTGTTTGAGTGTTTGTGTTTTGTTCATATTCATAACATTACTCGAACAAAACTTGATCATTGTGCCCTTCGTTGTGTATTCATTGGTTATTCCCCTACACAGAAAGGGAACAAATGCTATCATCCTCCAAGCAAGAAATTTTTTGCCTCCATGAATGTTGATTTCATGAAAGTACCTCTTATTATGAGTCCTCACTTCGGGGGGGGGGGGGGGGGGGGGGGGGGGGGGCTTCATACTTGGAAGTGAGTGCTCCTACTCTTCCTCTTCCTCTTCCTATTCCTCCATACATTACCACTCAGCGGGAGAGTGAGGATATTCTTAAAGAAAAAGAGTTGCAGGAGTACACTCGAAGAAGCAAAAGATCAAACACTCAATCACATCCCATAATACCAGAGCCGCCACCGGATTTGCCTGCAGCATCCCTGGAGTTACCTATTGCCCTCCGAAAAAGTATACGCCCATCCACTAAATCTGTTACCTAACTATGTGTCAGATGTCTCTTTATGCTCTTCCCATAAAGCCTTTGTCGCTTCTCTTTCTTCTGTGTTCGTTCCCGGTACATGGCAGAAAGCACTTGGTTACCCAAAATGGGCAAAGGTGATGATAGAGGAAATGCAGGCTCTAGAAAAGAACCACACATGTGATTTGGTCAATCTCCCTACTGGCAAGAGGACATTTGGATGTCGATGGATTTTTACAGTAAAGCAGAACTCTGAAAGTATTGTGAAGTGATTCAAGGCACGATTGGTGGCAAGAGGCTACAATCAAACTCATGGTATTGACTACCAAGAGACTTTTGCTCCCGTGGTAAAAATGAATACAATACGGGTCCTATTATCTTGTGTCGCTTGTAAAAAGTGGAACCTTCAACAGCTAGATGTAAACAATGTTTTCCTTCATGACAAGTTGGAAGAGGAAGTTTATATGTTGATGCCTCTAGATCTTGTCTCTATCGGCTCTGAAGGGAAAGTGTGTAGATTGAAGAAAGCTCTATATGGGTTAAAACAATCTCTGAAAGCTTGGTTTGGGAGACTTCACAAAGTCATGATCTCATTGGAGTATACCCAAAGTCATATTGATCATACTCTATTTATCAAACGAAAAAAGATGAAGGTGGCTATCCTGATTGTATATGTTGATGATATGGTTATTACAGGTGATGACATGGATGAGATTTGTGCCGTGAAACTCAAATTTGCTAGTGAATTTGAAGTGAAAGACTTGGGTAAGTTGAAATATTTTCTAGGGATTGAAGTTGCCAGATCAAAATATGGTATTCATATTTCTCAGCGGAAGTACGTCCTTGATTTATTAAAACAGACAGAAATTAGTGGTTGCAAGCCTGCTGATACTCCTACTAAAGTGAACCACAAACTTGGACGTGATGATGAGGAGTTAGTGGAAGATATTTCTGGTTATCATAAGTTGGTTGGTAAACTGATCTAACTATCTCATACCCGTTCTGACATCTCATATGCAGTAGGAGTGGTAAGTCAATACATGCATTCCCCTAAAGTCCTACATCTTGATAATATGCATAGAATTTTGAGGTATTTGAAGACCTCGCCTGGTAGGGGAATTTTATTCTCTCCTAATGATCCCTTAAAAATTGAAATATATACTGCTGCTGATTGAGCTGGATCAATTGATGATAGGAGATCTACTACATGATATTGTTTTTTTATTGGGGCTAATCTGGTCACTTGGAGAAACAAGTGGCTCGCTCTAGTGTAGAGGCAAATTTTAGAGTCATGGCTCATGGTATATGTGAGGGGATGTGGCTTCGTTCCCTCTTGAATGATATTGGTTTATTAGAAATCGGTCCGTTCAATTTATATTGTGACAATAAGAATGCAATCAGCATTGCTCAGAACCCTGTCCAGCATGACCGCACAAAGCACGTTGAAGTTGACCGACACTTTATTAAAAAATATATTGTGAAAGGGATTGCATGTACCCTTTCGTAAACTCAGAGGGACAACTAGCTGTTTTTCTCACCAAGGCATTGAGTGAAAAAATATTGGCATCGATTATTAGCAAATTTGGTATGAAGAACATTGCATGGCCAACTTGAGGGGGAGTATTAACTAATATTTGTATTACCCTATATATAAGGGCTTTCTCCGTTTAAGTAATAATATTATTTTCTGCTTTTTCGTTTGGCAGCAAGAAAATAAAAACAAAATTACTATTATGGGTCGCGGGTCGCCGACCTCCGTTTAGCTTCACCGCAGGTCGCCGACCTCCACTTTGCTTCACTGCGGGTCGCCGAACTCCGCTTCGTAACTTGACTCGTGTCTAATCAAAGACAATGTAACCACCACACTTACTTTCACCGCACAACAAGTACAATCGCTTAGGGAAAAACAAAACAAGAGGCTAGGCCTCCTAGGCTACTCCACGGAGATGGACAAGCACAAGGAATATTTCAATAGAAATATTAAAAGTATTCATACACACAAGTCCAATTCAACATCATCAACATAAGAAAAGAAAGACAAGCCACAAACTCGATTGCGGGAGAGGAGAGAGATACAAACGACGCTTGAGACTCTTTCGTAGAGACAAAGGAGGTTTCAGATCGCGACTTTGTGAACGCTTTTCTCGTCGGCCGTCGTTCGGGGTAGAGGAACTCTGTCACCAGCTCCCAGTTTACCCGTCTTCTCAAGGGTTTTGCGTCACCTACATCTTCTCTTCCGGCTCCCTAGCTTGCGGCGAGAGCGATGCTTCTTCTTCAACCTTGAGCTCTTGGATGATAAGCAAAGCCTAGGGGATGATACCTAGCTCTAGAAGAACAAAAACGGCAGACCTTGCGCGAAAAAAGACGGGCCCCGCACTAAAAAGACAACTGTGTATTTATAAGTGGAGCAGGATTTTGATCAGCACATGATCAGTGGTCGTGCGAGAAGGAAAAGTCCACTTCTTGTGTGCGAAGGAACCTATACTGGCAGGAAAACTTAAGGATTTGTGGGGGGGATATTGGTCTCGCATGACCAGTGGTCGTGCTATTATCCTCGTGCATATCGTCGTGTAAAAATAGGATTTCTCTGGTCAATTTCAAGGTTCTCGTCAATATCTGTAAAAAGACCTCGCACGACCAGTGATCGTGCGCAGCGGGGTCCACACCTCGTGCATGAAGGAAAATGCACAGATCATGGAATCCTCTAGTCGATCGCAGGGAACTTAAGTCGGCAAGTGCAAAATAACCGCGCACGACCAGGGGTCATGCGCAATGGGGGGCACTACTCGTGCGAGAAGAAAAATACACGAGTAGTGGCCTCCTCTTGGAAAAGGACCGAGGCGCACGGGGATAATACCATAACCATTGTACTTGCAGGAAAATGAACAAAACCTTTAGAAAAACACATCCACACAGCCATAATTATAACATCTACATATAAAAATAAAAAGAGAGGGAAAAAAGATCTCCCTCATGCATGGAATGACTAAAATGTCTTATTTAGCTCAAATGGGCTCACATGACATGCAATTAGATTACTAATGATTTTATGATGAAAACAACAATTGTATGAGTTAAAAGAAAGGAAAACTAAACTAGAATAGGGCCTAAAATAATATATGAAATTCGCTCATCAAATCGCCAATCGCAGAGCACAGAAATTCCAGACAATGCATCAGTGTGTGGGGTCCCATGTAGGTTGGTGAGTCATCGTCCTCCAGAACTTGGAAATCCCCAAGATTGATCTCAGGTTCCTCCACGCCAATGGTAATACGGAGCTCCTTCGGAGGACAATCATGAGTTAGAAAGTAATATTGTGAAGACCATGATACTCCTAGTTTGTCATTTGCGGGCCGTTAGGAGGCCCGGGCGGTCGGGGAGGTGGGCTGAGACGCGGGGGAGCCGCGGATTGCACTTGGGGAGGTGGTCGAAAGGGTATTAAGGGGTAGGATATCCGTCGGGGCGTAGAACTTGCCGGTAGTCCACCGGTGTCGGCGGAGGTGTCATTGAAGTCTGTTTCTGTAACATCCGTAAGTTTTGACGCGAAATTTATTTTAAATTGTAGGGTCGAGTTGCGACGGATTTTGATCGAGGCAGCGCGTCGTCAAGGTACAATGTTACTATTCTTATAATTCGCATCCGTTAATTTGAGAAGTGTGTTAGTCATAATGATAGTGTAACACATTTTAATTTTAGCATTGAAGCGCGGCAAAAATGGTTATGTTCATAGGAGTTAATGTGAAATAGCACACAATGGGGTGTCAATAGCAATTTTAACCCCCTCTCCTCATACAGTTAATAAGGAAAACCGCAAGCCCGTAATGTTAAAATCACGTATCCTATTTTTCACGGGTTAGAAACCGCAGTCGAACATTGCTTCCCGTCTCCCGTCTTTTCCCGTTCCGCATGCAGCAACTCACGAGACCGACGCCTCCCGCTGCCCTAGCCGGCGGCTGATCCCCCTCCAGAACCCCTCACCGACCTCTCCTCTTTCCTCTACGGGCGTCGGTGGGTGTTCTTTTTCCTTCCTTGGCCGTGGAAGAACCGATTTCAACCCTAACCGGTGGAAGTTGAATGTTTTGGTTCCGGTGAGTTCGTTTTCTCTCTTTTCTTCATTCCTTCATGGAAATCCTTCGATTTGGAAGTTAATCTAAACTAGGATTTCTTTCTCTTGCCCTAATTAGGTTTTGGAGTACGGATTCCACCGCAAAATTAGAGTTGGGAGCATTGGGAGCATAAATCCCTCCCACGTAAAGGTAATACGCTATGTTAGCCGTTAATTTTGGACTACCCTAGCATTTTGGAATTTTTCCAACGTTAACCCTAAAGGGAAATTGCGATATTTAGGTGCTACTTGGTTTGCAGGATTTTTGGCGGCCTCGAGTCAAGGCTTTGATAGTCCGCAGTAGCCAGATTTTCCTTCGGAAAAGAAAATGTCGCCGCATAGAGTGTACGAGCGCCGCACTACCACTATAAGGAAGCCTAATTTTTGTTAGTTAGACATAGCAAGAAATGTATTTTGTATACGCATGTGTAGGCTTTATACAAATATCATGACCATGCATAGAAAGGTGTGGTGGTATGAAAACGGTCGCGGAAAATGTGTAGGATGACACCCTTCCCCAAGACCAAAGTAGTCAGATCCTGAACAGTAATGTTAGGTACGAAACCTTTACCCGCGTACATAAGCTTGGAATTTGTCCAACTAAGGGCGTGAATGTCTCATCTAATCGACTACGAGAAAGTCAAGGAGTCGCTCAGTAGTACACCAAAAGAAATGTCTCATGCAGAGTAGCATCGACCAAAAAGGTCGGTAAGCACACAAAAGTCTTTTTGTGCTAGGTAGAGGCGCACTACCTTTCTCATAAGGCATATGGTACCCTATGAGCAGTACAGTCTTGGAAGTTGACTTCCCTTTGAGACAATTAGCAGATTCGAGACCGTGTCCGCGCGACACTAGAACAATTGAGTTCGTCGGATGGTCTCGGGTCGTCAGTTTCAGATGCGCGTTAGGAGCTACTCTGCCTAGAGCCTTCCAAGTAGATGTGCAGGCTAGAAACCGCCTAGAACTCAAGTATAGACGTGACGTGAGACAGTACACTAGTTAGTGAACGTCGGGACTTGGGAAAATATAATGAGAGTTCATGAACGTAGAACGAGCAGGTCTGTTGACCAGGGAGCATGGTAAACTCATGCATATCATAGCATAAAGATTTTAATGAACAAAACCAATTTTCAAAAGGCATGCACTCATCATTTAAGAAAAAGTTTTTTTAATGTCACTATGAGGAGTTATTTTTTCGTACTCTGACCCCTCGTGGGCAATGTTTTTACAGGTGACCGAGGTGGCAAACTACGCCTAGGATGAGCGTTTTGTGAAGTCAGTTTGTAGTAGCTTCCACTTTTAGTTTTCTCTTTTTCAGCATGTATTTGTAAATATCGTACAATGTACCTCGTTAATGTTTTATATGTCTTGTATCAGACTTATTATATTATTTCAGAATTTCAGTCATTTCACTTCTATTCATGTTTAGAGGCTCTGTGAATCCATATATCAGGTGCATTGTTACCCTTAATTTTCTTTCTTAGCTTTCGTTGTAAGTTTTAAAATTTTTAGTAGCTTCTACTTGAAAGTCCACCTAGTGTCGGCTATGTGCACCTATGGGGGGGGAATAGGTGACGTGTGGTTCTTTTGCGGAATTCACAGATGTACCTGCACAATAAAAGCAACAAACACAGAACACAGAATACACAGCAAATTTATAGTGGTTCCCCGACTTGGGTACATCCACTTTCCCCCTTCGACCTATCTCCCCAACAAGGGACGACTCGGTCACTTCTCCAACGGGATTGAAATCCAATCCCTTCACTAACGGAAGGAGCCCTTCCACACGTGAGAGTCAACACTCCCACAAATCGGGTTGCACCCAACCCTTACACCGCGGAACAAAAGTTCCTTTACAATAAAATAAAAGTAGAATGTACACGTGATACAAACTTCTCTTGGAGACACCGGTGTTCCTCTTTGGTCGACGACGTGTTCTTGAAGTCGATGAAGAGTCTACGACCTTGGTCTTGCTTGGAGAAGATCTCCCCGGAACCGGCGGCGGCACACGAGCGGCGGCTAGCTTCGGGATCGGCGGCTACGAAGAAGAGCAGCTGCTGAACTTGGAGATCCAAACTTCGTTGCGAAGCAAGCTCGGTCTACCAACGGTCACACGAGGATCGGTCGTCTCGATCGATTCGGATGGGAAGTGTTTCCGATCAACAAATCGAGAGACAAGGGATCTCTGGATAGACGCGTGAGACTCGAGCCTTGCTAAGCTACTGTCGCCGGAGATAGGGAAGAAGATCTATCGGTGGCGACGGACTTGCGCGAGCGGCGACGGAGGCGGCGGAAGGATTTCGCGATTTTAGGGTTTCCGTGAGCTCGCGTATTTTTCTGTATCTTTTTACTGTTCAAGATACCCAGGTATTTATACTGTAGCTACCCCCAATAAGACCGTTTGTGGGACCCACAGAGATAGTCCCCAAATCCCGGTCCAGATTTTAAACAGCGGCAGAATCCGGTTCAGGGAATAAGCTGAGAAAACGCCAAGTCAAAATCGGCGAGAATCGCAGACGATTCTCGACGAATCGGCGAGAATCACCAAGTGATTCTCGACGATTCGTCGAGAGTCGTTTGTGATTCTCGTCGAATCTCTTGTCGATTCTCAACGAATTGGACTTTGTGTTCATGGGCTGCTTGACCACTGGTTCGGCGGGAATTACAAGTGATTCTCGCCGAATCTTACTTGGCACCATTTTGAGATGGCCAGAAGAAGTCGGCGAGAATCACTGATGATTCTCGTCGATTCGGCGAGAATCACCAAGTGATTCTCGCCGATTCGGCGAGAATCACTTGGTGATTCTCGTCGAATTTGCCTTGGACGATTTCTCGTCTTCCACCTAGGAGCTGCTCCTTGACCCTCCATGCTCCTTGTCTTCTCTTGCATATGAGCGGCCCTGTGCTTGAAAATAAGTGCACTCCAATAGAGAGAGTACACGTAGGCCAACACACTGATCTGCTCAACGAGGGATTACGTCGTGCAGACCCGTGTATATTGACCTACTGCACCCTGACATTGGTGTGCACTTAGCGTGGAAAAACTACAAGCACAACTAGAAAAGGTTTATCAAATACATAGTCTATTCACCTTAGCTTGTCCAGGAGCTTCGTCAAATCAGGTACATTGTGGATACAATACCCAACAATCTCCCCCTATTTGAAGAAGCCTAAACCCTACAAGCTAAGGGGAATGGAGCGAATGAAAGTGAAAGCAAATGAAATTCATAAACTTAACATTGGGTGTGGTTATCCCTTACCAATACCGCTTTCTTGGAAGCAAGCTGGAGCCACACCTTAGCCTTGACCCCGAGAGGGGTAATCTCCCCCTTTTCGGCTTCTACAAAGCGGGGTCTGTAGCGATTGACTTTTTGCTCCCCCTCAGTTCTTGCAGCTGTACGCACGCGGAGTTCCTTGCTCCCCCTCGGTTCTTGCACTAGCCTGGAGCTTCTGGAGTCTTCACTCCTCATAGTTGAGCATTCCCAATTCAGTCTTGAAAAGATTGAACTTGGCCTCGTCTAGGGGCTTTGTGAATATATCAGCAATCTGCTTGTCCGTGGGGACATAACAGAGAGAGATATCCTTGTTCTCCACGTGCTCCCGAATGAAGTGGTAGCGTACTTCAATATGCTTCGTCCGGCTGTGCGACACCGGATTGTTGGCAATGGCAATTGCACTGGAGGAGTCGCAGTACATTGGAACTTCCTTGAACTGAAGGTTGTAGTCGGCCAACTGATTTCTGATCCAAAGAAGTTGTGCGCAACAGCTTCCTGCCGAGATATACTCTGACTCTGCAGTGGAGGTTGCAACGCAATTTTGTTTCTTGCTGTTCCATGAGATAAGCCTCCTGCCGAGGAATTGACACGTCCCGGAGGTGCTTTTCCTGTCATCCCTGCTCCCTGCAAAATCAGCATCTGAAAAGCCTATTAGCTCGACATCATTGTTCCTCGGGTACCACAAGCCAAGATTAGGAGTACCTTTAAGGTATCTTAGAATTCGCTTTGCAGCGACATAGTGAGATTCCTTAGTGTTCACCTGATATCGGGCACATACACATGTGGAGAACATAATATCCGGTCTACTGGCAGTAAGGTAGAGCAGGGATCCAATGATGCTTCTGTATTTAGTTTCATCGAAAGGTTTACCTTTCTCATCCTTATCCAGAGACATGGTGGATCCCATTGGAGTCCTCATAGAGGTTGCACTCTCCATACCGAATTTCTTAAGGAGTTCATTTGTGAACTTCGTCTGAGAGATGAAGATTCCATCCTCAGACTGTTTCACTTGAAGGCCTAAGAAATACTTGAGCTCTCCCATACTGCTCATTTCAAACTTTCCTTGCATAAGTTTGGAAAACTTTTTGCAAAGATTGTTGTCCGTTGAGCCGAATATTATGTCATCGACATAGATTTGCACCAGCAAAATCTTGCCTTTGACTTCCCTGAGAAACAATGTTTTATCTATTTTGCCTCTGGAGAACTTGTTCTCAAGAAGAAAACTAGATAAAGTCTCATACCAAGCTCGGGGAGCTTGTTTCAACCCATATAAGGCCTTATTGAGAAAATAAACGTGATTGGGATAAGTAGGATCGACAAAACCTGGGGGTTGAGCGACGTATACTTCCTCTTTCAGTTCTCCGTTCAGGAATGCCGATTTTACATCCATTTGGTAGACAGTGAATCCTTTGTGTGAAGCATATGCCAGGAACAACCGGATTGCCTCGAGCCTTGCGACTGGTGCGAAGGTTTGGTCGAAGTCAATCCCTTCCTCCTGTCTGTAGCCTTGAGCCACCAGCCTGACCTTGTTCTTTATGATGACACCACGTTCATCCAGCTTGTTTCTGAAAATCCACTTCGTGCCAATGACATTCTGCTTGTATGGTCTGGGAACCAGCGTCCAAACCTTGCAACGTTCGAATTGATGTAGTTCCTCTTGCATGGCCAGAATCCATGCCGCATCTTTGTTCGCCTCATCGAACTTCTTTGGCTCAACCTGAGACAGGAAGCTGAGATGCAGTACTTCGTTAGTTGTACCTCTTCGAGTTCTGACGCCTACACGAGGATCTCCGATGATCTGTTCTCTAGGATGATCCCTCGCGTGACGGAGCTCTAGAAGTCTGGCGTCGGGAGCTTCAGCTACTTCTTGTGCTTCTCGTTCTTCTAAAAGATTTGTTCCATCTTGATCTTCAACATTTTCAGATGACGTGGAGGTGGAAACTTTGACGTACTTGGGTGCGTCATCTTTAGGGGTCTCATCCAGATTCAGCTGGTCAAGTCTAACACCTGCATCTTCAAGAATACAACTGGAAGAATTGTTGTTAAGCAAGCTTCCTTCATCAAATACAACATTTATTGATTCTTCTACCACTAAGGTTTTCTTATTGAAGACCCTATATGCCCGACTATGTGAACTATATCCCATGAATATGCCTTCGAAGCATTTTTCACCGAATTTAGTACGCGGATACTTCCCATTATTTAGTACATAGCATCTGCAACCAAAGATCCTTAAGTAGGACATGGTTGGTTTCCTGCCTTTCAGTAGCTCGTAGGGCGTCTTACGATGATGTTTGTTGATCAACGCTCGGTTTTGTACATGACATGCCGTATTGACACCCTCTGCCCAGAAGTATTCCGGGAGAGAAGCATCTTTTAACATAGTCGTGCAGGCCTCAATGAGAGTTCTATTTCTCCTCTCCGCAACTCCATTTTGCTGAGGAGTGCGCGGGGAGGAAAACTCATGAAAGATACCATGTTCTTCACAAAATTCTGTCATAGCACCAGATTCGAATTCTGTTCCATGGTCACTTCGGATTTTGACCACGGAGCAGTTAAATTCGTTCTGAACCTGCTTGACAAAATTAGTGAAGATGTCAAAAGTATCTGACTTTCGTTTTAAAAAGAACACCCATGTAAACCGTGAGTGATCATCAACTATCACTAGCGTATATGACTTGCCTCCCAAGCTATGAACTTGCATTGGGCCAAACAAGTCCATATGTAGCAGGTAAAGACATCGGGAAGAGTCTTTGTCTGCAATGCTCCTAAAGGTAGCCCGGGTCTGTTTGCCCATCTGACATGCATGACAGGGGCTATCCTTGATGCACTTGATACTGGGAGCATCTCTTACTAAATTCTTAGAAAATAGCATACTAATTGTCTTATAATTAATATGTGCCAATCTCTTGTGCCACTGTTCACAAAGAGAAGCACTGCCTGTTGCCACAAGGCATACGGGGGTAGATGAATCTATACTAAGAAAATCTAAGCAGAAGATATTTCTGCTCCTAATGCCTGATAATACCGTCTCAGAGGAGGTACGTGAAATTATCAGACATTTATCCTTGCAGAACTTAACGTCATAACCTTTATCACATAACTGACTTACACTGATCAGGTTATGGTTTAACCCTTCAACATAAGCCACGTCGGTGATAGAGATTATACCGTTGGAAATCATACCATAACCTCTGGTGACTCCTCGATCTGACCCTCCAAAAATGACTTTGGGTCCATTCTCGACTGGAGTGTAATCACGCAGCAGGCTTCTTGTCCCGGTCATATGCCGGGAGCATCCACTGTCCAAATACCAGATTGGCGTTTTGGTGGCCTTTGGACATTCCTGCAAAACAAAATTAATTTGCCTTAGGAACCCAATCGAACTTGGGTCCTAGATTCCTGGTTAGCACACTCCCCCTCGGTTGGTTAACCCTACGAGTGGTCGGTCTCGCATTGTTAACATGGGGAGTCTCGTAGTTCCTTGGATTAAACCAGCAATCCACGGCAAAGTGACCGACTTTGCCACAGCACCAACAGTCGAACCTGTTGTATCTCTTCCGAGGCTCCTGCCTTACCCTGGGAACAGCGGGTACAGCTGGGGCCTTGGATCTGGAGATGGAGGCCTCATGGTGATGGCAGTCACATGACGTTGTCACCTTCTGAATAACAGGCTTGACTTTTGGCGCCTGCTTTCCATTATGGCCGCTAGAGAACGGACCATAACTTCCTATGTGGATCTCCTCATAAGGTGCCTTGAAGGCACTCTCCCCAAAGTTCCGGGGGAAGTTCCAACCTTCATACCGGCTCTTAGGCTTTGCAACCGAGGGCCGGAAATGATGCCCATATGTTGACTCAAAGTCATGTTGGTTGCAAGGAAAGCCAGGCTTTCTGAATGCAACAGGACTAAGAGGAGCCTTCCCCTTTTCATCAGCAGAGGCCTTCTTGGCGGCCTTATTCTTCCTCTGGTTCTTGTTTCTCCGAGATGAAGAACCAGATGCCCCAACATGCCCCAAGCCAGCTCCTTTGGCCTGAGCAGAGAAGGTGTCAACGACTGGAAGCACTGTTTTAGGCATAGAGAAGCTCTGTACGATCTTCCTTTCTGCCGCAAGTAGTTCTTCCAATCTGTTGACTTCCTCCTGCTTGAGATCAAGGAGCTTCAAAGACTCTGAGTGCTTTGAAGTTAGGTCAATGTGCTCCTGTCTGAGAGAGATCAAGCTAGTGACCTCTTCCCTTAGGGATACACACTCACCCTTAAGGAATCTTACTTCCTTCTTCTCAGCCTTCAGTCTCTTGCGGCACTCGTCAAAAGTGTTGAGCAGAAGCTCATACTTGTCGAGGAGCTCAGCTTCACGGGCCGAAGGGCCATCCTCAGGTTCATCATCCTGAGACTCAGGATCAGAGTCGGAATCGGAAAGAGGGGTGTGAGTTTTTACCTTCCCAGTGAATGGGGGGCATTCTCCTTCTGAGTCCGATCGACCCACCAGCCCGAAGTAGGCTTCTTCATCATCACTGGAGTCTGAAGAATCAGACTCACTTAGTGTCTTTGGCCTTCTGGCGATATAGCTCCGCTCCTTCTTCTTATCTCTGGAGGATATGAGCTCCTCTCCTTTCCCTTTATCTCTTTTGCTTTGATGGCAGTCGGCCACAACGTGACCTGGCTTATTGCATCCAAAGCAAATAATATCAGAAGAACGGTGTTTGTTAGGTTTAGATGCATACCTGTCAGAAGAGTAGTTTTTCTTCTGATGTCTGGAAGAGGAGCCGTCTCTCTTTCTTTGATTCCTCATCTTGAGGAATTTCTTGAACTCTCGAGTGATGAGGGAGAAATCCTCTTCCGACAGTTCTGAGCTGGAGGAGCATGGATCGGAGTCCTCCTCTTCTTCCTTATTTCTAGCACGGTAGGACACCGCACCCTTCCCTTTTCTGGAGTGACTGGCTTTTAGGGCCACAGTCTTTTCTTTTGCAGCAGCCTTCTCTGCTTCTTCCTCTGCCTTCCTGGTGTTCAGCTGAAGTTCATAGGACATCAGCTTCCCGAACAGGATTTGAGGATCAGTTTCTGCTAGTCTGCCAAATTCTCTGATGGCGCAGATCTTTGTGTCCCATTCCTTAGTCAGGGACCTAAGGAATTTGTCATTGAGTTCACCATTGGTGAACACTCTTCCATAGCCCTTGAGGGCGTTGACAATCTTCAGGAAGTTCTCGTATGTGACTCCGATCTCTTCCTTAGGCCCTTGCCGGAAAGCCTCATACTTCTGGTTCAGGAGGGATCTCCGATCATCCCTTACTTCATCTGTGCCCTCCATCAGAATGATCAGACACTGCCATATCTCCTGAGCTGTCTTGCAGTTGCTGAAGTTTTGCATCATCGAGTCATCAACTGCACTGACCAGGATGTTTCTAGCCTTCATGTCAAGGCCCACTAGAACCATCTCATCCTTGTCCATTTCAGAGAGTGTTTTCGGCACTTTCTTGGTGGGATCAATGGTGGAGGCCTTAGTGGGGACATAAGGTCCCTCCAGCACGATCATGAACAGTCGAGGGTCCACTGCTTCCATGTAGAACCTGATTCTTTCCTTCCAGATAGGAAAGTTGAGTCTGTTGCATACTGGGATTTTGCCGGAGTACTTGAGTCCGTCCATGGTAGATGTATGTCTCCTTGTTGACACTAGTGGCAGGATTCACCTCAAGGTGTTAGCCTTTTTGTTGAGGAACCTCCCTCTGATACCACTTGAAAGTCCACCTAGTGTCGGCTATGTGCACCTATGGGGGGGGAATAGGTGACGTGTGGTTCTTTTGCGGAATTCACAGATGTACCTGCACAATAAAAGCAACAAACACAGAACACAGAATACACAGCAAATTTATAGTGGTTCCCCGACTTGGGTACATCCACTTTCCCCCTTCGACCTATCTCCCCAACAAGGGACGACTCGGTCACTTCTCCAACGGGATTGAAATCCAATCCCTTCACTAACGGAAGGAGCCCTTCCACACGTGAGAGTCAACACTCCCACAAATCGGGTTGCACCCAACCCTTACACCGCGGAACAAAAGTTCCTTTACAATAAAATAAAAGTAGAATGTACACGTGATACAAACTTCTCTTGGAGACACCGGTGTTCCTCTTTGGTCGACGACGTGTTCTTGAAGTCGATGAAGAGTCTACGACCTTGGTCTTGCTTGGAGAAGATCTCCCCGGAACCGGCGGCGGCACACGAGCGGCGGCTAGCTTCGGGATCGGCGGCTACGAAGAAGAGCAGCTGCTGAACTTGGAGATCCAAACTTCGTTGCGAAGCAAGCTCGGTCTACCAACGGTCACACGAGGATCGGTCGTCTCGATCGATTCGGATGGGAAGTGTTTCCGATCAACAAATCGAGAGACAAGGGATCTCTGGATAGACGCGTGAGACTCGAGCCTTGCTAAGCTACTGTCGCCGGAGATAGGGAAGAAGATCTATCGGTGGCGACGGACTTGCGCGAGCGGCGACGGAGGCGGCGGAAGGATTTCGCGATTTTAGGGTTTCCGTGAGCTCGCGTATTTTTCTGTATCTTTTTACTGTTCAAGATACCCAGGTATTTATACTGTAGCTACCCCCAATAAGACCGTTTGTGGGACCCACAGAGATAGTCCCCAAATCTCGGTCCAGATTTTAAACAGCGGCAGAATCCGGTTCAGGGAATAAGCTGAGAAAACGCCAAGTCAAAATCGGCGAGAATCGCAGACGATTCTCGACGAATCGGCGAGAATCACCAAGTGATTCTCGACGATTCGTCGAGAGTCGTTTGTGATTCTCGTCGAATCTCTTGTCGATTCTCAACGAATTGGACTTTGTGTTCATGGGCTGCTTGACCACTGGTTCGGCGGGAATTACAAGTGATTCTCGCCGAATCTTACTTGGCACCATTTTGAGATGGCCAGAAGAAGTCGGCGAGAATCACTGATGATTCTCGTCGATTCGGCGAGAATCACCAAGTGATTCTCGCCGATTCGGCGAGAATCACTTGGTGATTCTCGTCGAATTTGCCTTGGACGATTTCTCGTCTTCCACCTAGGAGCTGCTCCTTGACCCTCCATGCTCCTTGTCTTCTCTTGCATATGAGCGGCCCTGTGCTTGAAAATAAGTGCACTCCAATAGAGAGAGTACACGTAGGCCAACACACTGATCTGCTCAACGAGGGATTACGTCGTGCAGACCCGTGTATATTGACCTACTGCACCCTGACATTGGTGTGCACTTAGCGTGGAAAAACTACAAGCACAACTAGAAAAGGTTTATCAAATACATAGTCTATTCACCTTAGCTTGTCCAGGAGCTTCGTCAAATCAGGTACATTGTGGATACAATACCCAACACTACTTTATACCTGCTGTGTACTAGTTTTGATACTGTTTCCTAATTCTTTTTATATCGTTGACCCGGCCGGATGGCTGATTATTGTAAAACTGGGAAGGGGTGTTACAGTTTCCACCAAGCAAATGAGATCTATAGCATTTGTAATCGTTCGGGGGTGGTAGGTGCGAAGGCACAGCCGGATGTAGGTAAGGATCCCATGCATGAAGAAGCCCAAGTAATGATCTCGTGTTAGGCCAGGAACGTGCGTTACCAAGACAATGAACTCATCGATGTAGTCGTTAAGGTGGACCGATTGACGGACACTGCATAAGTGTTCTACCGTTGTCCCAGAATAGCGAACATCGTGGCGGAGGATGAAGTCCTATTGGAGTTCCAACCAAGAGAGCAAAGGGTTGCTCAGTCGCAGCCAACAGACCAATGGAGGGCCGATCTCTCCATGCTGATGAGAGTCGTAGCAACATTTTGCGACTCCGGAGTCAGGTGAATGTTAATGAATTGTTTCGTGAGGGCAATCCACCCCGCGGAGTCTGTGCTGTTTAAGGGGGGAATGTCGACACATGCTCTGTGTCTTTGTCTTCACATACCTCGCCCTCTTCCATATTCATAAGAGGATCTGTCTATCCATGCGAGCATACATAGAATAAGAATTTGATTCATTGAACGCAAAAATGCATTAGCTTTAAAGTTCAACATAAAGTATCTACAAACTAGATTCCACAACACTTTTCTGATGGCAGAATGATCAGATATAAGATAATTTAAGCCGCATAAATTTTGTTTACTTCAGGTTTAGAAAGACTTAATTGCATGAACTCAATTGTAGGACGAGAGAATGTACCTGTTGGTCACCAAAAATACAGAACGTCCAGATTCTCGAAGCATTTTAACCATAGGTACAATTGATAGATCTTCATTGATATATCTGGTTGAATAGAGCGAGAGAAGTATTAATAAACATTGCTCAAGAACTACATACAACAAGCATCTTAGGTAGCATGGACATGGATACAACAATGGACATGATCAATTTTAAAATATTAGAGCACCACATGGACACAGTTTAAAATCAATATAATTATAATATTGCTAAAAATTAAAATGCTCATATATAAAAAAGAAATCATTCATGTCATACATATTTTAAAATTGGTGTGATTACAATATTATAATTTACTTATGATAAAAGTTTATTTACAAAAATAAATAACAAATATACTAATAACTTGTATGGATAAGGTTCACAAACTAATCGCTCATCAAGAGGAATGTCATATGCGAGATGACAAAAGCATTTATTAGAAACAATTTTAATAAAAGTTTAGGTTTTTAAATATGTGAGTGACCATAGCAGATGTGCAGTTAACCAAGTGTTTGACATGTGTGCCAGTATTTTTGACACAAATTATGTGTTTGAGCAGTGTAATTTCCACACGCATGCCAAACAAAGGAAATCAGTAGTATATGTGTGCTTGCGTTACCTAAAAGGCATTTGAGGTGTGAAGAAAAATAATTAAAAATTTCATTAAAAATGTTACATGCAAATGATCAATGATGTTGAGATGTGTAGATTACTCCCTCGATTTAAATATTGTAGAAAGTATTTTTGTATTTTTTATGTTTTGCTGTTATTTTTGCAGAAAGTATTGTTGTCCTAGAAGCAGTCTCTTGCAAAAATGCAAACTAAGGTTTGCCTACATTTCACCCATGTGGCGGGACACTTCCCTGAACCCTCGTTGCGCGAGGATGCTTTGTGCACCAGGCTCCCCTTTTTATTGTTTTTATCTTATTATTTTGTTAAATATTGTTGTACTTTATAGGTCCCCTTGTACAAATAAGGCCATTTACATGGACGAATAATTAAGAGCGATGTTATGTGCATAGCACATTTGACTAAGTGCAAACCGGGGAAAAAACCAAATTTATTTGTCTTATTTCCTTAGAAACTTTAGGTGCATCCTAATTGCACCTTTCGCTGCTCCACGCTTTTAGTGTGACACCTTTCAACTACCCTAATAGCTCATTTCCGCTCGGCAGCTCTCGGCGTCGCAAGGAAGAAGAAGATTGTGCCTTCCTCCATTGTGAAAAAAGCACGGAGTAAACGTCGGTGACCTGTCGTATATAGGTTCTCATCTTCATCTTCCTCTCGTTCTTCTAATCCCTTCTATCCTTTTATCAATTCCCGCCGGACGGTTAGCTTACCTTTCTAAACAGAAAATGTGATTTTTTTTGTTTGCTGCCTCCCACATTTCATCGCCCCCTGCATTTTATGGCTTCTCGTTCGAAGAATCCTTGTCCCAAACCCATCTTCTGGCGTCATCATTGACATCGGCGTTACAAGCAGCTCTCCCTCAAGTCCCGCCGGACTATAAGCCAGAGAGTACCTACACCGTGGAAGCTATCGCCGGTGGCATCCCGGAGGTCCCCAAGGGCGAGGAAGCTAGAAAGTAGCTCTTGTGCCCTGTATTTCTCGTGGTCCTTTTGTTCATTTCCTCAGCTTTCTCTGGAATTGGGCATTTATTGCCCACATTGAGTCAGTTTTCCTTTTGGCTAGTTTTTCATTTAATGGCTTCCATTCAATTTCTCCTTTGCCTCTACTTTCAGGTTAATTTAGATCTTATCATCCTCATTCTATTTCTTCCTGTTAGCTTTGCTTACTCTTTCTTTCATTGTTGCAATTTTCATAATCTCTCTGTTTTTTGTTTGCTATAATTGCAATTTCAATACACAACTCCACATGCATCTGTATTCGTTTTTTTGGAAAAAAAACAAACTTTATTTTTGTTGAATATATGGCACCAACTCTGAGTTGAATTTGAATCTCTTCCAGTTAATGAAACACTGGATCTTGTCATGTATGTGTGTAAACACTAATGTTCTTTGGTGGAAATCGTTTTTTAATCATTATTTTTATATAAATTTTCAAATTTGAGGTATTAATTAAATTACCATGTATGATTGTCACTCTTCCAGATGGTCCTAAGCTGCCGGTTCTTCTCTTTATAGGTTAATGGAGAACAAATCAGAGAAATGTCTAATGCCGAATGTCGTTGTTGTGCATTGGTGGTGTAAATTCAACCAATCAAACATTTTACTCTGCTTTTACAAGAAGTTTAGGGATGATGCAAAATTCACAAAGCGTGATCATTCCCTATTTGAGCATGTTTTGATGGATTAGCAAGTGTCAACCACAACAACTACAATACGATCCACACGAAAGTTGGTATTGAAAGAGAGCAGATTGATACGCAGTGTGCGAAAGGAAATGCCTCCATGTGTTTCAAAATATGTTACATATGTGTAATGCAAGATGACCATTGCGGGTATAGAATTGTTAGTAATGCAATGGGAATGGATAATGACCGGCTAAAGGTACGTATTGAGCTATCATTAGAACTGCAAAACAAAGAGAGCTTGCATGTTAACATATTTGGAAAGGAAAAAAAGAACATAAATACTTAGCTCACTAGATTGTGTTGCTACTCCGGCTCCATTTGATAAGTGGATGTTAATGTCTGATATTGGATTGGTGGTTGCTTCTTGTTACAATATAACTTTTGTTTACTTGTCTAAAAATCAGTCCTTCACACTATTACCGTTGCATTCACAGCCTCTCTTCTCGCAAGATAGTGTATATTAGATTTATAAATGGGAATCATTTTGTTCAACTGTGAATGCGTGAAGATTTTACATTACCTCCAATGATATCAATTTGGAGAAGATATCAGGAGGAAAATGTGGAGCAATGAGACAAATTTAATGAAAATGAGGTGGTTACTTTGCAAAAAAATTGATTCTAAAGGTACTACTTTCTTTCTTTTGCTAAAATCTTTTCAAAGTCCTCGAAAATTTATGAGATTACATATTACTAACATGAGTATATTTGAACATTCAGGATCTAACATGTTTCATGAGATGCATTTTTATAGTTGGTTTATCAGAGATAAGGGGAAACATGTGAGTTCTAATGACATCCAACTGTTACTAATAGAAATGAGAAGCATAATCTGTACAGTTATTGATGTCAGCTTTTTTGTTGGCAGGGTTATATTATATATTCTGTTTAGCAGAAACTAAAGTAAGAATATGTTGGTGTAGAGGACTGTCTTGATAATTATTTACCTATTTTATTAAAAACCAATTTTAAAGCCATCTTAGCATTTTTTAGCTTTAAATGCTGCAACTCTTCCATCAGGTCACTCACACTACGACGTCGCCTGAGGTTGCAATTTTGCATTTACAGGTGACACAACATCAGATTTTGTTCTAATGACATCCAACTGTTCTTAAAGCTCGAATTCTTGTAGAGACCAACTCAGCATGTTACCAGTATGGAGGATGTGGTCAGCTAGTTTTGTGAGTCTTATTATGTGCTGCTAATGAATTTTTCAATTAAGGGTTCATTTGGTTCGGCGTATTCACTCCGGTGGTGGGAGCAAACGCCGCCCGCAGGGCGGAAAAACAAACGGTCGGTCCGGCGTTTGCGGCGTTTGCTCCCGCAGCAAGGAGAAATTGCCCTGCTTCCCCTCCGTTTCCAGCCCCGCCTCCCTCCCTCCAGTCCGAGACCTCCCTTTCCACCCGCCGGGAGTAAACGTCACCGCCGCGCCAAATGAAGCCTAAGTTATTGTTAGAAGTTTCCGGTTTAATTGTGATTTCATCTGTGTTGTGTATTTGGTCACTCGTATATATAAAGGAGTGACCATTGGTTTTATGATTATTTAAGTTTTCCTTTCAACTTGGTATCAGAGCGCTGAGAATCCTAATCGGGCTCGTCTGGACGTTCGTCACCCGCTCGCTCTTCGCCCTACAGCCTTTGCTCGCCCATTCGTCGCCAGCAGCGGCTCCGTCTACTTCCGTGCGTCAGTCGATCGCTTCCGCTTCCGCTCCCATTTCACTTCCGTGTGTCGCCTCCCCCGTTTCCGCTCAGCGGCATCTGCCTTCCGCTTCCGCGTGCCCAGATCCCACCGACTTTTGCTTCCCTCGACCCTACCAGCCCTTCCTTCATCCTGTCATCCTTCTTCCAGACGTAAGAAGCATGCGACAGTAAAGTTCTACTTCCTGGTGCCCGGTGTCACTTTTTCTTGCGGGGATGAATCCTCCTTTGATTTTATCTGTGTGCTCTTGAATCGGCATCTTCACCGGGATCGTTGGGGTTATTCTCTTGCAATGAGAAGCTGTGAGGGTTGTGCCTTTTCCTCCAGTTTTCTTCTTCCCGTGATTTATATCCTCTGGTTGCTATGGACGGGAGTGTTGACTCTCCAAACATATCCTCTGGTATGCGTGTTGAGTCCTCCCCAATGTCAGCATTCGGCTCCGGCCGCGCTATTCATGACCATGGGTCTCCTCAAATTACCACCATGAAACTTAATGACACCAATTATCTCCCATGGGCTTGTTGTCACAACCCGCATTTTCTCCGAAATTTAAGAAGTATCAGAGTAGAAGAAAACGCGCGTTGTGATGCCACGTCGGACAGGGGATAACTGTCGACGCTCAGGCAACCACCAACTGCTAAGACTATGAAAGTTCAAAACTTTAATGATGAGAAAACCAATTATATTTTTTTTTGAGGCCGTACCCCTCGGCTTCGTGGATCAACTAGTCCACCCTTCAAAATTATACTTATACGTAGCGGAAAATACTTTATTCATTTTTTTTTCAACATCCTAAGAGAATGCTTATGCGTCCCCAGGGGACGCCTAAGTCTATGCAAAACCCTAAATTTAATTTATATACTATATATAGGAAATACCCTTTGTACGTGGTTTAAAAATAGTGATTGAGCTTTTTAGAAAGGAAAACATGATGACTATATTTTTGGTATAATAATTATTTTCTTTTATAGGTTTTAAAGTAACTAGCAACCTAACATAAATCATCCCAGAAGCAAGTTGAATAAACTCCAAAACAGGAAATATAGCAGTATAAGCAAGGTACAAAGCTTCTAAAAGAGAAACCACCAGTGGGCGCCAACAACTGACACGAACCCACTGGTGAGTAGGTATATCTGTACTACAAGTCTAAAGCAACTACCTCCCAGGAGTGAGGAAAAGAAACTCAGCAGCAGCTACAACACTAGCAACTCCAGAAGAACCCTAGCCGCACAGTCGGCTATAATCCTGAACCTGAGGCATTCAAAGAAGAGAACACCTCAGTAAAGCAATATGTATATATCAATAGGAAAAATGAAGCAATAGAGCAAGGAGAAAGTGAAACATGTAAGAGCTAAAGTAAACAAACGAAGGAAGAATACTCGCCATGAGTGAGCAAGAAGGGGTGCACCAAGTGCACGGGTGAGGTCAAGCCTCTCAAATCTCTGCAGGAGGATTAGCAAAATAATAAATCCAGGTAATAAGCTAGAGCAGAAAGAGTCACCTAGTACTGGAGATGGACAAAAAATCAGAAAATAAGGGCCTAGACTGGTGGCAACGGTCCAACCACGTCTAACAGGCCTAAACATCTCAAGGTGCTGTGGTGGTGGCATCGGTCCAACTCAACCAAACAGCTCACATTGTCTTAATAAGACAAGAAGTAAAACAAGGGTGGCGGCATCGGTCCGACCCACCTCAAATCACATCCTACTCCAGCACTGAGTGACTCGGGAAAACCCTTGCTAGTGGTTCCATGAGCCACCAAGAAGTCACACCGAACCCCTAACACTCTAGAGCAACCCACCCACCTAAGAGCCTATTATACCAACTAACGGACTAACCGTCGAGTTGTCCAAGCAAGTAGTTTGACACAAATAAAAGTGAAAGCAGAACGATACTGCAATTATGCAAGTAGTACAACATTCAATTAAACGTGTACCATTAGTTGGTCACCATCACATAAGAAATCGGTTAGACAACGAAACAGGCATAATTAATTTGATACAAAGACATAATTAATTCGTTACCCATCCACGCACGATTTATTTGGTACTAACATAAACGATTAACTTGAGGCTTTGAACTATACTCACTTGGGTAAGATCCAAAGCTACGGCAATTTATTAAAAAAAAACAAACTACAAGCTATGTACTCGATTTGGGCATTGATCAAGGCCAAACAAAAGGAACTCTAAGGCTAAACTCTTTCCGATCGCAATTTAAGCAAACCAGGCATTTGAACGAGGACAGGTTAAAATTTTTAACGAAATCCGGGCATGATTCAAAGTCCAAAAAGAAAAGCAGCATTTAGACTAATACATCATATGGTATAAAATTCATTCCAACCCTCCTAACCGTGAAACCGCAACATACAACAAGTGAGGATTAGCATCAAGGATTTCGGGTGAGCAAAATCCTAGGAGGGAATTGGAAATCTGAAATCAAGCAACATACAGAAAAAAAATCAAGGGCTTCATATTGACATTATTTTGACAAGGGCGAAGGGCGCACTTGCCTTGGTTGCCTTGAAGAACAACAAAAAAAACGGCCAAGCTCCCTCTTCTCAACCGCCGGCCACAAGCAAAAGTGGGGAAAAACCTGGACAACCCAACCGGGAAGAACACATCATAAAAAAAACAGGAAAACTGCAGCCTAAACTACCGATCGGGCAAGAGATCAAGGAGGAAATCGCGAAAATAATACCTCCAAATGGAGCTCTCGGCTAGGGGAATGAGGATCCGGCCTCAACTCGCGATTTCGAGCGAAACTGGGCGGAGGGCAGGCGGTCGGAGCAGCACCAGGATCCCGCCTATCGCGCCTTTCGCTCGGGAAGCTGCAGCGGGCCGCCGGGTTGAGGAAGAAGGGGAAAATAAACCTAAACCTAAAGCCTTACTTATATATATATATATATACACTTATTATTTACACACATAAATTTATATTCACACACCAACCCTCATACTCACACATATAAATATACTTATACATACACACTAACATATATATATATATATTTATACGTACACCCTAACACATGATCGCAGGCACGCACACGCAAATTATTAAAACCTTGCATGTCTACAACACGCGCTATGCCCTAAATGCGCAAACATGAAAAATACGCTCGCACAAATGACGACTCGCTAACTAGCGACCGTCGAAAAGGCGCGGAAACTAACGCTCTCGGATTCCGAACAAATCCGCACCGAAGCTAAACACTCGGGCTACGAAAACATCGGCGAAGTCGGACACAACCTCCGACGACCACACACTTGGGCAAACCTCGCCCGGAGCCAAAGTACAGGGATTCCCTAAGAGGCTCAGCCGGGCCTCCAAAACAGACACCGGCTAGCTGGGGAAACCATACAACAGGCCATAACCTCTAAGAACACCTAACGAGGTACTCTAACAACGGCACGGGCCGGGAATGTGCCAACGTAACGCCAAACGAGGACTTAAATAATTGCCGAAAAATTCGGGGGCGTTACACTTGTTCCATCACTCTTGCCCTGAAGAGTCATCATATGTTTGGATATGTTACCGGCACTAAGCAGGTCCCCGCTCAGACTTCGACAGAGTGGTCTCAATGGGAGTCAAACAACTCCCTAGTGATGTCGTGGATGCTCAACTCTATGCAGGAATCCATAGCTCAGAATTATCCGTCCCTGGATATTGCCGCTGATATTTGGAAGCATGATGAGGTTATTTATTCATGTTGTGGCAATGCCGCTCAGATTTTCCAACTCCGACGGCAGATTTTCCTCCTGAGGCAAGACCATTGTTCTCCTTCCTCTTCCTCCTATTACCCGGGGTTTACTCAGCTCTACCAAGAGTATTATCACTTTGATGCTCTCACATTGGTCTCTCCTGAAGATGAAGTGCTTGTTCAAGCTTGCAACGAACGCAACAGGATCTTCGAGTTTCTTTATGGCCTCCATCGCGATTTTGATCATATTAGTGTTCAGATTCTTGGGCAATCTCCTCTTCCCTCTTTTCCAGAAGTTTACAGTCTTGTTCAGCACGAATTTGATCGTTGCTAGACAATACATCCTGACACTGCCACCGAGGACTCTGCCCTGGTTGCTCAGTTTTGCCTTTGTTGGGCGTCCTTCTCGAGACTACAAGTCCAAGTCGGGTGAGAAGGATCATTTATTATGTGATTATTGTGGGAAGGCCTGTTATACCAGGGACACTTGTTTCAAACTTCATGGTTTTCCTCCTCCAAGAGATGGTCTTGCCTCTCATGGTGGTCATGGTTATGGTCACTCTCAAGGTCGTCAACCTTCGGCCTGATTAACTCATCTCTCAAATGCTTCTGACGATCTTCCTCCAACTGCTTCTCTTGCTCACTATTCAGACGATATTCTAGCATTCTGACGTCTGATGCAGAGCCAGTCCTTCGAGCCATCTACTTCATCATCATCCTATGCCCACCAAGGGCCCCCAAGTACTCATGCTGCTACCAGCCATTCCTCCACCCAATATATCATCGACAACGGGTCACTGATCATATGAATGGCTCTGGCTCAAGTTTTGTATCTTACTCTCCTCTCTCTGGTCGAGACAAAGTCAGCTTTGTTGATGGTTCCTTTTCCTCCATTACTGGAAAAAGAAACCATTCTCTGCTACTCTCTCACTCAATCTTCCGTTCTCCATGTTCCTAAATTCACACAAAACCTTCTTTTTATCAGTCATTTGATCAACTCTATGAACTGCTCTGTGACTTTTTTCCCAATTATTGTATCTTTCAGGATCTGAAAACGGGGAAGATGATTGGATCTGGTAGAATTTGTGATGGCATGTACCTGTTTGACCCCACCATCTTGGCTCCTCCGCATGCTCTTCATGTGGCGTCGTCTGCTAATTTAGATTCCTGGCAATGTCGCCAAGGATATCCCTCTATATATGTTATGAAACTTTTATTTTTTGCTATGTCAAACTCTGTTTTTCAAACTTTTACTAGTGATGTGAGTGAACTGGGTAAGAAAAAACGGGCATCTCTTAGTCATGCCCCCTCCCAGTACTACTCCTTTTACGGTTATTCATTTTTGTAGAAATGGAGAAAGCCAACCTTGTATATATGTCCACTTGATACAAATACAAAGAATGAGTACATATATATAGATGAGAGAAAGAGAGAGAAAAGTCCTATACACAATGTGGGACTAAAGAGAGGAGAGAAAAAGCAATAAATGCTATACAAATGGGCCTAATGTTAAGTGGGCTTTTCCAACACTCCCCCGCAAGCTGGAGCGTATAGGTCATATGCACCCAGCTTGGACAAACATTGGTAGAACAGAGTGCTTGATAAGGCCTTTGTGAGGATGTCGGCAACTTGATCAGTTCCTGGAACATGTTTTAATTCAAGTTTCTTCAGTTGAACCTTTTCACGAACAAAGTGACAGTCAACCTCGATATGTTTTGTGCGCTCATGAAAGACCGGATTCTTTGCGATGTGTATGGCGGCTTGACTATCACAAAATAGAACAGCAGAGGAGGGGAGTTTTACTCCCAGGTCAGTAAGAAGACTTTCAAGCCATGTGAGTTCTGAAACAACTGAGGCCATTGATCTGTATTCAGCCTCTGCAGAGGAACGAGCCACCACAGCTTGTTTCTTACTCTTCCAAGTAATAAGATGCCCACCAAAATACGTACAGAACCCACTTGTTGACCTTCGATCGTCCAGGGAACCCGCATAGTCGGCATCAGAATAGGCAACCAATGCGGGAGCAGAGTCGGAGGTTTTGTAAACCAGCCCTTGGCCTGGAGCTCCCTTAAGGTATCGGAGAATCCGTTCAACCGCTTGGAGATGAGAAGCCCGGGGGGCATGCATGAACCTACTGACAACCCCAACTGCAAATGATATATCTGGCCTTGTGACTGTTAGATAGATTAACTTGCCCACAAGGCGTCGATAGTATTCCGGGTTCGGAAGTAGCAAATCGTCATCCGAAGCATGAGCGCATAATTTGTGATTTGCCTCCATCGGGGTACATGCTGGCTTGCAACCAGACTGACCAGCATCTTTGAGAAGATCGAGACAGTACTTTCGTTGGGAGAGAACCAACCCGTCCGGCCGCCGGGCGATCTCGAGACCAAGGAAGTAGCGAAGTTTCCCCAGATCTTTAGTCTGAAAAACAGTGCTCAGGTGTTGTTTGACGTCTTGAATCCCCTTTGAGTCATCCCCAGTGAGAAGGATGTCGTCAACATAAACCAACAGAAGAATGGTGCCAGTGGCCCGGTGTCGGGTAAAGAGGGAGAAATCTGCAGAGCTCCGAGTGAACCCCATGTCCCGAACCACCTTGCTAAACTTGTCAAACCACGCCCGTGGGGACTGTTTGAGACCATAAATTGACTTTTTGAGAAGACAGACCCGAGACTCCCCCGTGGTCTCAAACCCGGGCGGTTGGCGCATGTAGACAGTTTCCTGAAGGTCGTCATTCAAAAAGGCGTTCTTGATATCAAGTTGATGAAGAGGCCAGCGGCGGTGTACCGCGACGGAGAGAAGAACGCGGACAGTGTTAAGCTTGGCCACCGGAGAGAATGTTTCCTCATAGTCGAGGCCCTCCTGTTGTGTGAAGCCCCGGGCCACAAGGCGGGCCTTCAGTCGGGCAATAGTGCCATCCGGAGCATGCTTGATGACAAAGACCCATTTGCATCCAACAGGGTGCTGACCGGGAGGTAAGGGAACCAAGACCCAGGTCTGGTTGGCCCAAAGGGCCGTCATTTCTTCGTCCATGGCAGCCCGCCAGCCAGGATGGTGAAGCGCCTCCTGCAAAGAGTTAGGGACTGAAACAGAAGATAAGGAGGTGGCAAGGTGAAGAAGAGAGGGGGAGAGGCGATGGAGCGAGACGTAGTTCGCCAGCGGATGAGCGGTGGAGACGGGAGCCGGAGCATCAGGGAGCAGAGCACCAGAGGGCGAAGCCGACTGCAGAGGAGCCACAGAATGAGGAGAGCGACGAGAATAGACCCGGATAACCGGAGGTGGTGGACGGACCGGAGGTGGGGAAGGGAGAGAGGCTGAGGAGTGAGGAGCAGGAATGATAGGACGAACGACGGGAGCGGGAGGCAGAGCGATATCCGGAGCAGGGAAGAAAGGAAGATCTTCACGGAAAGTTACGTCAGGCGAGACAGTAACCTTGCGGGTAGTAGGCGAATAACATACATAACCCTTCTGAGTGCGCGAGTACCCGACAAAGATCTGCTTGGTGGCACGAGGGTCCAACTTGTCCGTGGAGGGACCGAGGTGGTGAACGTAGCAGGTACACCCAAACACCCGTGGCGGAAGAGGAAAAGGCGAAGTTGTGGGAAAGAGGAGGCTGAAGGGAGTAGCATACTGGAGGACGGAAGACGGGAGGCGGTTGATGAGGAAGCAAGCCGTGGAGAGAGCGTAGTTCCAGTACGGTTTGGGGACCTGCATTTGAAGCATAAGCGAGCGAGCGACATCGAGAAGGTGACGATTCTTGCGCTCGGCGACATCATTCTGTTGTGGAGTGTACGGACAGGAGGTTTGGTGAAGAATGCCGAATTCAGAGCAGAGAGTGGCAAACGTATGGCTGGTGTACTCCCGCGCATTGTCTGTACGAATAGTGCGAATAGGCGCAGAGAACTGAGTGCGAGTCTCGAGGATGAAAGCCCGGAATACGCGGGGAAGTTCAGAGCGATCCCGAAGGAGATATAACCATGTCATGCGAGAGTAATCATCAATAAAAGAAAGAAAATAGCGATAGCCAGAAATACTAGTAACTTTGTACGGACCCCATATATCGGAGTGTACTAAAATAAAAGGAGCGGAGCTCCGAGTACAATGAGGGGAAAAGAAGAACGGGGCTGTTTGCCCAAAATACATGTGTCGCAACGAAAAGCAGGAGAGTGACATCAGGAAGAGCCTTCCGGAGGACTGGAAGAGGAGCATGTCCCAGACGGCGATGCCAATCCGAAGAGGAGGTAGATGCGAGGACAGTAGGAGAGTCGTCAAGGAGATAGAGCCCATTCTGCAGCCGTCCTCTACCAATGATAGTCTGCGTCTGCTGGTCCTGTATGAGAAAAGAAGAAGAAGTAAATGTCACTGAGTAATTAGAATCAGTAGTAAGGCGACCGACAGAGAGTAAATTGAAAGGAGAGTCCGGAACATGTAGAGCCGAGCGTAGGAGGAGAGAAGAGGTGAGAGAAATATCAGCACATCCAGATACGGGAACCGACGCCCCATTAGCAACAGTAATGTACTTCGGGTGAGGTGAAGACAAGTACTGTGGTGGCTTAACAGAGGTGATATGATGAGTGGCACCAGAATCAAGGATCCA
Organism: Platanthera guangdongensis; assembly: GCA_039583875.1. Taxonomy (NCBI): domain Eukaryota; kingdom Viridiplantae; phylum Streptophyta; class Magnoliopsida; order Asparagales; family Orchidaceae; genus Platanthera; species Platanthera guangdongensis. Next base: position 389,395 of record CM077150.1, on the reverse strand, counting down.
GCGCGTGCCAGAGGATAGGCAGGCGATACCTTCATTGGAGAGAGAGGCAGCAGAGGCAACCGAGGCAGGCGGACGGCTGAGCAAGCCATGAAGATGCTGGAGCTGAAGACGAACCTCGTCGAGCTCAGTACGAGAGGAGGCAGAGTCGGTAGTAGCAGCAGAGGCATGTGGACGAGGAGGACGGCCATGTTTGCGAAAGCAAGTGGCCTCAAGATGACCAATTTTACCACAGAACGAGCATTGAGGCCTAGACCGGCCACCGCGACCCCGGCCGCGAGAGTCAGAGCGGCCACCACGGGCAGAGGGGGGAAGAGGTAGTAAGGGAGCAGGTGCTTGTTGAACAAGGGCCGGAGAAGGAAGTCCGGGAACATCCGGAGGCGGGGAGACTTTGAGAAGCATTGAGCACACGTCGGAAAAGGACGGTGTAACAGTAGAGGAGAGGATGTGAGCCCGGACACTGTGAAGATGAGGGGGTACCCGGGCCATCATCATGGCGATACCCACAGCTTCCTTCTGGGTACGTTGAGCAGCGAGATCTAGAGTGGGAGGCTGATGGTGGATCCAAGCCTCAACCAGAGACCGGGCTTGAGCAACAAAGGACGTCAAGTCGGTGGCGTCACTGCTGTCAAGGGCCTGGAGAGCGGTGATGATATCATAGAGATGGTGGAGACTATCTTTGCCGGAGTAGAGGGTGTGTAGCTCGTCCCACATGCCTTTGGCTGTCTCATGATACATGGCCAGACGATAAGATTCGCCATCAAGAGAGTTGAGGAGCCAAGTCTGCACACGCCCATCATTGCGTAACCACTCCTCAGTAGGGACACCAATAACGGTCTGGGTCAGATGATGAAGGAATCCCTTGGACTGAAGGACACGGCGAACTGAGTGTGCCCATTCCACAAAGTTCTTCTTGCCAGTGAGCGAAATTGTGGTGATCCGGAGCTCGTCTCGGACTTCCGGTATAGAGGCCGGGCGTTCAGGAGGAACTGCCGTACCGACGGAGTCTGCAGAGGTAGACATGGAGGCCGCAGCGAGCTTGAAGGAGGCCGCAGCGAGCTGGAAGGAGGCCGCAGCGAGTTGGATGAGACCGCAGCGGGCTGGAGGCCGCAGCGAGCTGGAGAAGACCGCAGCGGGCTGGAGGCCGCAGCGAGCTGGAGGAGACCGCAGCGGGCTGGAGGCCGCAGCGGGCTGGAGGCCGCAGCGAGCTGGAGAAGACCGCAGCGGGCTGGAGGCCGCAGCGAGCTGGAGGAGAACGCAGCGGACTGGAGGCAGCAGCTAGAGGAATCAAACAGTCAGCGGACTGGGTGAGGACGCGGCGACCTGGATGAGGTCGCGGCGACCTGGAGGATGATGCGGGCTGGTTCAGGTCGCGGCGGTCTGGGTCAGACCGCAGCGGACAGGAGTGAACTGATAAGAGAGGACACACCGGGCTGACTTGCGAGCTGGCGGGCTGGCGAGCTGGCGAGCTGGCGAGCTGGCGAGCTGGCGAGTTGGCGAGCTGGCGAGCTGGCGAACTGGCGAACTGGCGAGCTGGCGAACGCAGCGCGAACGGCGGATGAAGGAGATCAAGGAGAGAGGTCGCCGAGGTCGCGCCGGACAGGAAGAGGCCGCAGCGGACAAGGGGAAGCAGTGGACCCCACAGGATGGCTATAAAAGGAGGGGGGCCAGAGGAGATAGGGAGAGAGGGGGGGAAGAAGTGGATCCACGGGAGAGGAAGCGGACAGGAAAAGTGAGGCCGCAGGAGAGATGCGACTAGAGGGTGCGGACTGGACAAGGGAGGCCGCAGAGACCGCAGGCTGCAGGGCGGACAGAAGAGGGAGTCCGCAGGAGAGTCGAACCTGCCTCTGATACCATGTAGAAATGGAGAAAGCCAACCTTGTATATATGTCCACTTGATACAAATACAAAGAATGAGTACATATATATAGATGAGAGAAAGAGAGAGAAAAGTCCTATACACAATGTGGGACTAAAGAGAGGAGAGAAAAAGCAATAAATGCTATACAAATGGGCCTAATGTTAAGTGGGCTTTTCCAACAATTTTGATGTTTGGGGCTCTTGTCTGCTTGCTTTCATTTTTTGTTGTAAATGGTTTGTCACTTTTATATATTGTTTTCTCGTTGCGCTTGGGTTTACCTAATGAAAAATAAATCTGAAGTTTTCCCTCTGTTTCAGCGATTTCATCAAATGATAACCACTCAGTTAAATGTCATTGTCAAGGTGTTGCGAAGTGATATCTCAAAACTTCTGCTGGACAGGGTATCTTGTTTGCTCCCAACAAAGAGTTAACAATAAAAGTATTCACAGATGCTGACTGGGCAAGGTCCGTTGATAACCGTAGATCCACTTCTGAATACTGTACTCTGGTCGGGGGAAATCTGGTAACCTGGAGAAGTAAGAAACAACAGGTTGTTGCCAGGTCCAGTACAAAACCTGAATTTAGAGCAATGACCCATGAAATATGTGAAGAAATGTGGATTCGGTCCCTTTTGGCTAAACTTGGGATTCAAGGCAAAGGTTCCATCTGGCTATATTGTAATAAGAAGGCGGCCATCAACATCACAGACAATCATGTTCAACAAGACCGCACTAAACATGTTGAAGTCAATCGAAATTTCATCAAGGAGAACATTGTGAGTGGAGTTGTGAGTACTTCATTTGTCCCCTCGGATCAACAACTGGTTGATGCTCTTACTAAGGGGTTGAGTCATAGAGTATTTGAAAACAGTATGACCAAGTTGGGTTTGACAAACATCACATGCCCAACTTGAGGGAGAGTGTTCGAAGTTTCAAGTTTAATTGTAATTTCATCTTTATGTTGTGTATTTGGTCACTCCTATATATATAGAAGAGTGACCCTTGGTTTTATGATTACTTAAGTTTTCCTTTCAGCAGTTATAAACATCTACGAAATGGTTTAGCAAATTCAAGTAATTCCTTTTAACAACTAGTGCCTTAATCTATGCTAACCTTTACTGACGTAAATTTATATTTTTAGGTAGGATGATTGCTTGAAAACCCACAATGGTGTTTTGGATATCAAAATTGTACTATTAATTTCTACGAAAGACTTTGTAGCTCACGATGGTGTTTTGGATATCAAAAATGTTCTATCAATTTCTACGAAGAATTTTGTAGTATAACATTTTCTATCAATTTTTACGAACGACAATTAGGCGAGGGCGGTCAATATTTATATACAACATTCAAGCCTTTATCCCACTATAGTGGGGTCAGCAATATGAATCCTTTGTCGCCATTCTGCCCTATCTTTTGTCAAAAAACCATGTGGTGTGGTGGTCAATATTTATATACGTATATATGAAACATAGTTCAATGCTCAACAAAAACCATATGGTGTGATGGTTATCATCTTTACTTGACATAATGGGAATCTGGGTTTAATTCTCACCATTGACAATTTTTTGTGAGATTAAAAATCGGGTCATATGACCCTCCATTTTCAATAAACGTAAGCATAAAATTGTAATTTCATGCTATAGGACACCCTACATCTTTATATAAGCCTAGAACATCATATTATAGTAGGTATAGGAGTTCCAGTAAAAAAGATGTAAGTAATTAGACAATCCGTATTAATCATGCCATCATTGACGAATCTGATCTTCCCAATGACTTGTAAATTTCATGTTATCTGCAGGCCACATGATTTCTTTTTAAGGTAGTATTGATAGAGATATATATATATATATAACCGACCCCACTATCATGGGATAAAGGCTTCAGTGTTGTTAAATATATACATACATATAAATGAGCATCTTTGCATGGGCTTCACACGCATCTAGGCGGCTCCGCCTGCATGAAGCTCATGCTCGCCGCTCGCACCCTACTGTCACAACATATCTAATCTATCACTCGATCACTTTGACAGTGGGGTGTGAGCGGAGAGCAAGGGTTTCATGCGGGCGAAGCCCGCCTGGATACGGGCGAAGCTCGCCCAAGAGCATCGAGCACGGGCGAAGCTCATGCGAAGATGCTCATATCATATAATGATATTATTAATTTGCATAATTATAATATAATGATATTCATAATTTACATAATTATAATATAATGATATTAATAATTTATATAATTATAATTAATTTATAAATAAATATAAATGTATTTTAACTTTAATCACATTAAAAATTAAAAAAATTGAAATAAAGTATCAATTTCTTCCTCCCTCTCTCCCTCTCTTTCTCTCGCTCTCTAATGGATGCGGGCCTCTTTCCATCTATCCCCTCTCACTTCCTCTCTCCCTCTCTCTCGCTTTCACTGATGTGGCACTGGCCCTTCCCCTCTCTCCTTCTCTTTCTCTCCTTTTTTTCCAAAGCGAGCATTAATTTTTTAATGCCAAAATTTTAAAAAAGGGGAATAACCGAGCGATGGGTACTATAGCAACTAAATTTTTGTTTATATAATAGTATAGATACACACACAAAAAGATGTGACAACTAAACTTAACAAGACATGAGAGACTTTAAAGAAAAGATGTGATACTAAAAAAAGAAGAAAATAGAAAACCAGCTATGAGCCTCTACTTTGAGCTTTACATATACACGTAATTCAACTTCATTCACCATCTAATCTTAATACAAAAAGTATTAATAGATTTCTTAACACAACCCTCTTGGTTTAACTTTTAAGGCAGTATAAATCAGGTTTCTACTCATTACTTGCTTTCTCATGCAAATAGAGTTTAGGGTTTCATCCATTTTTGAGCTCTTGTATTAAAGAGCATGTTAGTAGATTACTAGGGCTATTGCATTGTATTTTGCACCAAAATCACAATATGATCTTTCATCAACCCTTACGTAATCCCCTTTCCCCTTAAAAATTAACTCAGTAACAAATTTGAAACTAAAAGTTTACATCACAAATTTTCATTATATAAACAAATTTAACACTTTTGGAACTGAGTTTACATTACAAATATCATTATATAAACAAATGTAACACTTTTGGAATTGTAGAAAGAGCTCAAAACATGTATGTATTTCTTGTGTGTATAAATACAAGGGGAAAATACAAATATATAGGAGAGAAAAGGAGAGAGGAAATCCTATACAAGATGTGGGACTAATAAGAGAAGAGGGAAAAGAATAAAACATGGGCCCAATAATGGGCCCTTTACATGGGCTTTTCTAACACTCCCCCGCAAGCTGGAGAGTACAAATCGTATACGCCAAGCTTGGACAAGCACTGATAGAAGAGAGTACTGAAAAGAGCCTTTGTGAGGACATCCGCAACTTGTTTTGTCCCTGGAACATGCTTCAGGCCGAGTTTCTTCATTTGAATCTTTTCCCGGATGAAGTAACAGTCGACTTCAATATGTTTTGTTCTCTCGTGGAATACCGGGTTCTTGGCTATATGTATGGCAGCCTGGCTGTCACAGAGGAGGAGAGCTGGGGAAGGGAGCTTTACACCCAGATCGGTAAGAAGACCTTCAAGCCAAGTTAGTTCAGAAATCACTGACGTCATTGTCTGGTATTTTGCCTCAGCTGATGATCGAACAATGACCGCTTATTTCTTGCTTCTCCAGGTAATCAAATGTCCTCCAAGATATGTGCAAAAGCCACTGGTTGACCGTCGATCATCAAGGGAACCAGAATAATCGGCATCGGAATAAGCCACCAAAGTTGTAGCTGAAGATGAGGTTTTGTAAACCAGACCTTGAACATGAGCCGTTTTAAGGTATCTGAGAATGTGTTCAACAGCCTGAAGATGAGATCTTTGAGGGGTATGCATGTACCAACTGACAATACCAACAGCGAAGGAAATATCTGGTCTGGTTACTGTGAGGTAGATCAATTTTTCAATGAGACAATGATAGTATTCTGGATTCTAGAGTAGGAGATCTAAGTCAGATGTCTGAGCGCACAACTTGTGATTTGCATCCATTGGGGTGTCAATCGGCTTACAACCTGAATAGCCAGCATCCTGAAGGAGGTCGAGGCAATACTTCTGCTGAAAGAGGACGAGACCATCTGGCTGTCTGGCAACCTCAAGGCCCAAGAAGTACCGAAGGGGCCCCAGATCTTTTGTTTGAAAAATTGTGCCCAGGTGTAGTTTGACCTCATGTATTCATTTCGAGTCGTCTCCCGTAATTATGATATCGTCAACATAAACTAACAGAAAAATTGTTCCCGTTGTTCGGTGACGAGTGAATAGCGAGAAGTCTGCTGAGCTGCGAGTAAAACCAACCTCCTGAAGGGCCTTACTGAATTTGTCAAACCACGCCCGTGGGGACTGTTTCAGACCATACAGAGCCTTCGTAAGACAACAAACCTGAGACTCCCCTGTGGTCTCAAACCCGGGAGGTTGCTGCATATACACCGTCTCTTGGAGATCGTCATTCAGAAGGCATTCTTAATATCGAGTTGGAATAAGGGTCACCGGTGATGGACAGCCACGAAGATGAGGACTCGAACGGTGTTGAGTTTGGCAACCGAAGAAAAGGTTTCTTCATAGTTGAGCCCATGTTGCTGGGTGAAGACACGAGCCACCAGACGAGCTTTTAGGCGGTCAATCGTTCCGTCAGCAGCATGTTTGATAACATAGACTCATTTACACCCAACCGGTGTCTGACCCGGAGGAAGGGGTAAAAGAGTCCATGTCTGGTTGGCACAGAGAGCAGTCATTTCCTCTTCCATGGCGGCCCGCCATCCAGGATGTTGTAGCGCCTCCTGCACAGATTTAGGAACCGAAATCGAGGACAGAGAAGTAACAAATGTGTGGAGGTGAAGAGAGAGACAATGCAAGGAGACACAGTTTGCCAGAGGATGAGCAATGGAGGCAGGTACCTGATCAGCAGGGCGCGGAGTAGCCGAGGTCGAGGCCGACAGCAGAGGGGCAACGGAGTCGGACGACCGGCCGGCGAGAGTAGAGACGGATAACAGGTGTCCTGGAGGGGGCAGGAGTCGGAGCAGGTGGTACTAGTGGTAAAGGTGTAGTAACGGGGATAACAGGTCGTGAGATGAGTGGTGGTAGAGGTTTAGGTGTGAAAGGAGTGGGTAAGGGAGCAGAGAAGAACGGTTAATCTTCCCGGAAGGTAACATCAGCAGAAATGGAAACCTTGCGGGTAGCGGGAGAGTAACATACATAGCCTTTCTACGTACGCGAATAACCAACGAAGACATGTTTAGCTGCCCGGGGATCCAACTTGTCCGAGGACGGACCCAGGCGGTGGACGTAGCTGGTGGAGCCAAAAACCCGAGGCAGGAGAGGGAAAGCCGGAGTAGAGGGAAATAGTAGGCTAAACGGAGTAGCATAGTGGAGGACGGAGGAAGGGAGACGGTTGATCAGGAAGCACGCAGTAGAGACCGCAAAGTTCCAATAACTTTTGGGAACATGCATTTGAAGCATGAGAGAGCGGACAACATCAAGCAAGTGCCGATTCTTCCGTTCGACAACGTCGTTTTGTTGGGCTGTGTAAGCACATGATATTTGATGAAGAATCCTGAATTCAGAGCACAAGGCCGCAAAGCCGTGACTAGTGTATTCGCGAGCATTATCAGTGCGTAATGTTTTGAGGGTGGTGTGGAATTGCGTATGGGTTTCAAGGACAAGGGCCCGAAAAACACGGGGAAGCTCGGTACGATCACGGAGTAAGTAAAGCCACGTTATGCGAGAGTAATCATCAATAAACGTGATAAAATAGCGATAACCAGAAATACTAGTAACTTTATAAGGTCCCCAAATGTCTGAATGCACTAAATCAAAAGGAGCAGTGCTCCGGGTACAATGTGCAGGAAAAGAAGAACGCGGCTGCTTGCCGAAGATACAAGACTCGCACTGAAAAGGATGAAGGGAAACATCAGGAAGAGCCCGTTGGAGCACCGGGAGAGGAGCGTGGCCAAGACATCGATGCCACTCACTGGAGGAGACAGAAGATAGGACAGTAGGATAGTCATCGAGAATGTAGAGCTCGCCCTGCAGTGTGTCTTTACCAATGGTAGTCCGCGTCCGCTGATCCTATATGAGAAAGGAAGAGGGGGTGAATATGACAGAGCAATTTAGATCATTTGTAAGGCGACCAACAGAAAGTAAATTAAACGGGGAGCTCGGAACATGAAGAGCCAAGCGAAGGGAGATCGATGGGTTGAGTAAAAGGTCAGCCGAGCCGGAGACTAGAACTGTCTCCACATTTGCCACTGTGATACACTTCGGATGAGTATAATCCGTATACTTGGGTGTCCATTGCCAGGTTATATGATGAGTGGCACCCGAGTCTATGATCCATCGCGGACTGGTGGATAAACAAGCAGTACCTGCGTTGGAGGCGGTGGCGATGGAGGCAGAGGGCGGGTTGAGCAGCCATTGGAGTTGCTGGAGCTGGAGATGAACAACCCCAAGGGCAGAAGGAGCGGCAGAGGATGTGTCCGCAGCAACCGAGGCTGTCGGACGAGGAGGATAACCAATCTTCTTGTAGCAGGTCGCCGCATAGTGGCCTTCCTTTCCGCAGTAGAAACAAATCAGCCGACCCCGACCACCGCGCCCGCGGCCCCGAGATCCCGAACGTCCACCACAAACGAAGGTAGGTGGGGGCAGTAAGGTGGAAGTGGTCTGCTGAAGAAGGGACGAGGGCGGAGGCGCAGTAGTATCCGGAGGAGGTGAAACACGAAGGAGCATGGAGCATACATCAGATAAGGAGGGTATAGTAGAGGAAGCTGTAATCTGGGTGCGAATATTCTGAAGGTAAGGCGGGAGATGAGCCATCATGATGGAAATGCGGACGGCCTCCTGAGCACGCTGAGTAGCATGGTCATTGGTAGATGGTTGATGTTGAATCCAGGCCTCAGCGAGAGTCTTTGCACGAGCGACAAAAGAGGTCATGTCTGAAGCCCCCCCCCCCCCCCCGTGTCAAGAGCCAAAATATCGGTGAGGATGTCATAGAGATGCTGGAGACCGTCTTTACCCGAGTACAGGAAATGCAGTTCATCCCACATAGCTTTAGCCGTTTCGTGATGCATGGCCATCTGATAAGGTTCGCCATCGAGGGAATTGATGAGTCATATCTGAACACGGCCATCATTGCGAAGCCATTCGTCGGTAGAAGGAGAAGGAGGAGCCTGAGTGAGGTGAGGCAAAAGGCCCTTGGCCTGAAGAACCCAGCGAACAGAATGAACCCAAGGGAGAAAATTCTTCTTCCCTGAGAGGGAAATTGTGGTAATCCGCAGCTCATCACGGATTTCAGGAATAGGTGTCGGGCGGTCTGTAGAGGGTCTAGCCGCAGTTGAATCGCTGGAAGCCATTGCGGGGATAGGAAGCAAAACAGGCGGCCAACAGCAACTGACTGAAGCGGGAGCCTACTGGGAAGAGGGCGAGCAAGAACCCAGAAGGGCAGGTCGCGACGACTAGAGCAAAATGCAAGGAGGAGCAGTCCGCAGCGAACTGGGGCAGTCCGCAACGATTAGAAAGGGCAGGCCTCAAGGGCAGGAAGTGAGCTCGGCGAGAAAGGGCAAGCCGCAAGGCGCGATTTGAGATAGGTCGCGGCGGACTGGAGCAGTCTGCAAGAAGGGAAATTGCAGTGGATCGTTAACAGCTCGCTAGAAGAGAGACCGCAGCAGTTAGGAGCAGTCCACGATTTGAGATAGGCCACGGCGGACTGGAGCAGTCCGCAAGAAGGGAAATCACAGCGGATCTTGAACAGCTCGCGAGAAGGGAGCCCGCAGCGGTTAGGAGCAGTCCGCGGCGGGATAAACCAAGATACCGCGAGCGAGAAGAGAGCTCGGTTTGGACTGAGGTAGAAGCTCGTAAGGTAGGATAGAAGTAGAGTAGGGGAAGAAAGCCCGCAGCGGACTGGAGGAGCTCGCAGCGGACTGGAGGAGAATAGCAGGGAGAAGTGGGCCCCACGGGACAGAGAGAGGAGGCTATAAGAAGCCCGAGGAGGAGGGTGGAACCACGGTGATGAAGAGGAAGCGGATGCAGAAATACAGGCCGCAGAAGACTGCAGGTCGCAGTTAGCCAAGCGGCTAAAGGAGAAAGGCAGATACACAGAGCAGGTCGTAGGAGATCGCAGGCCGCAGCGGATAGACTGAGCCGGCCGCAGGAGATCAGAGGAAGCGGATAGAGATTTGGAGTTCGCGAGAGGCAACGAGCCCCTCTGATACCATGTAGAAAGAGCTCAAAACTTGTATGTATTTCTTGTGTGTATAAATACAAAGGAGAGAATACAAATATATAAGAGAGAAAAGCAGAGAGGAAATCCTATACAAGATGTGAGACTAATAAGAGAAGAGGGAAAAGAATAAAACATGAGCTCAATAATGGGCCCTTTACATGGGCTTTTCTAACAGGAACTAAAAAATTACAAAATTCAGATAATTATTGTTAGGTGTAGTGTACTTCTGTGTAGTAGACTTATCTTATACTCACCATGGGTGTTGTGAACACCCTCCCATGTACTTGTATATATATTACCTTACCTCTTGTAAATAGACATTGGATTCTTTGTTCTCCTATCATAGTATCAGAGCTAAAGAAAACCCAGCCGTCAAAACGCTCCTCTTCCCGATCGATCCCGTCGCAGGGTTTCGATCCCGTCGCGCTTCCCTTCCCGATCGATCAAGTCGCTCCTCTTCTCGATCGATCCCGTCGTAGGGCTTCGATCTCGTCGTTGGATCCCTTCTCGTCGCAGGGCTTCGATCCCGTCGCAGTCTTCTTACCCCATCGCAGGAAAGCTTAGAAGCAAGTTTTCCGATCCAGGTTTCCACCTCCAGTTGCAGTTGCTACAGCCGCAAGGTCCACCTCCCGTCGCAGGACGACAGAGACTTCCGCAGAAATCCAGATCTCGTGCCGTCTTCTCCAGCAATTGATCTCGCGCCGTGTTCTCAAGCGGGCGTCTCATACCATCCAGTGTCGATCTCTGCTTTTCTCGGCAATTTGTGTCGTCTACTCCAGCGATCTCTGCTCTCCTTGCCGAACTGCTGGTCTGCTCCTTCGGTGGTTTCTGCCTACCTTCTCGATCTTCTTCGACTGACTTTGCAGCCCTGATGGCCTCTTTCTTTCTCCAGAAGGCGGACGTCATCCTCGATGAACGAAACTACAAAGCCTGGTCCGCCACCATCGGCGTGATCCTCTGTGGTCTAGATCTATAGGGTCATATTGACGGCTCTGAGCCTGCTCCGTCTCCATCAATAGCCCCTTCTATGTATGATTCTTCCACTGTTAGCACTACTGCTTCCGTCCAGGGCTCTGACATGCCGAAGTGGCGCTCAGACGACTCTCGTGTGATAGTCGTCATCTGTCAGTTCTGCGAGCTCCCCATTTGCATGACCATCTACCAATTATCTACGGCCACAGTGGTGTGGGATCATCTACGTCGTCTCTACCTGCCTTCTAGTCAGGATCTACGCTACTTACTATTCCAAAACCTTGGCATCTGCTACCAGCGTGATCGGTTTGTCCAGGCATTCTTTGCTGAGCTCCTGGACCTCTGTCGTCAGTACGATGAGATGGCTCCTTCCACATGCATTACTTGCCCTCAGTGTGTTGCAACATCTCGGGATCGCGACTTTCAGCGCATGTATGAGTTTCTCATATGCTTACGCCCCGAGTTCGAGCCTATTCGTGCACAGCTTTTGCATCGAGAACCTCCACCTTCTCTCAGTGATACGCTGGCTTTGGTAATCGATGAAGAGACTCGTATCCAGTCCTTGGACACTGTTGCGCCTTCTGGTGTGCTGACTCATGTTGTCCTTGCTGCTCCCGAGTTTCCACCGCAATCCTCACTTGTGAGTACTTCTCTGGTGCCTTCGTCGGGTTATAGTGCAACAGTGCAGCCTATTCCTCATTCTCCAGTGCACTCTACTGCTCAGTCCAGTGCTCCTCGGCGCAAGGTTGTCCATTGTCACTACTGTCAGTGTCTTGGCCATGTCAAATCTGAGTGCCGCAAGCTTCAGAGGGCTCAACAGTCTGGTCATCAGCGTGCTCATGGTGCTTCGTCAGCTCATTTCTCTGCTATGACACAGTCTCTCTCTGTTTCTGAGCTTGCCCGGCAAATTGTCCTGCAGCTATCTCACGGTTCACTGCATGGCTCCTCCACCTCTGTGCTTTCACTGGATGCTTCTAGTGCCTATGCCTCTCAGTCGGCTTCCTCCGCCCCTGCAGGTATCTCCTCCTCCAGCTGGTTATTTGATTTTGAAGCCTCCTTCCACATGACACATGATGTCACTCACCTCTTGTCATATCAGCCCGTCTCATCTTCCCTTAGTGTTATGGTTGCAGACGGGACTATTTTCCCTTGCACCAGTCATAGGCTCCTTCATACCACCCACTTTCATATTCCTGATATAGCGTATATACCCAAGTTATCCATGAACCTTATATCCGTCAGTCAACTCACGTCTCACGGTTGCCTTGTTATTTTTGATGAGTTTGTTTGTCGTGTGCAGGATCGGCTGACAGGGACACTCCTTGGATTTGGTCATCACCGTGGTGGGGTCTACATCCTTGATCGTCTTCACCTTTCATCCACTCCATCGCCACCGACAGCCTCCTCTCTTTGTCCTCCTTCAGTGAGTTTCTCTCAGTGGCATCACCGACTTGGTCATCTCAGTGGTTTGCGTCTCTCGTCTCTCATCAGTACTGGTCTCTTTGGCCGTATTTCTGTTGATAGGTCTCACTCTTGTACGGGTTATGTTGAAGGAGAAAAAAACCAACTATTGCATTAAAGGTGTCCTCTTTATATAGAGGACAAGGATAAAAATACATAAGGTCTAATAATGCTAACAATGCATAAATGCTAATAATGCTAACACTCCCCCTCAAGTTGGACGTGTAATGTTAACCATGCACAACTTGTTTACAATCTGGTCAAAAAAATTCTCACACAATCCTTTGGTGAGAATGTCGTCAAGTTGCTCGTTGGAGGGCACAAAGGGTGTACATATGATTCCTCTTTCAATATTCTCCTTGATAAAGTGTCGGTCCACCTCGATGTGTTTTGTCATTCATGTTGAACCGGATTGTGAGCGATACTGATGGATAACTTATTGTCACAATACAGGCAGATGGGTCCCACTTCCACGAGACCAAGGTCGCTCAATAAGGCCCGAAGCCACAAGCCTTCACAGACCTCATGGGCCATAGGTCTAAACTCAGCCTCTGCACTAGATCGTGCCACAACCTGTTGCTTCTTGCTTCTCCAAGTAACAAGGTTACCCCCAACAAGAGAGCAATATCCAGAGGTGGATCGCCTATCATCCACAGATCCGGCCCAATCAGCATCAGTACAGACTTCAATCTTTAGGTCGGAACTCGAGGAAAACAAAACTCCCCTTCCTGATGAAGACTTGAGATACCGAAGAATTCTGTGTGCCGCATTCATGTGTCGTGTCTTTGGAGCATGCATGTACTGACTCACGACACTCACCGCATAGGAGATATCCGGACGAGTGTGAGACAGATATATCAGCCTCCCCACTAACCTTTGGAACCCTGAAATATCTTCAATCTCCTCTCCATCATCACGCCCCAATCGATGATTTGCTTGAGTATCAGCAGGTCTGCACCCACTCATCCTCATCTTCTCAAGAAGATCTAACGTGTATTTCTGCTGAGAGAGAAAGATCCCCTGCTTTGATCTTGCAACTTCAATTCCCAAGAAATTCTTGAGTTTTCCTAGGTCCTTGACCTCAAACTCTCTGGCAAGCTTCTGTTTCAGATTCTGAATCTCTTCATGATCATCACCAGTTATAACAATGTCGTCAACATACACAATGAGAACTGTAATTTTCCCAAGCCTACGTTTGATGAACAACATATGGCCAGCATTGCTCTGAGAGTATCCAAACGACACCATCGTCTTATGGAACCGGCCAAACCAAGCTCTTGGGGACTACTTCAGTCCGTATAGATCCCTTAACAATCTACAAACTTTCCCTTCAACACCAGCCGGAGTGAGGCCAGGAGGAATAGACATATAGTCCTCCTCCTCCAAGTCACCATGGAGGAAGGCATTCTTCACATCCAGCTGCAGAAGTTCCCAATTTTTGCAAGCGGCAACAGAGACCAATACCCTGATGGCATTTTAGCAACCGGGGCAAACGTCTCCTGATAATCAATGTCATGGGTTTGGGTATAACCCCCTGCAACCAACCGTGCCTTGCATCTCTCAACAATCCCTTGTGGATTTTGTTTCACAGAGAACACCCACTTGCACCAACAGGTTTTTTTCCATAGGGAAGAGGGACAAGATCTCATGTATGATTCTTCTCCACAGCCTTCATTTCCTCAACCATTGCCTCTCACCACATAGGGGCCTCAAGGGCCTGTTGTCATGACACAGGGATAGAAGAAGTAGCAAGAGAGGAGACAAAGGCCTTGAAGGAGGTAGACAGAGAATTATAAGATACATAATTAGATAGAGGATGGCGGGTACAAGACCGGATACCTTTTTGAAAAGCAATCGGTAAATCAGAAGGTCGTACGTCAGGATCCACTGACTGATCTGGCAACATAGCAGGCTCGTGTGTGTTTGTCCTCTTTATACGCTGAGTATATACCTGCAAGGTCGGTGGTGAGGATAGAGGAGAGCCCCGAATAGGAGGACTCACTTACACTTGTAGAGAAGGACTCACTTCCACTGGTAGAGGCTCCCCCTGAAGTGAGGGATATGGTGGAGGTATGGGCAAAGAAACGGAGGGAACACCCGAGAATGAGGGGGCATACAGAGGGTAATATGATTCGGATTCACGGAAAGTGACATCTATGCTAACAAACACCTTCCTAGTAGGGGGGTGAAAACACTTGTACCCCTTTTGCGTAGGGGAGTAACCAATAAATACACACTTGAGGGCACAAGGATCAAGTTTGGAGGGACGAGGATGATGGATGTGAACAAAACAAGCACAATCAAACACCTTAGGAGGAAGGCGAGTAAGAGGCACATCAAGCGTATCCAGAGGAGTAGAGTTTCCGAGGACACGTAAGGGCATCCGATTGATGAGGTATGCAGCAGTGAGGACGGCATCTCCCCAATAGAATTTTGGGAGATGCATTGTGGACAATAAGCACCGAGCAACCTCCAACAGATGGCGATTTTTCTTCTCAGCAACGCCATTTTGAGCAGTGGAATACGCACAGGTAGTCTGATGGAGGATGTCATGATCAGCAAGGTAGTGCTCAAACTGTGAATCCATGTATTCGCGGTCATTGTCACTGCGAAGAATTTTAATGAGGGACTGAAATTGGGTGGAGATCATGGCATGAAATTGACGGAAAACAGAAAACACATCGCTCTTGTGACGAATCAAATATAATCAGGTAGTGCGTGAGAAACAATCAATAAATGTAACAAACCACGTACAACCAGAAATAGAAGGGACCGAGCAGGGGCCCCAGATATCAGTATGAATAACAGCAAATGGAATCGAACTAGGCAACGAAACATGTTTAAATGAAGTACGATGATGTTTGTTGACACTACAGACATCACACACAAAAGACTCAAAAAAAGCAGCAGACATTGCAGGAAACAACAGTTGCAAAACAGAAAGAGAAGGGTGTCTCAGGCGACAGTGCCAGGAGTACAGAGGATGAACAGTGCTGGAATGAAGAGCTAGAGTAGAGGACGCAGTGCCAGAGTCAAGCACATAGAGACCATTCACCATGCTACCAGAGCCAATCACCTTCCCCGTCGTCAGGTCCTGAAACACACAAGAAGACGGAAGAAATGTCACAGAGCAATGCATGAAGTTAGTCAAATGACTAATTGAAAGTAGATTACGAGTAAAGGAGGGCACGTGAAGAACAGAGGACAAGGTGAGGGAGAAGCAGGGGATGGTTCCCTTGCCAGCAATGGACGAAAGAGAATCATCAGCAATGCTCACCTTATCACGCCCAGAAAGAGGAGTATAGGAAACAACCTGTAGAGGACCCGGTCATGTGATCCGTGGCCCCAGAGTCAATGACCCATTGAGTGAACAGAGAAGAAACAGCAGAGTGAGCACCTGGCAGTCCCGTATGAGTGTAGGAGGAAGAGGCAGAAAGCTCCCTAGAAAGACCATGCATCAGGCGTCGAAGAGCAAGCACCTCATTCGCAGTAAAAGCACCAGGGGTGGCAGGGACATCGGTACTAGAGTAGCCAGGAGAAACATCGGCAGTAGAGTCAGTAAGATGGGACGCACGGGAGAAACAATGACGACCCGAGGAGCGTCCAGAACCACGACCTCCATGAGGCGGGGCACCCCCTCTCGAGGCAGGGAACCCATGAAGCTTGAAGCAGGTATCCCGAGTGTGGCGACTCTTGCCACAGTAATCATAGAGGAGATGATCCTTATCTGAGCTCCTCGACCGGGGATCCCGGGATGGACGAGTGCCAAGAAGGGAGGGGATGGTAGCAGCCAGAGCAAAGTCCTCTGGCACAGGATCCGGAATAATGGTCTGACGACGATCAAACTTCTGCTGCACGATGCTATAGACCTCAGAAAGAGAAGGGATCGGCAGTCACCCCAGAATCTGAACACTGATCTGATCAAAGTCGCGGTGCAAGCCATGAAGGAACTCAAATATGCGATTGCGGTCATCCCGGACCCGAACCATCGCCTCACCAACAGGACTAACAAAGACAAGAGGATCAAAATGACCATACTCTTGATATAGCTGAGTGAACTCTAAGTAATACGCTGAAGGAGGACGGTCACCCTGACGGAGTAAACTGATCTGGCGGCGAAGCTGAAAAATCTGAGCAGCATTGACGCGGCGAGAGTATGTAGACTCTGCACGACACCAAATAGCAGAAGCACTGTCAAGAAAAAGATAGTTGCGGGCAATGGACTCTTGCATCGAGTTGGTCAGCCAAGACATGACCAAGGAATTCTCGGATTCCCACTGCGGCCATTCAGGAGAAGTCCTATCAGGTTTCGGCATGTGGTCGGAGACATAGCCAAAGAGACGCCGACTTTTAAGCGCCAGGGTAATAGAACGGGATCATGAGAGATAATTGGATTCATCAAGTCGGATAGTAGTTATCTGAGAGGTATTGTGATCGGTGGTTCCACGGTAGAAGACCGACGAAGGAGGACCAGCAGAAAGAGGGGCCGGAGTACCACCGGTAGAGGGAGAGAGAGAATCCGCTCCACTAGATCCCATATCACAAGAATAGAAATCCTGAGGAAAGACCAAGCCGGAATAGAAATCCGGAAAGGGAGGAAACCCAAGAAATTAGGGCATCAAGAGGCAAATGGAACCAGCCATCCAAGCATCACAAGGGCAGGAGGCGCCGGAGGAAGCAAGAGCACTATTCCGGCGCCATTAGAAGAGGTGGAGAGGAGCAGAAGAGGTTGCGGGCGACTGGATTGGACGGCGAGCGGACGCTGGCGGACGCAGGCGCTAGCGGGAGTGGACGCTGGCGAGCGGGAGACGGAAGCAGAAGCGGGCTGGCGAGCGGAGATGTGAGCGGGCTGGCGAGCGGAGATGCGTGCGGGAGATGCGAGAGGGCTGGCGAGCGGAGGATGGAAGCGGGCTGGCGAGCGGAGGACGAAATCGGAGATTTAGGGCACGGGAGGCTCTGATACCATGTTGAAGGAGAAAAAACCAATTATTGCATTAAAGGTGTCCTCTTTATATGGAAGACAAGGATAAAAATACATAAGGTCTAATAATGCTAACAATGCATAAATGCTAATAATGCTAACAGGTTATAAGCTTGCAAAACAACTACAACTTCCTTACCCGTTTAGTGAGTCAAGATCTTGTCATCCGTTTAATTTAGTTCATTTAGATGTATGTGGTCCCGCGCCTTTTGTATTAAAAAACGGACATCGGTATTGCGTTATATTTGTTGATGATTATTCTCGTTATTGTTAGATTTATTGTATGCACTCCCGTTTTAAGTTTTTCCAGATTTATGGTATTTGTTTACTATGGTGCGCACCCAATTCTCTGAGTCCATATGCATTTTTCATTTCGACTTTGGGGGGAGTACCTCTCTCATGCTTTTCGCGACTTGTTAGCCACTCACGGTACTCTCCCCCAGCTTGCATGTCCCGGTGCCCACGCTCAGAATAGCATTGTTGAAAGGAAGTATCGATACATCATTGAGACAGCGCGCACTCTTCTCATACCCTCTCACATTCTTCCTCATTTTTGGGTTGAGGCTTTCTCCACTTTTGTCTATCTTATCAACCTACAGCCCTCCACTTTTCTTCAGGGTCGGTGTCCTGGTGAGTGTTTGTACTCCCGACCCCACATTATACTCATCTGCATGTTTTTGGCTGTCGGTGTTATGTTCTTCTTCCTTCACGTGAGCGTACCAAGCTCTTTGCTCAATCTGTATCTTCTGTCTTTCTCGGATACAGTACTGAGCACAAGGGCTATCGATGTTATGATTATGTTGTACGTCGACTCTGTATCTCACGCGATGTTACCTTTGACGAGTCTCACCCTTTCTTTGTGTCCTTCATCCTCTCAACCTCGCACTCATCGGTGACTCCCTCTATTGTGCAGTTCCTCACTCTTCCTTCCCCACCGCTTCATATTTTCTCTCCACTGGTATGTCCACCTACTCTCTTCTTGCCACTGCCTATACCATTTCCTACCTCTCCAGTCTTATCTTCTCATATTTACCTTCCACCTCTCCATCGAACGTGCGCATCGTCCCCTTTCCCTCATCGTCCTCCTCCTCCTGCTCCTGTCCTTTCGCCTCCAGTGCCTCCAGACTCGGTGTTTGCCTCCTCCAGCGAGTGTCCTGTGGACGATCCTCTTGTGCGTTACAACCCACCTTATGAGCGACGTCCTCCCGACCGCCTTAGCCTTGCTACACTTCTGTTGGACCTACTTTCCCTTCCTGCTACTGCTTGTAGCACTCTAGAGTCGACTACCTACCGTGAGGTTGCACAGATACCTAAGTGGCAGGTTGCTATGTCTGCTGAGTTAGAGGCACTTGAGCATACTCGTACATAGGACCTCGTTCCTCTTCCACTTGGTGCTATTCCGATCACTTGCAAGTGGGTCTTCAAGATCAAGACTCACTCCGATGGATTTGTAGAGAGGTACAAGGCTCGGCTAGTTGCTCGTGATTTTCAGCAGTAGAAGGGGAGATATTATGATGAGACCTTTGCTTCAGTCGCTCATATGACTACAGTTCAGACTTTTATTGCAGTTGCAGCTATTTGCCACTGGTCTATCTCAGCTTGACATGAAGAATGTTTTTTTTCACGGTGATCTTCAGCATAAGGTATACATGCTTCCTCCTCCTGCTTTATCCTCTCCTTCGGGTCTTGTCTGCTGCTTGAGGCGAGCCCTTTATGGGCTCAAGCAGGCACCCAGCGCATGGTTTGCACGTTTCAGCTCAGCCATCACAGCAGTCGGTTTCCAGCCAAGTCCACATGATCCAACTTTGTTTGTGCATTCTTTCTCTCGTGGTCGGACCCTTTTGTTACTTTATGTGGATAATATGATCATTAATGGCGATGATCCTTCTCATTTGGCCTTCGTCAACCATCGCCTTCAATAGCAGTTTCAGATGACCGACCTTGGACAGCTGAGCTGTTTTTTGGGTCTTGAGGTCAGCTCTACAGACAGCGGTTTTCAGCTCTCTCAGCAGAGATACGCATCAGATATCCTAGCTCGAGCTACTCTATCTGACTCTCGCACAATGGACACCCAATGGAGCTTCACCTTCAGCTACGTCCGGATGATGGTGTTCCACTCTCTGACCCCACTCGCTACTGTCATCACGTTGTGAGCCTTGTCTACCTCACCATTACTCGGCCCGACATTGCTCATGCAGTTCATGTGTTGAGCCAGTTTGTTAGTGCGCCTACCTTTATACAGTATGGTCATCTGTTGCGGCTCATGCGCTATCTCCGAGCGACGACTTCTCGTGGTATTTTATTCTCCAGCAACAGTTCTCTGCAGCTTTGCGCTTACTCGGATGCTACTTGGGCTAGTGATCATGTTGTCGCTCTGTCACTGGTTTCAGTCTTTCCTTGGGTTCTTCGCTTATTGCATGGAAGTCCAAGAAACAGACTGGTATTTCTCGATCCAGCACTAAGGCCGAGCTTCGGGTCATGGCTACCACCGCTGAGGACATTATTTGGCTTTGTTGGCTTCTTGAGGATCTTGGTGTCTCTTCTCCAAATTCAACCTCACTTTACTGTGATAACACTGGTGTCATTCAGATTACTCTGAACCCGGTGAAGCACTCACTCTTCAAGAATATCGGGTTTGATACTTTCATCTTATGTGAGCAATATAGACGTGGTACTCTTGCTCATTCCTTTGTTCCTTCCGAGCAGCAGATTGCAGATTTGATGACTAAGTCGCAGACAGGGACCCAGCATTCTCATCTACTATCCAAACTCTCGGTGTATGATACCACGTGATTTTGTGTGTGTGTGTGTGGGGGGGGGGGGGGGGGGGGTTAGGTGTAGTATACTTCTGTGTAGTAGAGTTATCTTATGCTCACCATGGATGTTGTGAACACCCTCCCATGTACTTGTATATATATTACCTTATCTCTTGTGAAATAGATATTGGATTCTTTGTTCTCCTATCAATTATATCTAAGACAAGGTTGTACGTTGAAATTTACATTTAAGATAGACCACATTAAAGCAGTTAATGATGTTAAATGTGGTAAGAATATTTAGCTGAGATCAAGAGGCGGCAGCAGTTGTCTCGTCATAAATAGAAGAGAAAATATATTTTGAAGATGATAGTTATGAAACACGTTTCGAATATATTAAAATATTAGATTTAATACTAAAATTTAAAAATCATACGTGGATAGAGTAGATTTAGGTCTTCCAAATGCATTCAATAGGAAATGGGTGTTGAAAACCATGGATTGCTTACTTCCCAGGATTCTGTGCAACCATTTTCTTTAAAGTTCCATCACGATGGCACATGTCAACTGCCGCTCTAACATCTTTATACATATGGACATAACTGCATAGAAATAGGAAGTCCTTAGTTAATGTTAAACAATTAGCTTTTATACAACTGTGTTGAATATATTTCAAATGTAGCTGTCAGAGCAGGGATCGTGATGCCAAACCATTTTAGCTGATTCAAGAATAAAAATATTTATATCCAAAACAACCCAACTGTAGTGCAAAAGAACCAAGAAACCCAACTGTTTCATGTATGATCCAAATGCACTATCTTTAAAATTGTAAAATACTATGAAGCATGGAAATAATGTGGGGTAAGATAACAAAATGGAGTTAGGAGCATAGCCAGTCTATGTTAAAATTTTATTGTAAGGGAGGTCAACAACGGAATAATAACAAAAGAAAGAAGTAATAAATATGAATTCTGTAGTGGCAACCTTTACACAACTAATCCAACTATCCAAGTACACACTTCAGGAAGACAATTTAAAATTATACTGTAAGGAATTGTAGAATAGTTAGGCTAAAGCAAGATGATGGAAAAGATAAAGATAATGATGCATGTCTCTAATGTGAACACTAAATTACTTCAGTCCTTAAACACATACAAAACTGAACTTTCTTGGTCAGATGTACATACTCAATTTCCCTAGTAAATTTTCCCGGATAATTATCCTTCATGTCAACAAGCTGTGCGAAAAGATATGCTTCAGCAAGAGAGAAAAGTGTATCTAGCAACGCATACTCAGGCTCATCAAAAGCATCTCGTATCAATGTGTGTCCATAAGTTTTACTCTTATCTTCCTTTGGCATTTCCTTGAAGCCATGATATGCTACCTTAACATATTTATGCCTATCCATCTGAAAAGAGAAGTATGCCAATAAGTAGTTGCAACAAGTTAGAAGCACTTTAGTGAACCAATATCAAGCGACTAGAAAATAAATATATGCAAGTTACTTACAGAGAATGAACCCAAATTCTATAATCCCATGGAAAACACACAAAAAAACGTTTGTGCTGAGTTGTTCTTTGCATTTTCAAGTGTAGCAAGGTTTGAAGTGTCAAGTAGACATTTTAATTAGGTTAGACAATTTCAAATTTTTATAACTCTGCACCGAAGATCAACCTAGATATATATGACAGATGAGTTTACCTATTGGCCCAGAATGGCTACACGTGATCTTTTTTTGCGGAGTTATTCTCTCTCCCTCTCCTCCAAATTGGAAGAAGTGGGATCAAAGGAGTCTATGATGATATCTGATTTTTGAACTCTCTGAATAAGTCAATAACTCAAAAGTATGTCTTACTTGATAGCAAGGCAGATGTAACGGGACTCATAATTAATGGCATACTTGTAAATAGGTGTTTAGGGATGTTGGTATGAAGGCTATAAATATAGCCTTGTGATTGTAATTGTTACAACATGTATAGTGTTTTATTTCTTTTTTTGTTGTATTATTGGTGTGTCCGCCTTCATATATAGAGGGGGCAAACCAATTTTGTAATTGAATCACTATTCACGATTTTCTCCAACATGGTATCAAAGCCAGCAAAACTGGTGTCCTAGCCGCTCCTTCCCAATCCATCGTTCCGCCGCCGCTCCTCCGCAGTGCATCTCCTCCGCAACGCGCTCCGTCAGCCTCCTCTCTCTGACGCCTTCTCTTCCTCCCCAGGTGTGGTCGTCGACCAACCCCGCACTTCGCGCGTCGATCGGCGTCGGGCTTCCGCAGGTAGTTCGCCGTCAGCCAAAGACCGTGCTTCCCGCGTCTCTTCAGCGACTCTTCCAACACCGGTTCCAACGCATCCTTCCCAGTCGTAGTCGAGTTTCTTAAGTTTTGTTGTCCTTCCTCTTCCGGCGTCGGATATGTGGAGAGGCCAGCCTTCATTCCGGCGCCGTCTCCTAGGGATTGCTGCCCTGTTATCGGATGGAGTTGATTTTTATTCCCCCTATCTCCTAATTTGATTGTTGCTTGGTGGAATTGGTTGCCTTTGTTGCCTTGTGTGGCGTGTGGTCTCCGGATTTCTATTCTGGAGCAACTATGTCGGTGCTCAGTGATTCAACCTCAACACCGGTTCCCCCTCTGATTCCTCCTCCTGTCAGTCCTCTGCGTGGGATTCATGATCACAATACTCCGCAGATTACTACTATCTGATTAGATGATTCAAATTATTTGTCTTAGTCGCCCTCTATCACTCTTGCTCTTAAGAGTCGTCGCCTCTTTGAATATGTCACTGGGAAAACTACGGAACCGGAGAAGACTGTCTCTGATTGGCCTCAATGGGATTTTGAAAACTCCTTAGTCATGTATTGGCTAACGAATTCGATGCAGGAGTCCATCGCTCGTCACTACCTCTTTTTGGATACTGAAGTTGATATTTGGCGACGTGCTGAGACTACGTATTCTTAGAAGGGAAATGTTGGCCAGATCTTCCGGTTGAGATGGAAGATATCCTTACTCCGCTAGGGTCATCGTCCCCCCTCTGCGTACTATTTGGAGTTCACTTAGTTATATCAGTAATACAATGATTTTGATTTTCTCACCTTTGTTATCCCTGTTAATGAGGCTATGGTCCGTGCCCGGGAGGATCATAACTGGACCTTTGAGTTTCTTCATGGCCTACATCGGGACTTGGATCAGATTAGCGTTTATATTTTGGGATGTCTGTTGTTACCGTCCCTTCTGGAGGTTTATAGCATTGTCCAACAAGAGTTTGAACGTCGTCAGTCTCTTCTTCTCGACCCTGCTCCAAAAAGTTCTGCTCTAGCTGCTGGTACCCCTTCATTGATGGGGGGCTCGTTCTATCCGTGATTCTAAGATGAAGGGTACTGATAAATACCACCACCTCTGTGATTATTGTGGAAAGCCCCGTCATACCAGAGACGCATGCTCTCGGCTCCATGGTTTTCCTCCACCGAAAGGTGGTGCTCCTTCTTGTGGTGGTCGTGGCTTTGGCCGCTCCACTGGTCGCGCACCCCCTCGGTCTGCCCATCTCACATATGTTGTTGTAGATATTTCTCCTGCTCTGTATGGTGTGGATCATTCTGTCATCCCGGTTCTTTATCTGCTGATGAAGTCCTTGCTCTTTGCCCCATGATGCAAGGCCTCTCTATGGAGACTTCAGCATTGTCTTCATATGCCCACAATGGAACTCCAAGTGCTCACTCTACTGCTTTCACTCATTGGATCATTAACTCCGGAGCCACCGACCATATGACTGGCTCCGCCTGAGGTTTTCTCTCTTATACTCCTCTCTCTGGTCGTGATAAGGTGAGCATCGTTGATGGTTCTCTTTCCTTTATTGCTAGGAAGGGTTCCATCTCTTGTTCCTCTCTCATCTTATCATCGGTCATGCATGTTCCAAATTTCACTCGTAATTTACTATCTATTAGCCATTTGACTAATTCCATGAACTACTCAGTAACGTTTCATCCTTCCTCTTGTGTGTTTCAGGACCTGAAGACGGATACGCTGATTGGCTCTGGTAGTTTGGTCAATGGTTTGTACGTGCTCGACTCCTGCTCGGCGGCACCTCCTCAGGCCCTTCACTCCAGCACATCTGATCTATATTCCTGGCATTGTCACTTCGGACATCTATCCCTGTTATGAAACTATTGTTACCTTTTATGCCTGCAGCTGTTTTTACTTCCTTTGCTTGTGATGTCTGTACTGCTAATAAACATTGTCGTACTTCATTTAATCATGTTTTGTTGTGAAGTTTTGTTCCTTTTTCTGTGATTCACTCTGATGTCTGGGGTGTTGGACCTGTATCTTCTATTTCTTGTTGTACTTGGTTTGTCACTTTTATTGACTATTTTTACCGCATTACTTGGTTATATTTATTACGAAACAAGAGCGACATTTTTTGCACCTTTAAAAAGTTTCATAACATGATCTCCCCTCAATTTCATGTTAAAATTCAGATCCTTTGAAGTGACAATGGTCGTGAATATTTGGATTCACGCTTTGCGGAATATCTGGTTGATCATGACATTATACACCAGACATCTTGTGCTTATTCTCCTGCCCAAAATGGGGTTGTGGAGCGTAAGAATCGTCATCTTCTGGAGATTGCACGTCGTCTCTTGTCCAACATGCATCTTCTCAAGTATTATAGAGAGGATGTTGTCCTTACAACAACATATCTTATTAACTGCATGTCATCTCGTACTCTTGGGAATAATACCCCCCTTGGGACACTTTGAGTCTCGTTCTCTCAGCCTCCAGCCTGGGGGGTTGAATTGACCTTAGCCCCCTTGACGGTTGTCTCCTCCATAGAAACCTCTCTGCTAGCCTTGGTCCTGCCACTCCTGCTGCCTCCGGCCGAGCCGATTGTTCGGCTCCTGGCACCCCCATCACGCCT
Source organism: Platanthera guangdongensis (assembly GCA_039583875.1). Classification (NCBI taxonomy): domain Eukaryota; kingdom Viridiplantae; phylum Streptophyta; class Magnoliopsida; order Asparagales; family Orchidaceae; genus Platanthera; species Platanthera guangdongensis. The sequence continues at coordinate 364,183 of CM077150.1, read as the reverse complement.
GTTACTACTACTGCTGTCGTTGTTCCCTCTACCGGGATTTAGCTCTCCTCACCTCCTGACCCCTGCCACCTCCTGGCACCTTCTCCTCTGTGACCCACTTGGCCAGCTTCCGGGCAAAGTCCGGGTTCAACGCCTCCCCGTCGACCGCCCGTGCTGCCCCAAAAGCAGTAGAAAGACCCCTTCTCCTCCAAGAAGACCAGCAGATTCAGACTGCTCTGAATCAGAAGCATTAGACAGCAGCATGTCTGATTAGGACTGTTGTTTTCTCCAAACAGCTCCATAGGCTGATGAAGAAAAAGTACTGGAAGAACAGGCCCTTCACCTCAGCTCATCACAAGAATAAAACCTCCAAGGAGGACAGGTATGACTTTAAACCCAGTAAACAGAATTCATCTAACATTATCTGTTACTACTGCAGCAAGCCAGGGCATGTCATTGTTGATTGTCCTGTGAAGAAAAGAGAGGATGGTGAGAAGAAATCTCACCAAAAGCGCAAGGGCGAGAAAGAAAAGTCTCTTGTGGCTAGAAAAGAGAAGAGCTGGACAGACTCATCATCATCAGAGTCTGAAGAAGAGGAAGCCTACATTGGGCTAGTTGTTGTTGCTGCTAAACAGAAAATTATTTCAGCAGATAAAGACTATCATGCTGCAAGGATAGGAGTCAGGGTCCCTCTAACACTGTTGGACATTGACTTAGAGGTGGATGTTGAAGAAGAAGATGCTTGCAGCTGTCATGGGCTGATTGCAATGACTGATGAAGAGGGCAGTCAGGATCAGCCTGGTCAAAGCAAGGTACATTCTCTATCCAGCACAGTGTCAAGACATGAGACAAGTCCTTATACAGAAGCCTCTTCATCTAATGGTGAAGATGATTTTGCCTCAGAAGGTGATGTCAATCAATTGATTGACAGATATAGTGAACTTCTGGATGCCTTTAAGAAATGCAAGAAGCTGACTAAGAAGCAGGTTAAGGAGATTTTGTCTCTTCAACCTGCTGCTTCTCAGCTTACTGAAACAGCTGTTGTGTTGAACCAGACAATGAGGGAACTCAGCCAACTGAAAATCCTGTCAGACATCCAGATGGAGACTATCAAGAGCAAAAATAGTCTCATTAAAGATCTTGAAGAAAAGCTCCAGAGGGAGAAAGGTATTGTGGCCAGCTTCTCTCAGCCCAATACAGTGTTGCCCTTGATAGATTCTTTCTCCTCACAGAAGGATAAGAAGGGGTTGGACTTTGTAGAAATAGCCTGAAACTTATGTATATTGATTGAGTATGTAAATACAAAGAGAGTATACAAATATATAGGAGAGAAAGAGAGGAAACAAATCATATACAAGATGTGGGACTAAAGGAGAAGAAGCATAAATGGGCCAACAAACATGAGCTCAATACAAGGGTTATTCTAACACTCCCCCGCAAGCTGGAGCGTACAAATCGTATGCACCAAGCTTGGACAAGCATTGATAGAAGGATGCTTTGGGAAGAGCCTTTGTGAGGGCATCTGCAACTTGTTCCGTCCCTGGAACATGCATTAAATCGAGCTTCTTCATTTGAACTTTTTCTCGAACGAAGTGGCAATCGACTTCAATGTGCTTCGTTCTTTCGTGGAAGACTCGGTTCTTGGCGATATGTATAGCCGCTTGGCTATCACAAAGAAGTAGAGCAGGAGAAGGTAATTTTACACCCAGATCAGTGAGAAGACTTTCAAGCCATGTGAGTTCGGATACAACCGATGTCATTGGGCGGTATTCTACCTCAGCCGATGAGCGAGCAACGACCGCTTGTTTCTTGCTTCTCCATGTAACCAAATGTCCCCCAAAGTATGTGCAGAAACCACTAGTAGACCGTCGGTCATCAAGAGAGCCCGCATAGTCCGCATCAGAGTATGTCACTAAGGTAGGAGCAGACGAGGAAGTCCGGTACACAAGTCCTTGACCCGGGGCTGTTTTTAAGTACCTCAGAATGCGTTCAACCGCCAGAAGATGAGACTTGCGAGGAGAGTGCATGTAGCGACTAACAAGACCAACAGCAAAGGAAATATCTGGTCTGGTAACAGTAAGATAGATCAACTTTCCAACAAGTCGTCGATAATATTCAGGGTTCTGGAGAAGAAGATCCAAGTCAGAAGCCTGAGCACACAGCTTGTGGTTTACATCCATGGGAGTATCACATGGCTTAGACCCTAAGAGACCAGCATCATGAAGAAGATCAATACAGTACTTTCGTTGAGATAGAATAAGGCCGTCCGGTCGCCTGGCAACCTCAAGACCCAGAAAATATCGCAGAGTTCCCAGGTCATTTGTCTGAAAGACCGAGTTCAGATGAGCTTTGACGGCAAGTATCCCTTGTGAGTCATCTCCCGTGATGATGATGTCGTCAACATATACTAATAGAAGGACCGTCCCTGATGGTCGGTGACGAGTGAAGAGCGAGAAGTCAGCCGAGCTTCGACTAAAGCCGACAGCTCGAAGTACTTTACTGAATTTCTCAAACCAGGCCCGTGGAGATTGTTTGAGACCATACAGAGCCTTACGAAGGCGGCAACCCTGAGACTCCCCCGTGGTCTCAAACCCGGGCGGTTGTTGCATGTAGACCGTCTCCTGGAGATCCCCATTTAAGAAAGCATTCTTGACATCGAGCTGAAAGAGAGGCCACTGGCGATGAACAGCGACAGAGAGGAGGACCCGAACGGTATTGAGCTTGGCGACCGGAGAAAAGGTTTCCTCATAGTCGAGCTCCTGTTGTTGAGTGAAGCCGCGAGCGACAAGGCGAGCCTTCAGACGGTCGATCGTCCCATCAGCAGCATGTTTGATGACAAAGACCCACTTGCACCCTACCGGTTTCTGACCCGGAGGGAGGGGGACAAGGGTCCATGTCTGGTTAGCCCAGAGAGCAGACATCTCCTCTTACATGGCTTCCCGTCATCCCGGATGTTGAAGCGCCTCCTGTACAGAGTTAGGAACAGAAATCGAAGAGAGAGAAGTAGCAAAGATGTGCAGAGGTGGAGAAAGGCGATGAAGAGAGACGTAGGCCTCCAGAGGATGGGCAGTGGAGGGCGTTACCTGATCAGAGGGACGCGAAGTGTCCACGGCAGAGGTCGGCGGCAGAGGGGCAACGGAACTGGGAGGGCGACGAGTGTAGACCCGGATAACGGGTGGTTTGGTGGTAGAAGGAGCGGGGGGAGGGGAGAGCGGTGGTGGTGGTGGAGTAGCAGGAATAACGGGACGAGGTAAGGACGGCGGAAGAGGAGGTGGTGGTAGAGCAATTGGGGATGGAGCAGGAAAGAACGGTTCGTCTTCCCGGAAGGTAACGTCAGCAGAAACAGTGACCTTGCAGGAGCGGGTGAGTAACAAACATAGCCCTTCTGGGTGTGGGAGTAGCCAACAAAGATGTGTTTCGCCGCCCTCGGATCCAATTTATCTGAGGAGGGCCCGAGGCAGTGGACATAGCAGGTGCTTCCGAAGATACGGGGCGAGAGAGGGAAAGCCGGAGTGGAGGGAAACAATATGCTGAAGGGAGTCGCATAATTGAGGACAGAGGAAAGGAGGCGATTGATGAGAAAGCAGGCAGTGGAGACCGCAAAGTTCCAGTAGGCTTTAGGAACATGCATTTGGATCATGAGGGAGCGGGCAACATCCAATAAATGGCGGTTCTTGCGTTCGGCAACCCCATTTTGTTGTGGGGTATACGCGCAAGAGGTTTGATGGAGAATCACGTATTCCGAACATAAGGTGGTAAAGTCGTGGCTTCTGTATTCACGAGCATTATCAGTACGGAGAGTTTTGAGGGTGGTATTGAATTGCGTCCGGGTCTCGAGGACAAATGCCCGAAACACCCAGGGAAGCTCGGAGCGTTCTCGAAGTAAGTAGAGCCACGTGGTGCGGGAATGATCATCAATAAAGGTGAGAAAATAACGATAACCACATATACTAGGAATCCGAAATGGTCCCCAAATATCCGAATGAACAAGATCAAAAGGAGACGCACTCTGAGTACAATGCGAAGGAAACGAAGAACGTGACTGTTTGCCGAGAATACATGAATCACACTGAAAAGAAGTAAAAGAAAGGTCTGGAAGAGCTCGCTGGAGAACTGGCAGAGGGGCATGACCAAGTCGGCGATGCCAGGCAGTGGAGGAGACGGAAGACAGAGCGATCGGAGAGGCATCGAGAAGGTAGAGCCCATTCCGCAGCTGGCCTTTACCAATGGTAGTCCGCGTCCGCCGATCCTGTATAACAAAGGAAGAGGAAGTGAATATAACAGAACAATCCAGGTCACTCGTAAGACGCCCAACAGAGAGTAAGTTAAAAGGGGAACTCGGAACATGAAGAGCCGAGCGAAGAGGGAGGGACGGGTGGATAGAGAGATCGGCCGAGCCGGAGACAGGAACCAGCGCCCCATTGGCCACGGTGATGGACTTCGGATAAGGAGAATCCGAGTACTGGGCAGGCCGTTGCGAAGTGATGTGATGAGTAGCGCCAGAGTCCATAATCCAACCCGGGCTGTGGGAGAGACAAGCAGTACCTGTGTGGGAGACGGAGGCAACGGAGGCCGAGGGGGGGTTGAGCAGCCCCTGGAGATGCTGGAGCTGAATACGGACGGTCTCGAGATCCGGAGGAGTAGCGTCAGTAACAGCAGAAGTCGTCGGGCGAGGGGGGTAGCCGAGTTTCTTGTAACAAGTCGCCTCCCCGCAGAAGGAGCACTTTGGCCGGCCACGGCCTCCACGGCCACGGCCCCGCGAGCCCAACCGTACCCCCAAGTAGAAGGGGGAGGAGAGGGTAAGAGCGGAGGGGTATGCTGAAGGAGAGTCGGTGGAGAAGGAGCCGGAGGATCTGGAGGAGGCGAGACCCGGAGAATCATGGAGCAGACATCCGAAAAGGATGGTGTAGTAGGAGCGGCCAGGACCTGAGCACGAAGACTGTGAAGATGAGAAGGAAGTTGAGCCATAAGGATGGCAATGCAAGCAGCTTCCTTCTGAGCCCGCTGAGCAGCAGGATCAGTGGTCGGCGGTTGGTGCTGGATCCAGGCTTCAGCAAGCGTTTTAGCCCGAGCAACAAACGAGGTCATATCGGAGGCGCCGCCAGTGTCGAGAGTGAAGAGATCAGTGAGGATGTCATAAAGATGCTGGAGGCTGTCGCGACCAGAATACAAGGAATGGAGCTCATCCCACATAGCATTGGCGGTGTCGTGGTACATAGCCATTTGATATGGCTCATCCAAGGAGTTCAGAATCCAAGTATGAACACGGCCGTCATTACGAAGCCAATCATCCGTAATTGGAGAAGGAGGTGCCTGAGTAAGGTGCGGTAGAAGGCCCTTAGCCTGGAGAACCCGCCGAACAGAATGTACCCAAGGAATAAAGTTCTTCTTGCCAGAAAGAGAGATGGTAGCTATCCGGAGCTCGTCACGGAGTTCGACAGAACAGGCCGGGCGGTCTGGAGGACAGGCCGGATGGACAGGGGGCGGGCTGGCCGCCGAGCTGGGAGAAGTACCAGAGGAAGTCATGGAGACAGGCCGCAGCCCTTAGACAACTAGGGAAGAATGTCGCGGATAGAGACAAGCCGGGCGGACAGAGACAAGTCGCACCGGACTGAGACAAGTCGGGCGACCAGGAGACGGCAGGAGATCGCGACCAAGATGCAGGCGAGAAGGAGACAGCCCGCACAGTCAGGCAGATCTTACGCGTCGGACTGAGACAAGTCGCGTCGGACTGAGACAAGTCGCGTCGGACTGAGACAAGTCGCGCGACCAAGAGAAGGCAGGAGATCGCGACCAAGATGCAGGCGAGAAGGTGACAGCCCATACGGTCGGGCAGATCTTAGCAGCGGACAAAGAAGGAGGTCGCGACGAGTAGAGAGGCCGCGGCGGACAGAAAAGAGGCCGCAGGCAAGACAGGCCGCGAACAAGCAAAGAGCGCAGGAGCGGACTGACAGGAGGCCGCGACTAGGAGAGAGGCCGCAGCGGACAGCTAAGAAGGTGGTCCCACGGAGAGAGAAAAGGCTATAAAAGCAAGAGGGGGGGTGAAGGTGGATCCACGAAGAGCAAAAAAAAGGACAGAAGGAAGCGGACTGAAAGGGCAGGCCGCAGGGAAGCGCGGCTAGAAAAAAAACAGTACGCGAAGAACAAGCCGCGGGAGGAAGACCGCGAGAGAAATTACACAGTGCGGTCAGACGCCGGCAGACCGCGAGAGTCGGAACCTGGCTCTGATACCATGTAGAAATAGTCCGAAACTTATGTATATTGATTGAGTATGTAAATACAAAGAGAGTATACAAATATATAGGAGAGAAAGAGAGGAAACAAATCCTATACAAGATGTGGGACTAAAGGAGAAGAAGCATAAATGAGCCAACAAACATGGGCCCAATACAAGGGTTATTCTAACAGGCTTCAAGGGTAACACAAGACCTGCCCATCCCAAAGGGAAAGGGAAAGTTCCAGTTGTACCTATGGCATCTAGGTCATCTATCACATTCAAGAGGGTGATATTCCCTTCAAATAGGTATGACCAGGAAAGCATATTTGGTCACTATATGAATGGTGTTTCCACAAGTGGAACAAAAGATGTTCTCAGCCATTGTGGAAGGGACAGTAGGGCAAGTGCCTTTAAGGCTGCCCATGAAGAGATTCAAATGACCCACCATGGATCATTTGTCTTTGGTGTCACAGCCCCCCTCCTCCTCTCAAAAATGTGGTTGCAGCCAGTTTTCAGAACTTGTCAGCACAGAATCTGACTAAGGGTCAGTCTGTTAGCTTGTCTGATATGACTGTTTCTGATGCTATCAAGAACACACTGTCTGAAAAGAAACATGTTGCTGATAGGATTCAGAACAGGCCACACAAGTCAGCAAGCAGACTAACCTTCAGGTAAATCCATGCTGAAAGGAAACAGAAAATGGCTGTTGTAACTCTTCCTTCTGTCAAGACTGCAGTCAAACCAACTGGTAGGTCTACACAGAAAAGAAGATACAACATACATGATTGTTGGTGTTGTGCCAAGATAGGTCATTATGTCATTGACTACTGGCACAATCCTAATGTGGTCAGAGCTAAAGTGAGTCCACCAGTTAGAAAACTAGCTGGTGGACATGTTCAGTTTCAATCTAATGTGCACCTAGGACCCAATAGATATTGGGGTCCTAAGGTAAAGTAATCTTCTTAATGCAGGTTAGTTTAAGTGGTCATATCCTAATATTGTACTTGGACAGTGATTGTTCCAGGCACATGACTGGAACAAGGAGCAACTTGAAGGAGTTTACCCTAGTGAAAAATGAACCCAAGGTTATCTTTGGTGGTTCTGATAGAGGGGTAACTAGAGGCTATGGTAAGATTACCAATGGCATAGTCACTATCTCAAAAGTGGCTTATGTTGAAGGGTTGCAACAAAACCTCATAATCATAAGCCAACTCTCAGATCTTGGCTATGTTATTGTCTTCCACAAGGATGAGTGCCTAATTAGGAGGTCAAGTGACCAAGAGGTCATTTTGACATGCACTAGGAGTAAGAATGTTTACTGTTTAAACTTTCTATGTCTGGACTCAGATTCTTCTATCTATTTTGTTGCAAGTGAAAAAGCCTCATATTGTGTCCAGTGACACAAGAGACTAGCTCACTTGAATTACAAAATGATTGGCAAGCTCTTTAGCCAAGAATTGGTTAGGAATGGTCCAATTGTGAAATGCACCAAGGATAGCATTTGCTCAGCTTACCAAAAGGGTAAGCAGACCAAATCTTCCTTCAAGGGCACTAGCTTCAAAGATTTTGTGAGGTGTTTATACCTCTTGCATATGAACCTATTTGGTCCTATATCGTTTCATAGCCTTGGTAGAAAAGTCTACACTTTTGTGGTGGTTCATGACTATTTCAAGTTTACTTGGGTGTTCTTTCTCAAAAAAAAAGAATGACTCTTGATATCCCATCAAGTTTGTCAAACAAGTTCAGAATGAGTTTAACAGTTCTGTGATCAAAATTAGAAGTGATCATGGAACTGAATTCCAGTCTGAAGGCATGACAGAGTTCTGTGAAAAGAAAGAGATTCATCAAGAATTTTCTTCTCCTAGAACACCCCAGCAAAATGGGATTGTTGAGAGGAAAAACAGAACTCTCATAGAGACTAGAAGAATCTTGTTGTGTGACACAACTCTCCCAGAATATTTTTAGGCTGAGCCAGTAAATACTATATGTCACGTCCTCAACAGGGCCTCTATCACCAAAAGCTACATGATGACTCCCTATGAGATCTTGAAGGGCAGAAAATCAAATCTGGGCTATCTCAGAATCTTTGGTAATAAGTGTTATGTGCTACATAATGGAAAGTCTTATGTGACTAAGTTTGTTGTCAAATCTTTTGATGGAATTTTTGTTGGGTACAACAATCATAGTAAGGCTTATAGGATATATAACTTGAAAAGTCAAGTTGTAGAAAAGTCTGTGCATGTAGTGTTTGATGAGTCTGGAATGATTAACAGAGTGTTGTCAAGCCCCTCTTCCAGCACTATAGGTACAGAACAGAGGATGGATAATCTGACCATCAAGGAAGCAGAACCAGTTATCCAAGATGAAGTGAATACTCCAGAAGGGCTATCAGATACACTTGGAGCAGAGGATGATCAACAAGAGGTTGTTCTTGAAGCTGTTGTTGAAAGAAGATTACCTCCAATAATTTGACATTTAAGAGATCATCATGCTCACCAAATCATTGATGAACCAAGTCATGGAGTAGTGACAAGAAACAGAAATCTGAATACAGCTATGTATGCAAGCTTCCTGTCACAAGTGGAGCCAAAGACGTTTGAAGAGGCCAACATATATCAATTTTGGATAGTGGCTATGCAAGAGGAACTGAACCAGTTCAAAAGATGCAAAGTCTGGAAGCTGGTTTGCAGACCTCATTGACATAATGTCATTGGAGTCAAGTGGATCTACAGAAACAAACTTGATGAAAATGGGATTATAATCAAGAAAAAGCAAGATTGGTAGTTAAGGGGTACAAGCAGAAAGAAGACATTGATTTTGATCAAACCTTTGTCCATATAGCAAGGTTGGAGGCCATAAGATTGTTCCTTACATATGTTGCACACAAGAGATTCAAGATCTACCAGATGGATGTGAAGTCAGACTTCCTGAATGGTGACTTAAAAAAGGAAGTCTATGTTGAGCAGCCTCCAGGTTTTGTAGTTCCTAACTCACCTGATTATGTTTATAGATGTTACGGGATTTGGGAGAAAAACTGAGTGCCTCATATTGAGGTCTCACCCTTTATTTATAACAAAATGGAGTAACATAACTGTAGCGGTACATAATGTGGGACTAATGTAAATGTGTCCAATAACACTCTCCCTCAAGTTGGATCGTGGGAACTTCACAGACCCAAGTTGTTACATATATAGTTCATTCCAGTCCCCTTAACCCCTTTCGTAAGAATGTCTTCAACTTGGTCACGGTCTTCACATGCTTTAGAGAAACAAGTCCTTCATACTTCTCTCTAACAAACTGGCAGTCGACCTTAATGTGCTTTGTGCGCTCATAAAACACGGGATTAGTGGCTATCTGGATTGCAGTTTGATTGTCACACCATAGAGGAGTGGGATCTTGAACGGAATACCCAATTTCACAAAGAATTTGCCTCACCCACATGATCTCAGCAACAGTGGGACATAGCACGATATTCTGTCTGCACTAGATCTGGCAACTATGGTTTGTTTCTTGCTCTTCCGGGAGATGAGAGTACCACCCATAAAGACGGTGAATCCCGTGATTGACTTTCGAGTGGCTAAGCATCCTGCCCAGTCAAAATCATTGTATGTCTCTAGATTGGAATGACCTGGGCTCTTGTATGTAATTCCCAAACCAGGATCCTTCTTCACATATCCGACAATCCGAAGAACAGAATCCCACTGAGATATAGTTGGAGCGCCATGAACTGACTGACCTCACTTACCGCGCAAGCAATGTCTGGACGAGTCATGGTAAGGTAGTTTAATTTTCCAACTATTTGACGGTACTTCTCTGGTGAATCAAACAGTTTGCTTTCAGCGTGAAGACTTTTTTCTCCTGGTTCCAGTGGGGAATCCATATGGCCACAGTAAGTCATCTCAAGGTCAGATAGAAGATCGAGAGCATATTTGCGTTGGCAAATAAAGAGATAGTGGTCATCTTGAGTCACCTCAATCCCAAGGAAATACCGCAATGTGCCCAGATCTTTTGTTTGTAAATTAGAGTGTAAGAATGCTTTGAGATTTGATATTCCTTCATAGTTGCTGCATGTGATAACAATATCATCAACATATACCAGTAGCAGAATAGTACCAGCCGAGGAGTTCTGATAGAAGAGAGACGAGTCTTTAGTACTCTTGGTAAGCCCGAACTGGGTAACAACGGCTCGGAACCGAGCAAACCAATCCCGAGGGGATTGCTTCAATCCATATAGGGAGGTGAGGAGATGGCACACCTTGGTACGCTCCCCCTCAGCAACGAACCCAGGTGATTGCTCCATATACACTTCTTCATCCAGGAGCTCATGGAGAAAAGCATTCTTGATATCCAACTGGTGTAATGTCCACTGGTGGAAGGTGGTAAGAGAAAGTAGGATGCGAAGAGAGGACATCTTCGCAACAGGAGTGAATGTTTCATCATAGTCCACGTCATAAGTCTGGGCATAACCTTTGGCAACCAATCGAGCTTTTAGGCGGTCCTGAGAACCGTCTGCATGCACCTTGACAGAGTAGATCCATTTGCATCCAATTGCCTTCTTGCTGGAAGGTAAGGGAACCAGATCCTATGTATGATTCTGTTGGAGAGCGTTCAATTCATCATGCATGGCTTCCACCCAACCAGGATGAGCCTTAGCCTCCGCCACGATAGAGGGTAGACGATATCGATCGAGAGTCGAGTGCAACGTTATATGAGATGCAGACAAGCCCTGTTACGAGCTAACATAGAGTGGTTGCACCCGACACGCCCTAACTCCTTTTCGGAGTGCAATAGGAACCTCTGGGCTAGCTGGCATGATAGTAGTAGGGATAGTGGCTGGGTATTCCGGAGGAACAATCGTCATATCATCGGTAACCGAGGCAGGCTGAGGTGGTGGCACCGCTGTACTATCAGAAGAGCGACTGGAGTAAACCTTCCCCCACAGAGGGGAGAACAGATCAGTCAGTGAAATGATAGCAGGATCGTGCCTAGGGACCAAGAGAGTATCGAGAGATGGATGAGGATAGGAGGATCCAGGAAAGGGATACGGGTCGGTCTCCTAGAAGACGACATCAGAGGAAAGAATGTATCGGCGGAGATCAGGAAGTAACACCGATATCCTTTAGTGTTCCGAGAGTAGCCGAGAAAGATGCATTTCAGGGCACGAGAATCAAGTTTGGAGACAGAGGGACAAGCGTCCCGAACATAGCAAACACACCCAAAGACCTTCAAGGGAAGGGGGTGACCGTGATGGTCAGGATAAAGAGTGTGGTAGGGTGTCTCCCCCTGAAGGATGTGAGTGGAAAGATGATTAATAAGATAGGCAGCAGTGAGTACGACATCACCCCAAAAGTGGTTGGGTATGTGTCTGTGGTGAAGGATTGCTCGGGTGACTTCAAGGAGATGTCGATTCTTACGTTCGGCAACACCATTCTGTTGATGGGTAGCCGGGCAACTAGTTTGGTGGATGATGTCTTTGTCAGAAAGAAAGAGAAACTTGGACCGAGACGGGTATTCCCAGCCATTATCAGTACGGAGACACTTAATACGGACAGAAAATTGAGTAAATATTTCATTCCATAAATGCTGAAAAATAGAAGGTAGCTCAGAACGATTTTTCATTAGATACACCCAACTTGTACGAGAAAAATCATCAATGAAAGTGACATAATACTTGTGCCCTAACAACGTAGGAACAAGGCACGGTCCCCAAATATTTGAATGAAGTAAATCAAAAGGTGCAGAAGCACAAACATCAAGACAAGGACTATAGCTAACTCTGTGGAGTTTAGCAAACAAACAAGACTCACAATTGAGATGGGAAACTTTCCCAAGCTCAGGATGCAGACGACGCATGACCTGCATAGACGGATGACCATGACGATAATGAAGATCAAGGAGTTCGGTGGAGGCCGCGGAGCAAGCAAGGTGGGAGACTTCATCCAGGACATAGACACCACCACGCAGCTTCCCTCTACCAATAATACGGCTCGTCGACTGTTCCTGAAAAATGCAACCAGAAGAGGAGAATATAGCAATACAATTCAAATCAGTTGTAAGCTTACCAATAGACAGGATATTGTGGCAGATTGAGGGACAAGCGCCACTGAGGAGAGTAGCATGTCAGGAGTCACATTGCAGCTACCAAACCCAACAATAGGTACAGTGGAGCCATCTGCAACAGTAATTGAGGCTCCACTATGAGGTTTGTATGAGTGTAAGATACCTGAGGAACTAGTCAGGTGATCAGAAGCGCCAAAATCAGCAAGCCACTGGACCGGCCGTTGTGAGGTACAAACAGGTTGAATGGTTTGAGCCACAGCCGCACTAGGAGTCGGTGAGTCAACGTGTAGAGCCTGCAGGCGCCAATACTCATCTTCGGATATTTCAACAGTGCGTGATCCCAGAGGTACAGTAGTAGAGTCAGCTAGGTGCGTCGACCGAGGTGGAGGAGGTTTGGAGGCCCATTCTGGCTTCCCATGAATCAGCCAACATGTATCCTTTGTATGTCCCCGACGCCCGCAATGGGCACAATGTCTCGTGTCCGAGTCACGACCACGGCCAGAGCTCCCCCCCCCCCCCGACTAGCTCCCCTACCTCCTCCTCGTCAGGCAAGAGTCATCGACTCGCCGGAGGACGTATGTAGAGAAGATGTCGAGGTACCTATAGAGCCAGCCTTAGTAAGCCGATGGTACACACTAGCGGTCTGAAGTGTAGTTGGACTGGCGAGCATTTCAGTCTTCGGTGTGGAGAAGTGAGGATCCAATCCATTCAATAGTCATAGGAGCACAAGGTGTTCACGTTGAGCTTGATGTCCTTCCCTGGTAGAGGGAATCTCCCAAAGATCCAAGATCTCATCGGCGAGAACCTTACATTCGGCAAAGTACTTGGTAACAGGACGCGCGTCTTGGCGTAGTTCAGCGATCTTAGGGAAAAGTTCACCAAGACGAGAGAGGTTGTTCGCCTGAGAGAACATCATATGAAGAGTGTCTCATAGTTCTTTGGTGTTGTCGCAGTTCTTGCACATTTGTTGGACAGAGAGATCCATAGAACTCAAGAGAAGAGCAAAGATGCGACAATCATCACTATACCAGTCGTCATGTTTGGTACTCCCCACTGCATGGGTTGGGAGATGAGTAAGATGGTGTGTACGACGGATGCCTGCAAGAGACATAGTAACCTCCTTCTTCCATAACTGAAAATTGGAGGAGGTAAGGATCGTGGTTGCAATCCTCACGTTTGGAGGAAAGGAGTTAGGGGAATCCCCGGAGGGAACCGGCGGTGGAGCGGTACTTGTTACGAAGGGATCCATGGCCAAGAACAAGGGAGTAGGAGCAGCCGAAAGAGATCAAGCAAAAACTCGAAGGCGCCGGATCCCAATCAGCGACAATAGAAGTCGCAGGAGGCGGCGCTGGTAGGGGCTACGGGAGGCAGCAGCGGCGGCAGGCAGTCTCGGCGTATCCAAGGTAGACGGCCGACATCACCTCGCCAGAGGCATGTCGTCGTCGTGTCCGTGAGACGAGCAGAAGAGGTTGACCGCTGCGCTTTTGAGCAGGAGAGAGCAGAGCGGCGTGCGATGTCGAGCGGGAGCGAGCGGGGCGTGCGGGATCGAGCAAAAGAGAAAAAAAAAAGAAAACCTAGTTTCTATCGCTCTGATACCATGTTACGGGATTTGGGAGAAAAACTGAGTGTCTCATATTGAGGTCTCACCCTTTATTTATAACAAAATGGAGTAACATAACTGTAGCGGTACATAATGTGGGACTAATGTAAATGCATCTAATAACAATAGACTTATGAAAGTTTTATATGGGTTAAAGCAAGCCCCTAGAGCATGGTATGAGACTTTGTCTAGCTTCCTCATTGAGAACAAATTCTCAAGGGGGAAGATAGACAAGACTCTATTCCTAAGGGAATCTAAGGGTAAGATCATCCTAGTTCAGATCTATGTAGATGACATCATCTTTGGATCTACTGATGACAACCTCTGAAAGAAGTTTGTCAAACTTATGTAGGGGGAGTTCGAGATGAGCAGTATGGGTGAACTTAAGTTATTTTTGGGTCTCCAAGTAAGACAGACTAATGATGTCTTGTCCATATCCTAGTTTAAGTTCACTAGAGAGTTAATAAAGAAATTTGGTATGGAAAATTCCTCCGTAATGAGAACTCTCATGGGATCAAGTATGCTCATATGCAAAGATGAGGCAGGGAAACCTGTTGATAAAACTTTGTATAGGGGGATAATTGGCTTCTTTCTTTATCTAACTGCTAGTACCAGACATCATGTATGTTATATGTATTTGTGTTAGGTATCAGTCTTGCCCCAAAGAATCCCATTACGTGTTGGAAAAAGAATTTTGAGGTATCTTAAGGGCACACCAGGTCTTGGCTTGTGGTACCCTAGAAATGAGGAATTTGAACTAACAAGCTATTCAGATGCAGACTTTGTGCTGCAAAGAAGACATGAAGAGCTCTTCTGACACATGTCAATTCATGGGTGCAAGACTAGTTTCCTGGAGTAGCAAGAAACAAACTAGTGTTGCAATATCAACTGCAGAGTCAGAGTATATCTCAGCAGGTAGCTGTTGTGCTCAGTTGTTGTTGATCCAGCATCAGCTCCAGGACTACAACCTTCAGATAAATAGAAGTCTTTTATTTTGTGATTCTACTAGTGTTATTTCAATTGCTATGAATCTTGTCTCCCATAGCAGAACTAAGCACATTGAAATCAGATATCATTTCATTAGGGAGCATGTGAAATATGGAGATATCAATTTTGAGTTTGTCTCAACCGACAAGCAAGTGGCTGACATCTTCACTAAGCCACTAGATGAAGCAAAATTTAACACCCTCAAATTTGAGTTTGATATGTTAAACCTGGTATAGCTTCAGTTGCTGCTCATTTTGTTTCAAGTTATTTTGTATTTTGCAGATGAAATTGTTCTTCAGAAAAATGAAAACTCTTCAAGTAATATACCATCAGTGGCATCATGATCAACTGCTGTCTAGACTGGTATAGACTAGATTGTCTACAGATGATGCATCAGTTGAGGAAGAGCATGTCCAGCATTGTTCCAGCAATTCACTACTGCCTATTTGAGGGGGAGCAGATGATAAGAACCCTACTAGCTATTTGCTGAAGTCAAAAAGGGGGAGGAAAAGATGATCAGATGAATGCTCAAGAATGGTAGCAGCAATTCAGGGGGAGCAGGTGTAGTAATGTTCTCCCTACAAGTAAGGAGGAGTGGTAACTATAGATCATTCTCCGATTATATGTCTTTGTTATTCTTATATTCTTATTGTTGTATATTATTGTGTATGTCATTGACTCATTTGCTTAAGGGTTTTGACTTCCTCAAATACGAGGAGATTGTTGGGTTCATTGCTCACAATGTCCTAGATTTGAGAAAGTCAATCTTGTTAATGATATACATAAAGTTGTATTTGGTGTGTGCCTGAGTTCATGCATGCAGGGATGTCCTAGTAACAATGATGGGACAAGTAGCCTAAGTGGCTAGGGCAGGTAAACACTTACCTAAGGTGTGAATAGACAGAAAACTGTCCAAGTCTACAGGCGTTGAGTGAAGGTCATTCACACAACGCCAGATGACTTATAGTGCTGAGTTGAGCCTATAATGTCAAAGCCAAGTTAGTGACAAGCTGAGAAAGTGGCAAAGTCCACAGGCGTTGAGTGAAATCAACTCACTCAATATCATACAACAAAAGGCTGTGAGACAGGCTAATACAGTAAAAGGCTAAGAGGAAATGGCAGAAAAGTGGTTAAGTTCACAGGTGTTGAATGAGTATCACTCACTCAACGTCATACTCTATATTCATTGAGTATTGCCTTGTAATCAAATCCACAGAAAAACTGTGTTGAAATTTGACTAAGTACATAAGCGTTGAGAGAGGCAAGATCACTCAACGTCATATGGTATAGCATTGACTGAATCTCATCCAGTCAGAGTCTCTGTTTTCAGACACAGAAATTTGGCTAAATCCAAATACGTTAAGTGTAGCTTACTCACTCAACGCCAGTTAAACAGAATAAAATCTGTTAAGTAGGTCGGCGTTGAGTGAAACTTACTCACTCAACGCCAAGGAGCAGAAAAATCTGGCTAAGGCAGAAAGCGTTGAGAAAGGCGTGCTCACTCAACACTCTTAACGTCATGATTCAGAAAATCTGGCTAAAGCAAAAAGCGTTGAGTGAGGCGTGCTCACTCAACGCTCTCAGCGCTTACGATGCTGAAAAAGCAAAAAATTGGTTAAGGCAGAAAGCGTTGAGTGAGGAGTGCTCACTCAACGCTCTCAATGCCTAAAATACAGAAAACATGGCTAAGGCACAAGGCGTTGAGTGAGGTGTGTCTACTCAACGATCTCAACGCCAAGCATGCAGAAATGACTGAAGAATAAACTAAGGCATAAAGCGTTGAGTGAGGCTTGCTCATTCAACGCTGTCAACACCTAGATAGACAGAATTCTGTCTAAGTACTTTGGCATTGAGTGAAACTCATTCACTCAACGCATATTCTACTGATGCTCGATTTTGATTAAGTCTGCGGGTGCTGACGTCAGCAATATCTGTAAAATCGACAAAGTCAACTAATTTCAAATCAAGTACAGAGAAGCTACAGAACACGACAAACTCTGTCATGAGGTTACTGTACGTCTTCTTCCGTTAAAGCAAGGTGCAGTTGGATGTTGCAAGTAGGCTCCACAGATTTCTTAGAGTCGTTGATCGGCGAACTACAAAAGGAAGAGAGTGGCCAAGACGACAACAACTTTTAGGGCTTTATCAATTTCAAAAGTTGCGGCTGCACTTCATCTTCCTCGTCATTGCTGCGGAGAAAAAGCTTGAAGTCTTCCTGCAAAAAATTTAGTTAGTTGTGTGTCTTCCTCAACGACATCAGCAAGATCAAAGCAAACCTCTGAGGAAAAGACGGCAAGTTAGCTGGTGTCATCCTCACCTGCACCAGCAAGATCAGAAGGTCTTCCTTCTGAGGGAGAAGTAGAAACAAGGAAGCTTCTGCAGATCAAGTTGCTTCTCAGTTCAGCAAGCCCAAATCTGAAGATCTACTTCTGAAACTGACAAGAAGGAAGAATAAAGTCGTTGACTCTGTCCTAGGAAGGAAGAGGAAGCAAATCAATTTACTGCTGGTTACTTCCAGCTCAAGATCCTTATAGCTGTGAAGAAAGTTTAAGCTGAGATAACTCAGCTCAAGGGGCTTTCACAGAGAAATTTCTCTGAGATAGATATAAATCTATTTCACTCCAGTAGGATCCTTTTGGATCTGAGTTGTAGGGCTCTCTGAACCTGAGGTAGGACAATTTTGTTTGAGTTGTAGGATCTAGTATGGATCTGAGGTAGGTGGTCAATTGATCACTGAGCTGTATAAGAGGAATACTCTCTGAGTGTAGGACCTTTGGGTCTGAGGTAGGATCCCTATTGGATCTGAGGTAGGGCTGTCCTCGCAGCCTGAGTGTAGGGCTTTTGCCCTGAGGTTGGTGATCTGCTGATCACTGAGTTGTAGGCCTTTGTGGCTGAGCTGTAAGTCTTGGAGAAGACTGAGAGATCCTGAGGGATTTGAGGCGTAAGCTCTGCGGAGCAAAGTTTTGGAGAAGTGTCTTGACTAACAGGAAGTTGGCAAGGTGGGAGGAGAGTGGATGTACCCAAAAGTTGCGGAACCACTATAAATCTGTGTGTGATTTTTTGTGTTGTTGTATTTGTGCAGGAACTTGAAAGTTAATTATTGTCACCACATTAAGTACTAAAGAAGATAAAATCAAAAGCTAATATAATCAGTCATACAACCTATTCACCCCCCTAGGTTGTGAGATACCTTGAAAATAAAGAATTTCACCGGCCCATCTTGGGAAACCCAGAGAAGAAAGCCCGCATCTCGACTGCAGTCGGTGTACTCCAACCAAATCTCTCTGGGCTCACATCTTGGGGAAATCCCAGGAGGTTGTTAAGACTCGGGCTAGATCCCGGGACCTCCTTTATCAAGCTCCTTCATGGAGTCCTGATACCCAACTGAGTTGCAGCTCAGTTGGTTATCAGGACTCCATGAAGGAGCTTGTTAAAGGTCTCGGGATCAAGCCCGAGCAGTAGGGATGTGGGCTTTCTTCCCCGGGTTTCCCGAGATGGGTCGGGCCCCCCTTCAACAAAAGTGCACTTTTGTTGAAAGGGGGGCCGACTAATCTTGGGAAACCCAGGGAAGAAATCCCATAGCCTGACTGCAGTCGGTGCACTTTTGATGCTTGCAACTTATTTCTCCATGTTTAGGATGATGTGCGCACTTGAACTCTTGATATTAAAGTTAACTTTCATGTATTTTAAATCATTGATGTTCTTGTGTGTATGAGGTTGCACCCATTCGACCATCACCATCCACTCTATTCTGCAAGCCTACTCGTCCATTACCCTAGACTACTCTTTCACTGTGTGAGCCTACTCTTCCACACCGCTTGCCTACCCGTCCATTCTGTGTGCCTACTCTTCCATTCGTCAAGCGAAGCAGTGCATAGCGGCCTGCATAATCCTAATTCACATTGCGAAGGGGTGTAGGCGACCCGCATTGGTAAATTAGGTTTCTTTTATTTTGTTTTCCACAAACCAAATCAAGCCTTCTACAACCCATCCGTACGCAAGGATTTCAATCGCAAGTCCTCCCTCGAAAGATAACTGCACCTTACTGTGTTCCACGTGAGATCACTATTTGGGGAGATTCGCTCATTTTATACTACTTGTACGACCGGTACACTTGTCGATCAACGCATCAAGTTTTTGGCGTCGTTGTGAGGGAACACAGTCGTGTGAGTTTCTTGAGAGAAAGTCGTGAGGCAGAAGTTCTTCCAGTGTATTTAGCCCCCTTGTTATTGTTGTTTGATTTTTAATTACATCCTGTTAATATTATTTCATCCTATCCTGTTTTAAAATTTTAAAGCAAGTTTTCCAAATTTAGATATAATTGATTGTTAGTTCTGCTTTGCAAAGAAATTTCAATTTCTATTATATTCGGATTTTTTTTACAATGTACACAGTTGTTGAACATAGTATGTTTGACAATTTTCGTCATTATATCGACACTTTGAGTTTTATGAATGTCGAGCAGCGTAGGTATCCGGAGAGATGTGATGCCAGAAAATGTTTGTATTGTCAAAGTATAGATTATGTCTTGAAGGACTGCCCTAGTTTTTATAAGCAACAATGAAAGAATAATGATGATCTGGACATCTAGATCGTGTTTACTCCAAATTTCAACTACAATCCTTCACCCTCTGATGACATGTATGCAGCACCACCTTGTCTATGGGGGATTGCCGCAGACATGCCCATCAGAGTTTTGGCTGATACATATGATGACATCGTTCTTATCGCTCATTCTTTACCCTTGGAGATAATCGAGCACACACCCTCTGAGCTTAATTGTTGCACTGGTTCTTCACTCCTTGTGTATGGCTTTACTCCTAGTGATGATGATCACTCATTTGATGGCCAGCAGGGAGAGGATTTGGAGCTCTTGGATGCACCAGATTGGGATAAGGAGAGTGTTCACTCCAGTGGGGAGGTGTCTGTGAATCCTATTGCGGAGGAACCAGTTCTTTTATTTTTGAGTGTGAAATTAATTGTGTTCCTCCAGCTTCTTTGCAAAAAAATTTTACACATATTTTTGATGATCCTGTCGAAGATTATTTACAAGGTGATGTTCTTGACCTCCAAGTTGCACTGAAGTGGGATGACGAGGATGACTTTTCTGATGACGAGTTGTGCACCTCTTTATTGGTGAAGGAGATATGTTGCACCACTGATGCCTTCAAATTTTCAGATGCCCCTCGCTAAGATTTTTATGATACCAACAGTGATCAGGCTTGGGAACCTGATGGGAGTGAGACTGGGACCACTCTCCCAATCGATGATTATTTATGTTCTCTCTTACTTTTTGATCACCGTTCTCTATCTGAGTTTGTGTAGGTTGAGCTTTCACAGGCACTCCTGGAGAACTTGGACCTCCTCATTGTTGAGGGCACCTTGCTCGACAAGGATATTTTTGGTAGGATAAGGGAGGATTCCTCCTCTTCTTCTTACTTCATCTTTCATCTACCTGTGAGGAGCATGTATTATTATTTAGGTAGAGGGATAACTGTTTTATCACTGTACCGGTAACCGCTACCGAAACGGATATTAGAACAGTTGCTTGTCCATTTCTCCGTCGATACTCTCATTGCCTAGCACCTTATAAAATCTGAATAAGTCGTGCTGGGAGAACAATAACTCAAGTAGTTATCTTACTTTTGTATATATGCATTTTCTTTAATTAAGTTTTTATTTGTCCATTTTGTTTTTGTTGGAGGCATGCGAGGGTGTAAACGCAAAACTTGAATCTTGGCGAGATACTTTAGAAAAGAAGGGTTTTAGGTTAAGCAGGGCAAAGACAGAGTACGTGGAGCTTAAATTTAGCAGTACAAGAAGGACAGATGACCTCGTTATTTAGTTGGGTGATCAGGATATTTCCCGTAGTGAGTGTTTTAAATATCTTGAATCGATAGTTCAAAACGATGGAGATATTGATAAAGATGTGACACTTAGAATCCAAGCGGGTTGGTTGAAGTGGAGAGGCGCATCAGGGATTTTATGTGATCGTAAAGTACCACTAAAACATAAGGGCAAGTTTTACCGTACTGCAATTAGACTTGGGATGCTCTGTGGTTCTGAGTGTTGGGCAGTGAATTATGTACATGAGCAAAAAATGAGAGTTGCGGAGATGAGAATGCTTAGGTGGATGTGTGGACACACGAGACTGGATAAAATTAGGAATTAATATATCAGGGATAAGACAGGAGTAGCACCAATTGCAGAGAATATGCAAGAAGCTTGACTAAGATGGTTTGGACACGTACAAAGGAAACCATTAGAGGCACCTGTTAGGCATTGTGAGAGTCTAGTCACTAGGCATGTTAAATGAGGGAGGGGTAACCAATTAATACTTGTAATGAAACTATAAGGAAAGACATGATATACGTGGGCATTGGTGAGATTATGACAAAAGATAGGGCACAATGGCCACAAAGAATCCATGTAGTTGACCCCACTATAGTAGGATAAAGGCTTGAGTGTTGTTTTTGTTTTTGTTGGAGCTCACTCTTGCAGGTACCTATTTTTATGGCGGGGGTTGTGATTCTTCGCATTATCACAAATCCTCTGGTATGCTCATTTCTGAGCATTGGGTAATCTCTTCCCCAACTCTTTATTTAATCTTTATTGGTATAGCGTGTACTGGATTGTTTAACCTAAATCTGGGGGAGAGTCGTGTGTTGTTACTCACTGCACGTGCATAATTTCATAGTATGATGAAGGTGTTTTTATTTTTTTTATTTAGTAATAGTTTCATAATCACTGCACACCACTGCACTCACATGAGCACGTGCTTAACCGTAGGTGCGTCGTGAGTTAAATTCATTTTTTTGTGAGTTGGGAAAATATTTGTGCTGGCATGGTATTGCGAGACAGAGTAAAATGTTGACTCTCGCATGCCCTTAGTCGAGTGCTCGCGTCTTGTGTAAAAATCCGAATAGAATTAGTTTTTTTTACACTTCTAGTTTTATACATTTTTTATTTTCATAAATATTGTTTATTCTACTCAAAATTGGTAAATCTGATGTGAATCTGACAGTAGCGTAGGGTTGTGTGTAAACGGTTGTTGTACTCATTTTGCTCGAGTTGGGAGGAAGGATGATCTTTCTCGGTGGTTAAGAACTTGCCTCAAGCTACTCTCGAAGCATGAGTATATGTTAGTTCAATTGTATGAGTGTAATGTAGGTCATCATTTTGGCCGGATTAAGCTTGTGCACCCATTCTTATCGTCTTATCCTCACTAGCCCCTTTGGGTCTACCCGTCCTCTTGATTCAGCTTCACTGATATCTCACCAAAGCCAAAAAGCCAATTCGTCGCACACCCAAATCCGTGCTTTAGTTGTTTCATATTTTCATGTTAGGGTGTTGATGTGGTGTTCCTATTGGAGAATGTGTGGATGTGCTCCAATGAAATAATTGCTGCAAAAAAATTAGTCGTGAAAAAATTGAAATTGTTGAAAAAATAATGAAAAAGAAAAAAAGGTGAAATGAGAAAAAGCTGAATTGAAAATATATTTGTGAAAATATGTATTGTGAGTAGGCGGTGCACACACCCATGTTATCAAGTCCAAGTCTAGGGGTGTGATGCACTCGCGTGTATTGCTTGTGCGTGGATAACTTATCTTTTATGTTAGTTCATTTGGGTTAGGTGCGCCGAGCCATCATGTTTATCTTTTTATACCCTACCTTAACTCAAGCCTCATCTTTAAACCTAAATTCCTACTGATTCGCGCATTGAACCAAACAAGTGTCATGGAGAGAGTGCGAACGAGTGAGCTTATGGTCACCGATATTGATGGATTTTTTGGAGGTTGTCCCGAGCCTCGATATAAAATGGAGAGCGTCCCGAGCTAAACAGAGAGTAAGTAAAGCAGGAAGTCAAGTTTATGATGAATTTTATAAGCGAGTAGATATCAAAGATGGAGAGCGTGACATATATAAAATTGCTCTAGGTATAGAAAGAAAGATAAGAGATTTAATTCAAGTAAAATGCATAAAGGATGAGACGGATACTATTTTGACGGATGATGTGGATATTAAAGAGCGATGAAAAAGATATTTTTATCGCATTTATAATGAAACAAAGGAAAATGAATGGAACTTGAAAAACTTAAGTAAATCAGAGAAGTATAAGAACAAAATGTTTTATCGTAAAATTCAAGTATCAGAAGTAAAAGATGTTCTAAATAAGATAAAAATAGAAAGATGGTTGGGTCTAGGGGTGCAAACGAGTCGAGCTTGGCAAAATTTCCAAGCTCGAGCTCGAGCTCGAGTTAATCATTTCGAGCTCGAGCTCGAGCTCGTCGAGCTCATTTTGTACTGGCTCGAGCTCGAGCTCAATACTTGTTATCAATCTCGAGCTCGAGCTTCGAGCTCGCGAGCTCGAGCTGCTCGCGAGCTTTTTAGCTCATGAGCCAAATTTTCTATATATTTTTAATTTTTAAAAAATATATATATATATGAATAAAAAGCTCGCGAGCCGGCTCGCGAGCTCATGAACAATAATAATAGCTCGATCGAGCTCGAGCTCGAGAGGCTCGAGCTCGAGTCGAGCTTTTTTCGAGCCGGCTCATCGAGCTTTCGAGCCGGCTCAACTCAACTTGCACCCCTAGTTGGGTTAGACGATATACCCATCGAAGTATGAAAATGTCTAGAAAATGAAGAAATTTTGTGTCTTACATATTTTTCAATAAAATACTGAAGTCAAAGAGAATGTCAGACTAATTGAGAGCAAGTATCTTAGTACCTTTGTATAAGAATAAAAGAGATATACAAAATTGTGTTAATTATAGAGAAATTAAATTGATGAGTCATACCATAAAACAATGGGAACGAGTAATAGAAAGAAGATTAAGACGAGAGACTAACATCTCAGAGAATCAATTTGGATTCATGTCAGGGAGGTCGACCATGAAAGTTATACATCTCTTGAGGAGACTCATTGACAACTATCAAGAAAGAAAACAAAATTTGCATATGCTGTTTTTTGCTCTTAAGAAAGCTTATGATAGAGTTCCAAGAGAGATTTTATGGAGAGTCTTAGAAAAGAAAGGTGTAAATGTATCATATATTAACATAATCAAAGATATGTATACAAATTCAGTGGCAAGGGTGAGGGCATATGGAGGATTACCACAAGAATTCCATATTACTGCCGGATTACATCAAAGTTCAGCTTTAAGCCCTTATCTCTTTACCTTTCTCTTAGATGAGCTCACCAGACATATCCAACAAGCAATGTCATGGTGTTTATTGTTTGTGGATGATATCGTTCTGGTTGATGAGACGCGCGAGGCTGTAAACGCAAAATTTGAATCTTGGCGAGATACTTTAAAAAAGAAGGGTTTTAGGTTGAGCAGGGCAAAGACGGAGTATATGGAGCTTAAATTTAGCAGTACAAGAAGGACAGATGACTTCGTTATTAAGTTGGGTGATGAAGATATTTTTCGTAGTGAGTGTTTTAAATATCTTGGATTGGTAGTTCAAAAAGATGGAGGTATTGATAAAGATGTGACACAGAATCCAAGCTGGTTGGTTGAAGTGGAGAGGCGCATCAGGGATCTTATGTGATCGTAAAGTACCACTAAAACTTAAGGGCAATTTTTACCGTAGTGTAATTAGACCCGCGATGCTCTATGGTTCTGAGTGTTGGGCAGTGAATTGTGTACATGAGCAAAAAATGAGAGTTGTGGAGATGAGAATGCTTAGGTGGATGTGTGGATACACGAGATTGGATAAAATTAGGAATGAAAGTATCAGGGATAAGACAGAAGTAGCACCAATGTCAGAGAAGATGCAAGAAGCTCATCTAAGATGGTTTGGACACGTACAAAGGAGACCATTAGAGGCACCTGTTAAGCGTTGTGAGAGTCTAATCACTAGGCATGTTAGACGGGGGAGGGGTACACCAATAAAGACTTCGAATGAAACTATAAAGAAAGACATGATGTACTTAGACATTAGTAAGATTATGACAAAAGATAAGGCACAATGGCGACAAAGGATCCATATAACCAACCTCGCTATAGTGGGATAAAGGCTTAAGTGTTGTTGTTGTTGTCCCAAGCCACGATCTTTGGCAATGCTCACCTCAACGATCATTCTACTTTCTCCTTACGGGTGACCGGATGATTCATCGTGATTCTAATTTTGATTGGTAATAATATATAGACACGCACATAGAAAATTATAAACTATTTTGCATAATTAAACAAATTTTCTACTGTATTTTTATGCGCATGAGGATACGATTTTGCATGGTACTCCACCTTTGCAATTTCTGTCAGCTATTTTTTTTCGTCCACATGAGGGATAATTTGCTAGGAATGAACAAACGGTTAACTCTGTGGGTGTGATGAGTCTGATTTATATAGGGGTTTTCGGACTCATCTGGACTCTATTTCACGCACTTGCATTCACTTTTAGATCCTTATTGTTATTATTTCACTTTTTTACAGTTTCACCCGAAGTGTACCTTTTTGGCCCGTTGTAGCGTGCATTTACGCAGTCTGCTGTTGGGGCCTGGGGGTAAGAACATGGTGCTATCCAATGTTTTTGTTTTGTTATTCTGGCCGTTCTGCATTAAGTCTGTGGGTGTCATGACTTTGATTTATATAGGATTTTTGGACTCATCTGGGTTCGATTTCACGCACTTGCACTTCACTTTTAGATCATTATTGCTATTATTTCACTTGTTTACAGTTTCACTCGAAGTGCATCTTTTTGGCCCGTTGTGGCATGCATTTGCGCACTCTATTGTTGGGGGTAAGCACATGGTGCTCCCCGGTGTTTTTGTTTTGTTATTTTGGTCGTTCTGCGTGTTGGTGGCTTGCGCCTCAATTTGTTGGTTCGTTGTGCAGGTGGGCAGATCCTTATTTCCGTTAGAATTATTTTTTGTATGAATCGCATGGTCATGCGTTTTCTTGACGCATGATCTCCGCAACTGTGTGTTTCCTGCAGTGCCTAATTTTGGTGATCTGCCCCGGCTCGTGCGTTTTGTTTATGCACGGTCGGTTTCGCTCGTGCATGAGTAAAATCGCACGAGAACGTATTTTTTGCCTAAAATTTTATGAATTTATTACCTGTGTGTTTCCTTCATGCACGGTTGGATTCAACCGTACGAGAAGTAAATCGCACGATCTTCTCTGCTTGGCCTGGTTTTCAGCGATCTGTCGCTCCCTGTGCGTTTTGTTCTCGCACTGGCGGTTTCGCCCGTGCGTGAGTAAAATCGCACGGGCACTTTCTATGCTTGGTTGGGTGATTCTTGCTCAATTAATTTCGCACAATTCACGCACGGTCGTGTGTTCGACCATGAGTGTTTATTTTTATGATTGTTTATTATATAAGTCGCAGGTTTTGCCCTATTCAGGACAGAGCTCCATTCTGTGAATTCCTTCCGCCGCAAACCCTAGGGGGAGAGCTATGGCTCCTTCTTCCTCCTCCATCTCTTAGGGCTTTTGCCTTAGGCCGCCTCCATAAACCAAGAGCTTCCAAAGACGAGATTCTAGCCCTACCTTCATCATCAAGCAAGGAGAACTTTGCATCAGAGAAGATCGGATCGTGAGACGAAGAAGATGGGTCAAATGGGAGGAAGTTTCAACTCTCTTCTACCCCGAACGTACTTGCGGACCGAGCTAGGACGCAGATTGACAACCCGGTGATTCCTACCGTGAATCTCAACGAGCCTTCGGATTTGGTTGTATCCCATGCATCTCTCCTCTTGTTTTGATATTTGTAGCTTGTTTCTCAAAGTTTAGGATGATGCATACTGGAACTCGTGATATTAATGTTAATTTTCATGTATTTTAAATCATGGATGTTCTTGTGTGTATGAGGTTGCGCCCATTCACCCATCACCATCTACTCCATTTTGCGGGCCTACTCGTCCATTATGCTAGACTACTCTTCCACTCCGCGAGACTACTCTTCCAAGTCGCTTGCCTACTCTTCCATTCCGTGTTCCTATTCTTCCATCCGCCAAGCGAAGCAATACAAAGCGCTCTGCATAATCCTCATTCACATTGTGAAGCGGTGTCGGCGAACCGCATTGGTAAATTAGATTTCTTTTATTTTGTGTGTCGCAAACCAAATCAAGCCTTCTGCGATCCATCTGTACGCAGGGACTTCAATCTAAAGTTCTCTCTCGAAATATAACTTCACCTTACTATGTTCCACGTGAGATCGATACTTGGGGAAATTCGTCCATTTTATATTACTTGTGCGACCGGTACACTTGTCGATCAACGCACCAAGTGGACAGGCGGTAGCACGCGGCGTCGGATGGGGCGGAGTGGAACAGTGTTTTCACGCGCGATCCGGCGGAACGGTGTTGCAATCAATCAGTGGAACAGGCCCCAATCGTGGAATCGGCAAAAAACCGACGCGGTCCAGCCAATCACGGAATCGAGCGGATTTTGGACGCGGAATTGAATGCGGAACAATCATAGAGGAATATTCTGAGCATTGGCGGCGAGATGGCGGACGGTGAGGCAGGTCAGACCAAATTGATACAAACTCGAGAGGAATACGGCGAGAGGGAGGGTCGGTGGAGGTGAGGAAGGAGGAGGTAACGAGACGAAATCCTTAGGGAGCACCCTTAATTTTCCATTCATCCAAGAATATAGAAAAAGAGTACAGTACACCCCCTTATAATTGCGGGGTGCGGATAACTTAAAACAATACGAAAATAAAGTGTATACAACATGAAATAACATTACAGCATGCGAATAAAATAATCATGTCGTCGACGCATCTTCGGACTCTCCTCTTGGACCCATCATCGTTTTCCTCTGTTTGTGGCCTCGCCCCAGCATCTCGATTGTGTATGTATTCTCCGTCGGCATGCGCAACCGTAACAATTCTCCTACTTAGAAAGGATACAAATGTTACCACTCACAAGACTTATGTGTCTTTGGATGTTACCTTTCACCAAAATGAATCTATTATGTGCCTATTTTTGATGAAGTTAGCTATGTGTTTATTTTTGGAGGTTTGTCGGAGGTAGAGGAGGCGGGGAGATAGAAGGGGCTAACCCTAGAATGTGGATGAAGAGGAGAAGAACTAGAGGAAAAAGGAAGATGAGGCTTGAGAGAGAACTAGAGGAAATTTTGATTTAATTCTTGCATGCCTCATACATGACCCAAAGGTCCAAATACATAGGACCCACGATGGCACAAGCGAAAATAACCTCAACATAAGAGATACGTAAATAACTCTTAATTATGACTTCACTCGATAGACTCGACTTTAGCAACTCAACTCATACAACTCGGCTCATACACATAAAGACTTATAATAATACAACCGCTAATACATAACTGACAGCGTGGGATCAAAAACATAATCATACTTTCAAGGTTCACTTCAGGGGGAAACTCTAGAGGATGAAGTGACCCCTTATTATTGTCATTCCTCTCCCATCTCCTTTTTCGTCCACTGATAAAGCTGATTAGTTATTGTCAGTGATATAAACAAGTGCCGAATGCAGATGCTTACCCTGATCCTTTGCCTACATCATCTTTAGATTCCACTCCTGCAAGTGTTGGTGATCAACTGATAAAGCTGATGGAATTTTTGAAAGATACAAGCACGCTAAGTGACACAAGGATACACTCAGACCTTTGGCATTGATTCAGATACTTTTGCTCATGTAGCAAAGATGAATACCATCAGGGTACTACTCTCGACTGTTGTTAACAAAGGGTGGAACTTTCAACAACTTATGTTAAAAATATATTCCTCCATGGTGACCTAGAGGAAGAAGTTTAGATGAGAACCCCAAATGGATTCACTCCAAAAAACTATGAAGGAAAGTATAAAAGTTACGAAAATCATATGGATTAAAATAATCCATAATCCCCGCGAGCATGGTTTGGTTGCTTCAACATAGCTATGTTTTCTCTTGGATATATGCAAAGTAATTTTGATTGTAGTCTGTTCATCAAGAAGAATGTGGATAAACTGATTTCTCTAATTGTTTACACGGAGACATCATCATTACTAAGAATAATGTCATGGAGATCATATCCCTAAAATCTAAACTTGTTAAAAAATTTGAGGTGAAGGATTTTGGTATACTACAATACTTTCTTAGAATTAAAGGAAGAACTCTCATAGTAGGTCTGTTATCCTTATGTTGTTGGCATCTTGAGTCAATTCATGCATAGTCCTAGAAAAAGACACCATGTGCCAATTCATCCATACTTGATGGCGACATTTGAGAAAGGAATTATGTTCTCCCCTCACAGTAAGACGAGTAACTCTACTGCTATTGATCAATGAAAATAGAAATTTACATTGATGTAGAATTGCAGACTAAGTTGAGTATAGTGGATAGACTTTCTACCACGGGGTACTATAATTATGTTACTTGAAATCTTATCACATAGAGAAGTAAGAAGCAACTTGTTGTTGCTCGGTCAATTGTAAAAGTTGAGTATAAGGTCATGGCGCTTGCCATGTGTGAAAGCGTGTGGGTTTGGGCTCTAACGACGGACCTGGGAATGCACTTTATTGAACCCGTTCGGTTATTCTGTGACAACAAAGTTGCTATTTTTATTGCCCGAAATCTCGTTCAAAATAATCGTTCGAAGTATATAGAGATTGATAGAAATTTCATCAAGGACAAACTTGATAGTGGTTCTTTTTGTATACCATTTGTCAAATCTAAAAATCAACTTGCAGACATGTTTTACTAAGTGGTTAAGTGTATGGTCCTTCTATTCTAATGCAATCAAGTTAGGTATGAGTGTATGACTAATTCTCATACTCAACTTGAGGAAGAGTATTAGGAGTAAAGTATATAATTGGGTATACTTGTAATTA
This sequence comes from Platanthera guangdongensis, assembly GCA_039583875.1. Classification (NCBI taxonomy): domain Eukaryota; kingdom Viridiplantae; phylum Streptophyta; class Magnoliopsida; order Asparagales; family Orchidaceae; genus Platanthera; species Platanthera guangdongensis. The sequence goes on along the minus strand of CM077150.1, from coordinate 334,532 downwards.
TTGTGAGTTGTTATTATTTGGGTCTTTGTATTTAAAGACTGCATTGTAAGCTAATTATTCAAGTCAACGAATCATTCTTCAATTTTTGACAACAACAAAAAATAGACCGCCAACAGCCAAAATTTAAGAAAAACAACAATGATTCACCTTCAATATATTCCCTCTTTTCTTATCAAGGACCAAACCCCTGACCATGTACTCCCAATCAAATCTCCAATTCAGCATCTGCAGGTTGGAAAACACCTGATCAATAGAAGTTGGAAATACTACACAGTAGATTAAGGAAAGTTGTGCTATAAATACATAACAGATAAAACCCACTATCATCAGATTTTTTAGAAAAATAATTGATTCAATAATATCAATATAGCAATGTTATCTACATAATATTCATGAAATTCAATTTGTTTGCCTAAATGCTATGTTGCTTGAACAATGTAATGTTATGTATAAAACTTAAAGAGTTTAAGTAGTTAAAATCTTTCTTTTAATTGTCATTTATTTTAAATATTAAAAATCAAAATAATATTTAAATTTATTTATAAATTTACTATTTACATAGTCAGTCGTGCAAACTGATTCAACAAAGAAAAGCACAGCAGCATGTGGGTTGATATGTTCCTTCCAGGTGATCGTTGGCATAGCCCCTTTAAAAAATCTTGTAGAATTCTTGAACCAAAAATGAAAGTGACGTAGGACGAATCTATAGCTGACGGATTTAATGTTGCTCTAACCCTACATGCAATGCAAATCCTGACAGGTAGTTCAAATTAAACAATAAATACTTTAATCGCACGCACGTGATTATATCAAAAACATAATAATTCATTTAATCAAGCGGGTTAGGCTTTCCTGCGTGGAGGGCCAAAGCAAGGGTGTGCGGCGAATAAACTCTATAAATCACAATAATAATCTAAAACAAACAACTACTATTTTGGAGATCCAAACAAACATGAAATCTAAAACCTGATATATTAATATTATGAATTTAAGTTCCATACAACAAGTAAATAATCACAAAACATGGGGGTTGCCCAAGGTGTGAGATCCAGTGAAGCACGGTGCGGTGGAGACGATTTGGAAAGGAAACATGGGCTAGTTGGGTAGATCTGGCAGTATAGGGGCGGATCCGGGCTGTGGGAGGGTATATCCGGTTGTAGGGAGGCAGATACGGGCGGTGAGGACAGATCTGGGCACGGGGAAGCTTGTGGTGGTTTCACGAAGGGAGGGGGGGGACTGGATGGGGCGGTGGTGTGTTGGAAATTGGGAGGAAAGGGGCGGCAGCTGGCTGGAATCAGGGGGAATAGGGACAGCGGCCTGTTTTGGGGGTGGACGGACAGGATAGGGGGGGCGACATCTTGTGAGGAGTGGGCTGGAGGGAGTTGTGATGGGGGCGGTGGCTGGACAGCAAGAGGGAGGGTCTAGAGGGGTTGGCGGTTGTTGTTGGAGAGGGGAAAAGAAGGGTTGCAGGTGGCTGAAAAATAGCAGGGTTGTAGGGAGGCCGGCGGCTACTATGGGAGGCTTTGTGGCGGAAGAGGGGTTAGAGGTTGGGAAAAGGAGGCTAGGGTTAGGTCTTTTCTTGGGGAGGAAGATAGGCGCCTAGGAGTCGTCATCTAGGGTTCCACGTAGTCGACAACATGGGGATTGTGGAATTCTGGCATTCACAATCTTCAAAATCTGCAATCCATCTAACTAGCCCCTAAGCACTTTATTTATAATAAAGAGGAGATTAGGGATACCCACCATCGACGGCTATGGTTGGTCGGAGGTGGGGTTACCCAAATACATCAAAATAAATGCAAAAATAATAAAGAAATATACGAAATCGATTCGTAACGAGGATCCGAACGCATCCGCGGAGTCAAATCATCTATCCATGATAATTGCATTAGCATCATAAAGTGCAGGAAGAAAACAGAGAAAAGAAAAAACAGCACCCTAGCCAAAATCATCTTGGACAATCTCCAGGAATTCGATAGGGGCGGAAGTCACATCGTGCCAAACAAAATTATTACAGCTACCCTAGTCAAATCATCGATCCAGGCACGTCATATATGATAATTCGCCAAACAGTCCCGAACAGGCCCAAAACTCGTCCTCCGCTCCGCATCAGAAATGAGTATTCTACGGAAGAGAACCCAAGAGATTCATAGACTAGGATGAAGAAACTAACTAACAACAATTCATATCTTTCATACGTTTAAAAAGAGAGTTTGGTCAGGTAAGTATACAACTTAATTGTGCAGGTAAAAGACTAATATATCCTCACTTCACTAATTAATTGTTCAGTATAGTGTTTTATTAGCTACTATATCTATTTGAAATGTCTATACCCTTGCCCTCCCCATTTCCAATCTTCATCCCCATGGATCAATCATGGTACCTTCTCTTCAAATCATAATCGCTCTCCCATGTTGAACCTTCATATGGGTCATTGAACCACTTTATAAAACTTAGGTGATTGCCATTGTTAGGAACCATGAGTCTATCCCATATGAGCTTAGATTTAAGCATGGCATTACCTAGTTCAACCACATTTTCTGGTATTATCGGTTGAACCGGAAGATTATCAATGTGTTACTTCAGCTGTGAAATATGAAATGTGCAATTTATCCTACTGCTATGGGGCAACTGTACTCTATAAGCCATTGAGATGATCTTTTTGAAGATGCGAAAAGTTCCATCATATTTGAGAAAAAATTTATGGTATATATAAGCATGCATACTAACTTGCTTGTAAGTCTGCAATTTAATGTACACCCATGTGGCTTTCGTGAACTCCTTTTTTCTCTTAGGCTTCATTTGGTTTAGCTTTTGGCTCCGTTCCGTTTTTCACAAACGAAAAGCCGCCCTATTTTTTCGTTTGTTTTTTCGTCGTATATTTGAACCTCTCCGTTTACCTGCGTGCCTAATAATCGGCGTCCCCAAACCGGAGCGGCGACCTCCAGTTGGTAGTGTTTAGTCCACACGAAGACGCACATTACAACAGGGCTCGCGGATCCTGCATCTCACGGTGCTCCAACACCTCCTCCTACTCCATCTGGAGGTCACCGCCGTCGGAGGTGTAGGAGTTGAGACCGGCTCCGTCTCCTCCGCCTCTGCCAAGCTCTAGCCTCCATCTAGAGGTCACCGCCACCGAAGGTAGAGGAGTTAAGACTGGTTCCGCCTCCATCAAGCTCTAGTATTCCACCTGGAGGTCACCGCCACCGGAGGTGGAGGAGTTGAGACCAACTCTGCCTCGTCTTCTGCCTCCGCCAAGCTCTACTCCTCCATCTGGAGGTCACTGCGGGCTCAGGAGGGCGGGGCACGGGAGGTCATCGGAGGTTTTAATAAAAAAAACTTAGACTTTGAAACATTTAAAAAATATATATTTTATTAAATATAATATATAAAATTATTAATATAATAATATATATCTGTATATATATATTATATAAAATTGATCGTAAACGTTATTTTGCCAAATGATTTTCCATTCTGAACAGCTCTGCAAATACTGACTATCCAAATAGATCTCATTTTCAAGCAATCAGGTTCCAACAGCTTCATTTACAAAACTGCATTTACAATAGCTCCTTTTATAATCGCAGTCGCTCTACCAAATGAAGCCTTAGTGTATGCTAAAATCTTCAGTCCGAACGACTGCTTAACGAGCATGTAAGCTTCGATCAACTGCCACAACCAGTGTAGAATCTGGAATATACGGCAAATATGTGGTTGTCGATAGGCAACCTCATATTGTGTTAACTAGGCTATATGGAATGTGGTATTTGGTTGGTCAAATGGTATGCACGGTATGAAATTCTCAAGACCTCTGTTTACCACTTTTAAGTGGCCATCAGATCAAATCGTTGACGCACATAACTGTACATTTAAGCGGAATTTTTTTCCCAAATATTGCTTTTAAATATACCATCCCGGTTGAAGTTATTAATTTCATATTAATATTTAGGTCCATATAATAATCTTTAGGTATGTATGGGTTTATCTCACATTGTCAATTTGATTTTACGAGTCTTCGTATGTCATATATATTGCTCCTTTGTGGATGAATAAACTTGCAATTTATATTCTCTCTAACATTCCAACATGGTATCAAAGCAGGAATTTATTTCTCTCTAAAATTTCTCGCCCTAAAATGCTGGTGCCCTGAAATTTCTGGTCAACGGCTTCCGCTCCCACTCCAGAGCCCTTCTCCCAATCTCCCATGGCATCCAAGACATCGACGGCTTCGCGCGACGAGATATTGTCACAACTCTCGTCAATCTCGTCATGCCCATCTCTTGCGATGCCTTCTTCTTCCCGTAACATCCGTAAATTTATGTGAAGGTAAAATTTAATTGCAGGGTCTGATCTCGAATGATTTTGATCGAGCCTGCGTCTCGTCGAGTTATGATTTTAGTGTAATTAATTTTTGTACTTTAATTAAAGAATTAACTTTAGTCGTTGTAATTTTGTCGACGCGTCTAGTGTAATCGCGACGACATAGCATATAGGCATTCTAAGTGTGGTGGGGAGTGGCAATTTGGTAATAAATAGAAATGTCAAAATTTCTCTCGTTTGGATAGTGGCGTTTCTTTTTTTTCCCTTGTGTGGTTTCTATAACCGCACTCTCCACAGTTTTGTTAAAACCCGCAAAGCCCGTTGTGCGGAAACCCTCCCCTGCGTAACCTATTTTCTTTCTCTCCCAGCCGACGAATAGTAGAAACTGCTCTTTCTTCTTCATGTTCGTAGCAGCAGCGGCAGGAAGTAGACACATAGGAATCGGCCACTCCACCTCTCGAAGTGGCCGACGATGTCTCTGCTTGCCTCTCCCGCTAGAATTGTCGCTGATTCCCTCTTCTTCAGCGTCGACAGAGAAGGTTCCAGTCTGCCGTTTTTGTTGCCGCTGCTTTTGTTCGTCCAGGTACGGAATTTGTCGATACTGTTGCAATTGGGAACCTTCTCCAGCGGTGCTCCTCCATTATTTCAGCCTTGTTCGACCTCTTCTTCGATCTCCGAGTCAAAAATCAAGATTCCTTGCTAGCAGGTAACCCTAATGTCACCGTCAGTGGTTGTTCATGGCATGGGATATTTTTCTCTTTACCCTAACTTTGAGATTTCTGACAAGGGTCGTGGTTTTGGGTGTTTCTCTTCCTACAGAAACTTCTGAAACCTTTAGCAGGGCTCCGAGATCGAAACTAAAGGTCGATAGCCCCTTTCCTTTTCCGCTCAGGTTTGGTGCTTTTTTCCTCTCGATTTCAGTCAACAATAATGTTAAACCCCTCTTATGGTTACATGAAAATTTTGTTAGGGTTGTGTGCGCCAACATCCTGTGTAGAAGAGGACGCTCTCCACCTCAGAAATAGTAACCTCCACTACTGCAGTAGTGGTAAGAGTCTTTCTGTTACTTTGAAATGATATTGCTTAATCTTTAGAGAGAGTTTTGAGTATGTTGTTTGCACTCTTTTAGGATTCTCGAGAAGATAAGCTCTCTTACTAATCAGAGATCAATTAGAGTTTCGGTTTATTTCTTAAAGGAAGCTATATCGTCACGCCGGGTGTACGAACGCCGCAACACTGTTGTAAGAAATTCTTATTTTTTCTGCTTAGACATATCAGTTAACTTGTATAGTAATGTTCATTTTAATTCATTAAAACCATCATGGGAGTATGAAACTACTATTATCGTTAGAGAATCGTAGTGCAATGATTATATAGCCAGTATATGCAGTATGTAATTAATTTCTAACACGTCCCAAACAATTAGACCATTCAAACAATATATTCACTTATATGGATTTACGAGCAGGAAACATTAAAGTCGAGAATGAGGTTCCTAGTCGTTTGAACCAATTTGGTGAACTGCTTTTATCACACACTCGTGCTCGCAAGCAGAGTAGCACTAGATGGATGATGTTGTAGACACGGTTGAGATCTCCTCCCATGGTTGATAGAGGCGCACTATCTTTTTCATGGGTTATAGAGTAACTTATGAGTTTCAATGTTTGCGAGATGTTATCCCGTTTTAGAAGATCAGTAGATTTGAGTCTGTGTCCGTGAGACGCTAAAACATTTGAGTTCGTTAGTAGAACTCGGATCCTTAGACTAGAATTACGTGATAGACATTACTCTTCCTAGAGTTTAATGAAGGACAACCATTAGTGATTTTAGAACTCAAGTTTAACTGAACCTTAGAAACTCCTGGTTAATCAAATTATTCGGAACTTGAGTAAACTGCATAAAATATTATTAATTAGAACAGTTATTAATTTTGCTAGTTTTATTTTAGAAAATCATGTATAGTACACTAGCATACATTTTTTATAGCACAAATTATTTTCAAAAAATGCATACATTTCTTTCAAAAGACATTTAGTGTCACTAGCAGGAGTTTTTCTTATTCTTTCTTTGGGCTGACCCATATTTGAGCAGTTTTTTTTATAAGGGACCCAGGTGGGAAACTGCGCCTAGGATGAGTGTGTTGTTGGAGACACTCATATAGTTTGTTTCCCCTTCAGTTGTGGTTTAACATCTTAACCCTTATTTTAAGTACTGTATTGTTTAGTATTGGACATTTATAGTGTAATGTTTACGAATTTCTCTTTGTTCCAGACATGACATTCAGTTGTTTGGTTCTAAATTCTTTTTTAGTGACTCTGTGAATTCAGCATATTGAGGTACATCTTAACCCTTAGTTGCACTTTCTACTTCTGTTGTAAGTTAAAATTTCATTACTTTTCAATTTCACCTGTTATGTACTAGTTTTAATATTGTTTCTTAGTTTAATGTTTTTCGATGTACCCGGTCAGATTGTTGATTTGTTGTTAAACTAGAATGGAGTGTTACACTTCCCCCCTTATCATTCTTGATTCAATGGCCCCTTCGACGATCATGTTGTTGCATCCTTCGTGCTCTATCTAAGACAACGAGGTTGTTACTATCTGTCATTCTCATTGTCGCTTCCATCTACAATTCCAGTCGACAATCTTGTCGGTGTATTCCTGCTACTTTGATCCTGTCGATGGCTGCTCCCAATCTAGTAGACATATTTTCGCTAGCCAGTTGCTACTGCGCTGAAGCAGTCTTTTATGAGACACTCATGTGTCAAGTCTTGTATTACATTGCTCTAGTGTGAAACAACTATGGACCTGGACTTACTCTATTCAAAGAACTATAATGTGTGTCGCATATATGAGGTGACTCGGGCGTGGAGTGGAAATCTCATTCGAGCAGTCTGTAACTGAGTCTGTTGTCTGTTTTTTTGTCTAAATGAGGAACCGGATGCCTTATTATGATTATTGATGATGTGAAGGCAATGAGGCCTATGACGGCGCAAAGAGAATTATTGGTAATGATAACATTCTTATGGCACTTATGACTTGAATTCAATGCAGTGCGCCCTCAAATTTTAGGAGAAGCACTTGTGGCAACTCTACAGAGGAATATTCTGGAGTCCTGCGAGTTGTAGATGATGATATGAGTAGTGGTGCTGACTCAGGACTCCTGACTCAGGATAATTAGGCTATGTTGACACAAATATATGGAAGAGGACGTGGTGGACGAGGTAGAGGGCATGTTAATATGGATAAAGATGGTAGGGACTATGGGAGAGTGTGGTGTCATTGTGGAGGAGAGGGGCATGTGATGGCGAGATGTTGAAAGTTACATGGAAACCCCTAAACAGGAGAGCCAATGTCATGACCAATGATAAGATGGACTTCAGTTCTTTGGAGGTAATAGTCAAGCTGTGTTGATCTCCAAGGAGGAGTATGCCATGTTTATCCATCCCAAAATACTTCTCAAAGTGTTGCTTGCTCTCGTGCTTTATACACTCAAACAAGTACTCCCTCTGTTTTCCACTACTCTCAAACCTAGTCATCAGCCCAAGTGCTCCTTAGCATATGACTAGATGATGGGATCCATCGGATCATGCACCAGGAGTTCGCCGCGAGGCGGGACCCACGTTTGTTTATTCGCACAGGAAGGCTTGATCGGGTCGCCAATCCGATTCAGCGGTTGCGTCCGGAATGTCACCACGAGTCAAAATCATATATTAGTTTATTTTTATTGGTTTATTTTCATGTATTTTACCGGCCTCTCCCACCGGTCAATCATAGTCGTTGATAGGGATGGCATAATGTCTTTTTTATTATAAATAATGGTCTAAGAGTTTGAACCAATGCATTGCAGAATTTTGGAGATAATTTTCCCGGATTCCAGCGATCACCCATCGGTGCCGACGCCGTGGAGCTCTAGGTGACAATTCCTAGGTTGGTTTTCTTTCCCCCCCCCCCCCCCCGCCTCTATCCTTCCCCTAACCCTTGTCATCAATTCCACCACCACCCCCCCCCCCAAATCCTCACTTATATCCGCTGCAACCCCTATTTCCGGAGCCCTAATAGTCGTTGCTACAGTGTCACTGCTACAGTGCCACTACTACAGTACCGACGCTACAGTACCACCGACCTTCCTTTTTGGGCTGTCCAAACAGCCTGCCGGCCTCCCCCCCCCCCATGCCTTCCCAAACCGCCCCTCCCCTACGTGGATCCACCGCACAAACAATCCTAAAATTTTAGATCGGTTCAGATCTAAAGTTTTAACACCCCGATCTGTTATTTCCACCATCCGTTTATCATCCCTTCACCCGGATCTGATCCCAAAATATCGGGTCTGCCCTCCCCCGCCCGGATATCCCTCCTAGTGGTCGGATCTACCCGTTTCCGGCCCGATCTCCCCACTTTCCGCCGAGTACAGCCACTGTCATCATCGTTGCACCTTCGGTTCCATCTTCGATTGTCAATCTACGCATCCGGATCAAAAGCCTTCAGTGCCTCGGTTAGCCTGCTACTTTCGTGAGTCTCTCGTTGTATTGCAACATTTGATTTGATATTATTATTAGTTGATTGTCGTGCTTCGCTTAGATCAGGTCTTGCAGAAATTTGTTGCGATACATTTATAATTTGCAGGTGGGATTTATTTGTCGCGCGCTTAGCCTTGGCCCTCCGAGCGGAGGAAAGCCATTAAATAATTGCTAAATTAAATGTTTGTTTATTTCCTTTAATTAACTGTGTTGGTTGAAATTGTTATTGCTCAAATTATTTTGGCGCCGTCACCGACGGTTTGCATTGCATTTAGAGTTGGATTAGAGGGTCACGTACTCACGTCCACACCCCTTCCCTAGAAGCCTAGGTTTGTCCACCCCGTAGCCTACCGAACATCAATTGGTATCAGAGCCAGGTTAGGTCATTTGCATGCTCCGTAGTGGTAGGATATTTAAGGCAAGTATGTCAGATCCATTAATCACCGGTGACCAAGCGGCTAGCTCGAATTAGGGTGTCGCTTTTGCTGAGTTTCAGCGTCTTATCCTATATCGTTTTGACACCTTAGGTGCCCAGTTCAACGATGTGCGTCATGATATTTCCTAGGTGAATCTTTGTTTGGACCACTTAGAGAATGTCAGGGACACTCCAACACAGCGTGATGATTCACTTGAGCACGACTCTGATGCTCCCCCACGTCTCGACCAGCGCCCGAGAGTTGGTCAGCCTCTAGTAGACTGCCACCGTCGTGATATTCCTCACTGACCCCCAGCTCTACCGGCAAGGCGAAATCCTGATCCAGCGCGTGATAGACTTACACATCAGCGTGATGAGTACCATATGCCACGTCAGCCTTGTACCCCAACACGGTCGTTGTGATCATCACCGCGAAGAGTATTATCCCCCAGGTCGGAGAAAGCGCGGCCCCCCACCCGCTCCATACAACTACGCCCATGATGATTATCCCGAGGATTATCCCGACCCATGTAGGGGTGGCCGCCACTTTGACATCACTCGTCGTATTCGACTCAACGCTCCTTCGTTCGATGGTCGTCTGGATCCGAAAGCCTTCAGTGATTGGCTCCTGGACATGGACCACTATTTCGAGTGGTATGATATGAGTGACGAGTGTTGTGTCTGCTTCGCAAAAATGAAGCTGGTTGGGCAGGCTAAGGTATTCTGGATTAGTGTAGAGAGAGCTTTAGAGCGAGATGGTTATTACCCCATCGCCAGGTGGGATGAGATGAAGAAAAGGCTGAGCGATAAATACATCCCCGCATCCTACCGAGACCAGTTATTTGAGCAGTTACAGAACTGGCAGGGGACACTTACTGTCACTGAGTATATGACTCGTTTTGACAAGCTAGTCGTTAGGAGTGATGTCTCGGAGGAGCCTATTGCCACTGCCTCTCGTCTTAAGGCATGCTTACATTCTGAAATTTGAAAATAGTTGATTCCTCATCGCTTAGAGACCGTCGATCAGATACTTCAGCTCGCTCTCGAGTACGAGCAGTACCTCCGGTCATCTAGCACGAGGCAGTTCCCCTCTCAGACTGATTCCGCAACTTTTAGGAAACCCGCTCCCCCCAGACCACCACGGTTACACCCTCACGTGTTCCTGCAAACATGAAGGGCAAGGCCGTCACCACTGATGGTCAGCGATCTGCGGGTATTCTGTGTTGTAGATGTTCCGGCAGAGGACACATGGCAGCGCAGTGCCTCGTGCGGACACTGCTAGTTGGAGATGAGGAGCGGGGTTTAGAGGAAGATAGAGAGGTTATGGAAGAGATTAAGGCCACTGACGAGAAAGGTTGGGAGAGTGACGCAGAAAGATCATTGGAGGTGGGAGTGATTAGGCGCCTCCTACACACCCCTTGTGTAGATGAGGATTGGTGACGCACCACCATCTTTTACACGTACTTCCCGAGTGCAGGCGGATCCTGCAAGTTGGCCATCGACAGTGGAAGTTGTGTGAACATTATGGCCCTAAAGGGGATTGACCGTATGCAGGTGAAGGCAGAGTCTCACCCCCACCCCTATCGTGTCGCCTGGGTAGATAAGACTGCAATTCAGGTTACCCAATGTTGTCTTGTGCCTATTAGCATCGCTTCCTTCCAGGACCGAGTTTGGTGTGATGTCATTCCCATGGATGTCGCCTATGTGCTGCCCGGCCGACACTGGTTTTTTGATCGCGACGTCACGTGTTTCGGTCATTCGAACACGCGTGTCTTCTACGACAAAGGGCGAAAGATTACGTTGACGCCAACCCAATCCAGGGAGAGATCCAAGGGTGTGATTGAGCCATTTGTGAGTACGAGCGCCTCGAGACCCCTGCATATTTTGAGCCGAGGTGAGTGGAGTGAGACAGTATTGAGTCGGACATCATCTACATTGTGGCTGCCACTCAGGCATCTGAGGACACCCCTGTTGACCACCCACTAGCGATGTGTCCCCTCCTAGATGAGTTTGTGAATATTATCCCAGATGAGTTGCCCCCTCCACGGGACATTCAGCATGTCATTGATCTAGTCTCGGGGGCTTCCCTCCCGAACCTACCCCATTATCATATGCACCCCGATGAGCACGTTGAGCTCAAGAGGCAAGTCGACGAGCTTTTTCGGAAGCCTTTTATTCGTGAGAGTTTGAATCCATGTGCGGCTCCCGCCCTTCTTACCCCTAAGAAGGACGGTACTTGGCGTATATACATCGACAACCGTGTCATTAATAAAACCACGGTTAAGTATCGTTTCCCCATCTCGTGAATTGATGACTTGTTGGATACTATGTTCGGTGCCCAGATCTTTTCCAAGATCGACCTTCGTAGCGGGTACCATCAGATACGAGTTCGCGAGTGAGACGAATGGAAGACGGCTTTTAAGACCAAGGATGGTCTGTATGAGCGGTTGGTCATGTCATTTGAGCTATTTAATGCCTCGAGCACTTTTATGAGAGTTATGACGCAAGTGTTGCGGCCCTACATGGGCAAGTTTCTCGTAGTGTATTTCGACGATAGACTGATCTATAGTTATACTCAGGCCGACCGCCTTGATCATTTGAGGCTTCACTTTGGCACCCTCCGTCGAGAGAAATTATATGTGAACTTAATGAAATGTTCCTTCTTCTCGGAGTCGGTTCACTTTCTGGGCTTCATTGTGTCGCCTACTGGTGTTTTCGTTGACCCTGAGAAGGTCAAATCTATTCGTGACTGGCATGTACCAGCGAATATTCACGAGGCTCGCAGTTTTCACGGGCTTGCTACCTTCTACAAGAGGTTTGTCCAGGGGTTCAGTACGATTATGGACCCATTCATGAACTGCCTCAAGAAAGGAGAATTTCAATGGACCCCCGCAGCCACTAAAGCGTTTGAGGAGATCAAAGAGAGATTGACAACGGCCCCCGTTCTGAGACTTCCCGATTTTAGTCGTGCGTTCGAGGTCGCGTGTAACGCTTCTGGTGTAGGTATTGGTGGCGTATTGAGTCAGGAGGGACATCCAGTTTCCTACTTTAGTGAGAAACTGAACGAAGCCAAGCAAAAATACTCGAACTATGATTGAGAATTTTATGCGATCGTCCAATCTCTGCGCTACTGGAGGCAATATCTCCTCCCCTGGGAGTTTGTGCTCTATTCAGACCACCAAACGTTATGTTATTTGGATTCACAATGCAAGTTGGGACACCGGCATGCCAAGTGGGTCGAGTACCTACAGGATTTTCACTACGTTCTCAAACACCGAGCTGGTGTTAAGAACAAGCCGGTCGACGCTCTGAGTCGTCGTATCTCCTTGATCCAGACGATTACCGCACGAGTGAACGGAATTGAGAGAGTGATCCAAGATTACCCGACATTCCCCGATTTTGGCGAGATCTATTCCGCCTTGTCCCGAGACCCCCCTGACCCTGTTGAGAGCTATCAGATCTTTAAGGGATATCTGTATCGGGGCTCCCACCTATGCATACCCTAGACTTCCTATCGCGATTACCTAATTTGGGAATTGCATGCGGGCAGGGCTGCTAGGCACTTTGGGCGGGATAAGTCTATTGTCATTGTTGAGGACCGCCTCTACTGGCCCGGTCTCAAGAAGGACGTGGCTCGCGTTGTCCGCCACTTCCGTATCTGTCACACGACAAAGGGCACAAGCAAAACACTGGTCTATACACGCCTTTGTCAGCCCCACATCACCCTTGGGAGGACATGAGCATGGACTTCGTGCTCGGGCTTCCCCGCAATCTACGTCGACACGATTCCATCTTCGCGGTGGTCGATCGGTTTTCAAAGATGGCGCATTTTATCGCCTGCCGCAAGACAGCGGATGCTTCACACGTAGCATCCATCTTTATGAGGATCATCTTTACACTGCATGGCCTACCTAAATCTATCCTATCATACCGTGATGTTAGATTCATGAGCTATTTTTGGAATACCCTATGGCACAAGACTACCACCATTCTTAGGTTCTCCTCGACATATCTGCAACAGAGGTAGTCAACTGTAGCTTAGAGAACCTATTGCGATGCCTGGTAGGAGAGCATGTAGGTAGTTGGGATCTTAACCTTTCAGTCGCAGAGTTTGTCTGCAACAGTTTCGTCAATAGGTCTACTGGGTTGAGTCCGTTTCATATAGTATCAGGAGACGACCCTAGGAAGCTCATTGACCTCATTCCGAGTCCCTTAGAGTCGTCCCCTAGTGAGTCTGATGAGTCATTTGCACAGCAGATAAGAGAAGGAGAGAACGAGTGTTTAATGAAGGTGAAAAGTTAATGGTTCAAATCCGTCCTGAGAGGCTCCCCTCGGGGCCTGCCAAGAAGTTAAGCGCCAGGAGAATGGGCTCCTACTCTATTATAAGTCGTATTTGGATAAATGTCTACTGGCTCGACATCCCGGCAAGCATGGGGATTCATCCAGTATTTAATGTCGGGGATCTGACGATGCACTTTGAGTCTCGCGAGTATGCGGATCCAAGCGGCAGAGACACCCAGCCGCCCCCGCCCCCACTTTCGTTGCCAAATCATTCTCATACTCCACCTACGTCTGATAGCCACTACAGTCCATCCATTGCTGACACTCACCCGCCCGGGGACTCGTCTTCTATGGTTTGACTAACGGCACCGCCGATCGCACCGGGATCCACCACTCGAGAGTTGAGCGATGAGAGCATCACAGAGATCAGATCCCACCAGTTTGTTTCGACCACAAATGGGTTGCGTTGTCGCTACTTGGTACATTGGCGGGGTCATCCCGATGCAGATGACGCTTGGATACTACCTGCAGAGCTCGATCGACTCGCCCCTGGACTTCGACATCATTACAACCGTCTCCATTCATCGGAGATGAAGGATTTTCAGTCGGGGGGAGTTAATGACGATCCATCAGATCGTGCACCAGGAGCTCGTCATGAGGCGGGACCCACGTTTGTTTATTCGCGCAGGAAGGCTTGATAGGAACGCCGATCCGACTCCGCGCTGCGTCCAGAATGTCGCCGCGAGTCAAAATCATATATTAGTTTATTTTATTGGTTTATTTTCATGTATTTTAGTGGTCTCCTCCACCGGCCAATCATAATTGTTGATAGGGATGTCCTAGTATCTTGTTTTATTATAAATAATGGTCTAAGAGGCTGAACCAAGGCATTGCAGAATTTTGGAAACAATTTTCCCAGATTCCAGCGATCACCTCTCGGTGTCGATGTCGTGGAGCCCTAGGTGACGATTCCTAGGTTGGTTTTCTTCCCCCATATCCTTCCCCTAACCCTTGCCATTAATTCCTCCCCCCAAATCCTCATCTATACCCGATGCAACCCCTATTTCCGGAGCCCTAACAGTCGTTGATAGAGTGTCGCTGCTACAGTACCACTACTACAGTATCGCTAGTGTTGGCGCTACAGTACCTCCGGCCTACCTTTTTGGGCTGTCCAAACAGCCCGGCGGCCTCCCCCCCCCCCCCTCCCCCCTTGCCTTCCCAAACCGCCCCTCCCCTACGTGGTCCACCGCCCAAACAACCCTAAAATTTAGATCGGTTCAGATCTAAATTTTTAACACCCCGATCCGTTATTTCCACCATCTGTTCATCATCCCTTCACCCGGATCCGATCCCAAAATATTGGATCGACCCTCCCCCGCCCGGATATCCCTCCTAGTGGTTGGATCTACTCGTTTCCGACCCGATCTCCCCACTTTCCGCCGAGGACATCCATTGTCATCATTGTTGTGCCTCTGGTTTCATCTTCGATCGTCGTTCAGCGCATCCGGATCCAAAGCCTTCAGTGTCTCGGTCAGCCTGCTACTTTGGTGAGCCTCTCGTTGTATTGGAACATTTGATTTGATATTATTATTGTTTGATTGTCGTACTTTGCTTAGATCTGGGCTTGTAGAAATTTGTTGTGATGCATTTATAATCTGCAGGTGGGATTTATTCGCCACGCGCTTAGCCTTGGCCCTCCGAGTGGAGGAAAGTCATTAAATAATTGCTGAATTGAATGTTTGTTTATTTCCTTTAATTAACTGCGTGGGTTGAAATTGTAATTGCTCAAATTATTTTGGCGCCGTCGCCGACGGTTTGCGTTACATTTAGAGTTGCATTAGAGGGTCACGTCCACACCCCTTCCCTAGAAGTCTAGGTTTGTCCACCTCATAGCCTACCTTACATTACTAGGGTTGTAAGTATATTCTCATTCCTATCTACTTCTAAATCCATCTCTATTGTTAACTTAGCAGATGGATCAAGGTCCATCGTTCAGAGTATTGACCACATCTCTTTGGCATTCACTCTCTTTAAATTATGTTCATGTTTCTATTTTTTCATTGAATTTGTCATCAGTTGGTCAACTAATCAAGAAACTTGACCACATTGTGACACTATCCTCTTCTTATTACATTGTTGGAGACCAAACAAACGAAGACACTTTTTGGTTTGGGGATTCAATTTCAAGGTCTTTACTACTTGAACATTGATCCTGCTCTGACCCAAGGCCTGAAGTCATCTACACCCATTATCCATTATGCAGGTCTGTTACAAACTTGGGTATTTGTCTTTATCTAGATTACAATGGTTTTAGCCTGTGTTTAGTAAAATGTTTACAATTGAGTGTCATGCGAGTTAGGTAAGCATTGACGCCTCATAAGTACCTCATGCCAAAAAACATGTTTCAGATGTTCGTGAACTTGTTCATAGTAATATTTTGGGGTCCATGTTGTACTCCTTCCTTGTAGAATTTTAAATATTTGGTTACATTTATTGATGATTTCTCGTGATGTATTTGAATATTTTTATGTGAAAATGATCTGAACTTCATAGCAGTTCTTTCTCTGTTGTGTTGAAATTCAAAGTCAATTTAGTAAGTTCATTAAGGTGTTGTGAAATGGCAACGCGCCTGAAACAAAACCAATCTAAATGGATCCATTGCTCGGTTAGTGGTGAAAGGCCTTAGTCAGTAGTCACTCATATGGCATTGATTTATTGAAGCATTCTCTCCAGTTACCAAAATGACATCCATCAAACCGACCATTTCTCTTGCCAGCAGCTTTGTTTAGCCCTTATACCAAGTAATATCTCTAACATCTTTCTGGATAGTGAACTTGTTGAAGAGATATGCATGAAGCAGCCATTTTTCATTGTTGCTCGGGGGGAGTGTGGGCTAGTTTGTTGATTAAATAAATTGTTATATGGCCTTAAGTAATCTCCAAGACCGTGATCTGGGCGACTCTCCTCGATGTTAGAAGCATTTTGTATGACCAGGTATACTGAACAGGGACGTATTTGTTATGGCCCCGGACGATCTGCGGTTCCGAGGATTCAAGTACGCCAGAAGACCTAAAGGAGCGTCGGACCGAGACCGGGCTGAACCATCCGGTTCAGCCCGCAATTAATCAATAAGAGGAGGGAGGGCTGAACCACACCGGTTCCGCCCTCAATTGGGGCCGGCCGGCCCTGGGAAAAGGGGGCTCCATAAATACCCCTTCCCCCCCCCCCTCTTTGGAGGCATGATTTATCCATTTCAGGTATTCTCTTCTTCTTCCACAAAAACACTAGCCGTCTTTTGTTCTAGTTTACTCATTGCTTAGATCCCTAGCAGTAGCATAACATTTGGTATCAGAGCATCCTTCCTGCGACCATGGTGACGCGTACGGAGGCAGAGACGGCGCGTTTGGCCGCCATCGAGGAGAACTACGCGGCGTTGACAGATTCCGTGGCGGCAATCGAAGCAAGCATGAAGGACTCGCAACAACACTTGGAGGAACGCCTCGATGAGAAGATGGAGGAGTTGAAATCCCTCCTCTTGCAAAATCTGAAAGGGAAGGTCGTAAACGGCGCGGGATCCGACACGGAAGCGACGAATCTCCCTAACGGAGGGAGCACGGGGTGCGGGAGTCACGGAGGCGGGCCGATAGGCGCGTCGGGCTCCGGATTCGGCGCGGGAAACGTGCCAGAGGCCGCACGCGGGCCTCCGATTCCATCCCGATCCAGCGGGATGTTAGGCGGACACCCGGAGGGAGGCGGATTTGGCAGCGGGGGGTTCGGCGCAGGATCGGCTCCCTCCTGGATGCCGGAACCGCCCCGGAATGGGTCCAGTCGGGCGGCGGAAGTTGCAGGAGGTCCCTGGGGGCCCGGCGGAGGCTCGGCTTCAACTTGGGGGTTCGAACAGCCCCTGCCGGCTCACGGCGGACTGCTGCGGCAAGGAGGAGGTCTCGGACAGCACCCAGGACAAGCATGGAGGCCACAACATCAAGGATTTGGGGTGTTTCGCCCAACCAGAGCAAATGCGGTTCCTCTCGGGGGCACAACGGGGAATTTTCCGCTCCCACCAGCGAATGCTCCCAACGGGGGATATGGTCCGGCCAATATGGGACCGGGAAGGAATCCAGGGTGGAATCAGGGAGGAATCCAAGGAGATTTTGGGCAACCCGGGGTGATGGGACCGGACGGTGGCGGTTTGGGAGGGGCTTATCAGAGACCATACATGCAACCCAAGCGGACACGGATGAATTTTCCTAAGTTCCGGGGAGGGGACGTCCTGGAGTGGATACAAAAGGCGGAGCTGTTTTTCAAATATCAGGAGATTCCCGAGGCTCAGTGGGTACAACTGGCAGCCTTCCATCTGGAGGAGGACGCGTATCAGTGGACGCAATGGTTTTTGCGGGGACGCACTTTTGCCCCGTGGTCGGAGTTCATCGAGGCCTTCTCGGCTCGTTTTGGGCCTCTAGAGTACGAGGATGTGGAAGCCACCCTTCAAAAACTACGGCAGCGGGGGACCGTCACGGAGTATCGGACGGAGTTCGAAAGATTAGCGAACCGTGTCGCATGGGGGGAGCAGACCTTGTTGAGTTGCTTCATCTCAGGGTTGAAGGACCACTTGCGGGACGAGGTCCACGCATACTTGCCGCGCAGTCTGAGTCATGCCATTAGCATCGCCCGAATACAGGAGGAGCGTTACAACAGGCAGCGGAACCGGATGACAACCAAGCCACCCGCGGCTTCCGCGGCGGTACGACGCGAGCAGCCACCTCCCATACGGCCGACAGTGACCAGGTTGACATGGCCAGAGATGCAGGCCAGGAGGGAGAAGGGACTGTGCTTTAACTGCGATGAGAAGTACACCAAGGGGCACGCCTGCCAGAAGGTCCAGGTGTTTATGCTGCGGGAGGAGGATGACGAGGAGGACCACCTGGAGGAAACCGACGTGGAGGACCCGGATTTGGCAGAGTTCGGGGTCTCCTTGCAGGCCATGGAGGGTTGTACGGCCCCGGTGACGCTTCGTTTCACAGGCTTGGTGGGCAAGGAGCGAGTGACCATCCTGGTGGATAGTGGGAGTACCCACAATTTCATCAACCCGGCAGTTGCTTCAAAGGTGGGACAGACGATTGACAGGGAGGCGGCCTTCCAGGTTATGGTAGCAGATGGGAGCAAGCTGAGGTACGAGGGGGTGATGAAGGGGGTGGAGATCCGCGTGCAGGGCTATTTGTGCCACACGGATATGTACTTACTTCCGATTCGGGGTTCGGACATGGTGTTGGGGGTTCAGTGGTTACGGCAGTTACAGAGGGTGACCACCGACTGGGTCCGTTTGACGATGGAATTCACCCAGCAGGGGAAGGATTACTGCCTGCAGGGCATTCGGTCTTCACCACTGAAGGAGATTTCTGTGAGGAGCTTGCAGCGGTTAGAGGAGCAGGGATCCCCGATAGCCATGGTAGTGGGGGTAGAGACCGTGGCCCACGACCCACCAGACATTCCAGAGGAGATACAGGTACTTTTGTCCCAGTTCAGAGATGTGTTCCAGGAGCCCCGGGGCCTCCATCCGCCCAGGTTCAGGGATCACGGCATACAGATGAAGGAAGGGGCTGCTCCCCCAAACGTCAGACCCTACCGGTACCCGTACATTCAGAAGGCCGAGATCGAGAAGAGTGTGAAAGAGATGCTGGCGACCGGCATCATACGGTCGAGCACCAGCGCCTTTTCCTCACCCATCATCCTAGTGAAAAAGAAAGACGGGTCTTGGCGTTTCTGCGTGGATTACCGCAACCTGAATGAGTCAACGATCAAGGACAAGTTTCCGATACCGATGATAGAAGAGCTCTTGGACGAGCTGCATGGGGCGAGTTTGTTTACCAAGCTGGACCTCCGATCCGGCTACCACCAGATTCGGATGAAGACGGAGGACATTCACAAGACCGCGTTTCGCACACACGATGGGCATTACGAGTTCTTGGTGATGCCCTTTGGGCTTTCCAATGCCCCATCGACCTTCCAGGCCGTGATGAATGAGACCTTCCGGCCACTCCTACGGCGATCGGTACTCATCTTCTTCGATGATATATTGATATACAGTCGGTCGTGGGAGGAGCATGTTGAGCACGTGGCACAGGTTCTCACAATTCTGCGACAGCATCAGTTCTATGTCAAACTGTCGAAATGCTCGTTTGGGCAGTCAGAGGTGGAATATTTGGGGCATCTGGTTTCGGCACAAGGGGTCAGGGCAGACCCAAAGAAGATAGCATGGTGGAGTGGCCGCGGCCGGCTAACGTGCGAGCACTTCGAGGCTTCCTGGGCCTCACTGGGTACTATAGGAGGTTCGTGAAGGATTATGGTAAGCTGGCACGACCACTTACACAGCTCCTCCACAAAAAGTCCTTTACGTGGCATGACGAGGAGGAGCGGGCCTTCTCCGCTCTCAAGTAGGCTATGACGACCACGCCGGTGCTCGCACTACCGGATTTCACCAAGGAATTTGTAGTGGAGACGGACGCTTCAGGAGTGGGAATTGGGGCGGTTTTGATGCAGGAGGGGCGGCCGTTGGCTTACTTCAGCAAGGCTTTGGCACCTCGAACCTTGGGCCTTTCCACGTACGAGAAGGAGATGCTAGCAATTCTTCACGCAGTGACGTTGTGGCGTCCATACCTGCTAGGCCACCATTTTAAGGTTCGCACCGATCACCAGAGCCTGAAACACTTCTTGGATCAGAGGTTAGCTTCTCCTCTCCAGCAGAAGTGGTTGACCAAGCTGCTCGGGTATGACTATGAGATCGTGTACAAGCAGGGCAAGGAGAATTTAGTGGTCGATGCCCTATCCCGCCTGCCGGAAGGCACCATCTTTCGCCTGTCGGTACCGTTGATCGAGTCCTTGGATGACATTCAGAGGGAGATAGCCGCGGATCCAGAGCTCCAGCCTATTGTGGAGGCCTTGTCTCGGGGCCAGCCCACGCCTCCAGGGTACCAGCTGTTTGGAGGACATTTGTATTACCACGGGAGGGTGGTCATCCCCGCTTCGTCCGCTTGGAAGGAGGTCATGTTACAGGAGTTCCACTCGTCCCCGACCGGAGGTCATTCCGGGGTGTTTCGCACATTACAACGGCTGCGGGCCAATGTCTTTTGGAGGGGGTTACGCAGGGACGCGCAGCGTTTTGTGCAGCAGTGCGACATGTGCCAGCGGCAGAAGTACGAGACGTCCTCACCGGATGGGTTGCTCACGCCCTTGGAGATTCCTCAGCAGATATGGAAGACGGTCTCGATGGATTTTATTGAGGGCCTGCCCCGGTCTCAGGGCAAGTCCACGATCTTGGTCATAGTGGACAAGCTGTCCAAATACGGCCATTTCCTCGCTCTCAGCCACCCTTACACCGCGGAAACCGTTGCCGATCTCTTTGCCCGGGAGGTAGTGCGCCTCCATGGTCTCCCAAGCTCCATCATATCGGATCGCGATCCGACCTTCCTCAGCAAATTCTGGCAGGAGCTTTTCAGGTTGCAGGGCACCAGGTTGCGCATGAGCACAGCGCACCATCCGCAGACAGATGGCCAGACAGAGGTGCTGAACCGGGGTGTCGAGACGTATCTTCGCTGCTTCGTCATGGATGAGCCCCGGACGTGGACTCGATGGTTACACTGGGCGGAGTACTGCTACAACACTTTGTATCACACGGCCAGTCGGATTACTCCATTCGAGGTTGTCTACGGACGCGCACCACCTACTCTGCGGTCGTATGAGCCGGGCAGCACCGCTCTGCCGGCCGTGGATCGTGCTTTACGTGACCGGGATCAGACCTTGGCTCTCTTGCGGGACAATCTCCGGGTTGCTCAGGACCGGATGAAGTTGCAGGCCGATAAGCACCGCACGGAGCGGACCTTTCAGGTTGGAGACGAGGTCTTCCTCCGTCTCCAGCCGTACAGACAGCTTTCAGTTGCTCGCCGCTCCAATCAGAAACTCTCCCCACGGTTCTATGGGCCGTTTCGCATCAATCGACGGGTGGGGCCGGTCGCATACACGCTTGCCCTTCCTGAGGGTTCTCGCATCCACCCCACCTTCCATGTATCACTGCTGAAGAAGAAGCTGGGAGCGGCAGCCACAGTGCTTCCCTCTCACCCGAGGCCACTACGACGGGGGAGCTGCGCCCCAGTCCCGAAGATGTCTTGCTGTCCCGATGGAAGAAACATGGCACGGAGTACCGTTCCGAGATTCTGGTCAAGTGGAAGGATCTCTCAGAGGCTAACAACACGTGGGTGGACTTCTTGGAGTTCCGGGAGTTATTTCCCGACTTCCAGCTTGAGTACAAGCTGCCTCTTGATGGGGAGGGGAATGTTATGGCCCCGGACGATCTGCGGTTCCGAGGATTCAAGTACGCCAGAAGACCTAAAGGAGCGCCGGACTGAGACCGGGCTGAACCATCCGGTTCAGCCAGCAATTAATCAATAAGAGGAGGGAGGGCTGAACCACACCGGTTCCGCCCTCAATTGGGGCCGGTCGGCCCTGGGAAAAGGGGGCTCCATAAATACCCCTTTCCCCCCCCCCCCTCTTTGGAGGCATGATTTATCCATTTCAGGTATTCTTTTCTTCTTCCACAAAAATCCTAGCCGTCTTTTGTTCTAGTTTACTCTTTGCTTAGATCCCTAGCAGTAGCATAACAGTATTCTACTTTTAGTGTATGTGAACGATATTGTTATAACGAGAAGTAATGACATATGTATCAAAAAATTAAAGTTCCACAAAAGAAAATAATTTCAAACTAAAGACTTAAAAACTGAAATACTCATAATTGACTAGTGACTCGCAGGAAATGTCTTCTACAATATAGGTACACTCCTTAAAGAAGTCGGTATGTTGGATTGTAAACCAACAAAAACTCTTATGGCCCGTTTGGCGCGCGGGAATTGGCTTTCTGGAATTAGCTTTGGCTTCCAGAAAGCCAATTCTCCTGTTCGGCACGGTAGAAATAGAATGACATTGGTTTTCAATTCTAAAACCACGGATATTCCCATAAACCTAAAAAGCCGGTCCACGAAAACTTAGCTCAGCGCTCTGGTTTTCTTGGATTTCATCGTTGTTTCACGCGTCCGCCTCCGACTGCACGACGCCCCCTGCGATCGATCGATCGACGGTAGACTTCTGTCTCCGCTTCCTTCTTTTTTTTTTGTATCCTCCTCTTCCTTGGCTTCGTTTTTGTCTTCCTCATCATCCTTTTTTTCTTTGCAGGTCATTCTCACTTCGACTGTTGGTGTAGACGCTGCTCCTTCTCAGATCAAGTATCCATATTCTTCCTTTGTTTCATCCTTGTTTTCTTCATCGATTTGCTTAGTAGGGCTTCAGATGCATAGATTTGTGATTACAACGCACAGATCTATTTCTTCTTCGATTTCCTTTGGTTGGGCGAAGTTTTTTCCCCGACTTTTTTTATTTTTATTTTCCTTCTTGGATTTGTTTGTAACTTGTGGAGATGTTCTCCATTTTAGCAAAGATTTTGGGCCAAGTCATTGGCGAATTCATAGCCAAGTCCTTGCAGAATTCCTGTGTCAAAGGACGTGAACATATCCTATCATAAGAATCCATCACCTTCTATTTTGCACAAAAATAACGATCAAAAAATAACGTAGCTATTTGCTCGATATAAGCAATTACTGGATATGTAGTAATAGATCGTTGCAACGAGAAATTATCCCAGCATTGGACACCTCCTTGAGTTTTTTTAATTATTGTTGGTTTGTCTTGCTGCCATGGGTGGCTTTGCAATTTGCTTCCTTAATTATTATTAAGTTTAAGATTTGAGATTGTTTTTTATTATTGGGTGTTCATATTCATTCATTTCGACTTTAGGGGCAATGAATAGTAATAAGTTGCAGGAGAAACGTAGCAGAGATATCATCATATCATCGTCATATTGAGATGGTTTGTGGACTGTGTTGGTGCATTAGATGGAACACATGTTGAAGTGATTGTTTCGGTCGAAGATCATGGTAGATATCGCAATCGAAAACAAGCTATGGACAAATTATGTGAAGGTAAATTATATTTTATTGATTGATATATTTACAAACTCAGTGCAAGTGATATTATTGCATTATTTTTAGGGCGCTGCTACGTGCACACCACTTTTGGCTATGTGCACACCATAAATTTTATTTGCACACCAAAATGTCAATTAAACACCATAAATTGTATTTGCATGTCAAACTGTTAAATAAACACCAAAATAAAGTTTGAGTTTTTTTTACTTCATATACAAAAGATTTCTTCTCTTTTATATTTCAAAGCAGCAAAAAAAAAAAAAAAACCAAAATCTCAAATCATTTTCACCAATATAACTAAAAAATTGCACGGTCCATTTTTAAGTCCATGTAAATATGCACTATCATAAATATATGAATATTAGTTGTCTTAAATAAATAAAATATTTGCAAGCTACTTAAAATTAAATATTAGTACATGCACTGTCATTTTTCTGGTTCAAGCTTCATTTTGGTTGTCCCTTTAAGTGACCCGGAATCAAAGAATTTACAGTTTGGCTTGTTGTAGATCCAATTGCACATGTAGTTTTCTTTTCAATTTATTTTTTTGAATAGCCTATGATGTATTGTATTTTTGGAGTATCTCATCCAACTCTACCTGTATGTCATGTGAAGCGAGGTTGAAGCGGGGGCGAGGGCAGAGTTTCGGCTTTCGGGAGAAAATAGGAGTGGGGTGTGCACTGAGGTTTAATATGGGTGAGATTGGAAAAAAAAGTAATGGTATTATTTATTTTAAAATTTTGGTGTGCACATAGCCAAAAGTGGTGTGCACGTAACATTTCCCTTTATTTTAAGAGTTGGTGTACACATAGCCAAAAGTGGTGTGCACGTAACAGCGCCCTAATTTTATTGGTATTATTTGCAAGCTCATCCTTCAGTGAAGCATTACAAACATTATTTTAAATGTCCTCTAACATGTCCGACATATCTCCCGACATGACATTTTTTAGGGCAAAATGATATGTTTTTCTAAAATATATATATTATGTCCTTTTGTAAAATATAGACCGACATGTCTGATTTTTTCCGATATATCAACCGACATAACTTCTAAATATATCGTCTGTTATTTTATTTTATGTTATATTAGTAAACTATCATCGTATGTTTAAATCGCATATACATAATATTATCATATTATGTATGTTTAAATCGATTAGACTTATTGTTTCAATTTATTTAACGTTTTATTCTTACAACTAATTTTGTATAATTGTTTCATAAATTTTTAATTTCATATTACAAAAAATATAAAAATATTTAATAAATTTATTATTTGATTTTATGCATGTTTTTAATATAAATTTATAAGTTTGAAAAGAATTTTAATCAATCAAGTCTCACATCTCTTGTATAAGATTTTTTCTCCTTCTCTTTTTTTATATATTTGTATTCTCTCCTGTATTTTTGGCAAGACAAAGTATATACAAGGTTTGGCTCTACATTTCTGCATGGTATCAGAGCGAATCTGATCCCGGGCGGCTACCTTTTTTTCTAACTGTTGTTATCCGCGCGGCCTTATCCCTCCTTCACGCTGCTGTTCAACGACCTTCTCTTCTCTAACCGCCCCTCCTCTTTGTGGCTTCCACCTCTCCTCTTCTCCCTCCCTCTGCTTTTATAACTCTCTTCTCTCTGCCTGGTGGGACCCGCTTTCTTCCTGTTGTTCATGCTTCTAGTCGCTGCTCCTTGCCGCTACTTCCAGTTGCTGCATTGCTTCTCGTTGTTCTTTGTTGCTTCTCGTTGTTCTTTGTTGCTGCTTCTAGTCGCGGCTCCTTGCCGCTGCTTCCAGTCACTGCTTCTGTCCGCTGTTTTTGGCTGCTTCAGTTGGCCGTTCGACCTCACCTTCTCGCCGCGGTCTCGCCAAACCGCCGGCCCTCTATTAGGTCTTTCAGTCGCTGTGGGCTTGCCCTATCTGCTGCCTCTATCCGTTGTTTCTATCCGCAGCGGCCTGGTGCTCTGCTTGCCGCGCGCTGCTTTAGCCACAGCCTCTCTTCTTCCCTTCTTGTCGCGGCCTCTCTTCTTCCCTTCTTGTCGTGGCCTCTCTTCTTCCCTTCTATCCGCAACGGACTGGTTCTTACCGCTCGCCTGCTGGTCTCTTTTGCGACTTATTCTTGTCTGCTGCGCGAGATTCTTGTCGCGGTCTCTCTTCCGCATGCCTTGTCTAGCCGCATTGGCCTAGCTTTCTAACCGTGTGGCTAGCTTTCAGAGTTGTTGTTCTTGGCATTACTTGTATGGCTTCCCTCTCGTCTTTTGCTTCCGATTCGACAACTCTTCCCGGAGCAGATCATGCTGCTCCCTTGGAGCTCCGTGATGAATTACGTATTACCACAATTTCCCTCCGTGGAAAATCAAACTTTGTAGAATGGGTTCACTTTGTTCGCCGTGTGCTGCAAACTAAAGGTCTCCTTCATCACCTGACAAGTTCTCCTCCCACTGACCAGACTAACTAGTGGATTCGGGACAATGGGCGTGTCCAATATTAGCTTCTCAACTCTCTGGACACTGAGCCATATCGAATGGCCATGTATCACGATACGGCTCACGCTATGTGGACTGACCTCCATTCTCTCTACCCAGGGAAGGACAGCCTTCAACACTTATTCGACATTCTTACCGATCTTCAGTCTCTCGACCCTGGAGTTACTGGTGACTTGACGTCCTTTGTTGCTCGGGCTAAAACTCTTGTGGATCCTTAGATCCAGCATCAGCCTCCCACCACTGACTTAGGTACTCAACGACACCAGAAAGAAGCAGTCGGGATTGCTATGATGATGGCCCGTTTTTCACCATATCTTCATAGTGACCGCGCTCATATCATTTTTTTTGTGGTTACTCCGTCACTCTCGGATGTTTATCTGATGCTTCTGAAAGTTACCCCTCCTCCAAATGCACCACCTCTCTCTCCCGCTCTCCTTCAGCAACCCGTGGCTACTCTTGCTCCTTCTACTCGCAGTAATCCGGCTCGTGGCGGTCGCCAGTCTCGAGTACGGGGTCGTGGTGTCCATACTCTCTTCAAGTGCTCTCATTGCGGCAGGTATGGTCATCTGGAGGCCACCTGCTACCGCAAGCATGGTCTGCCCCTCACCTTGCTGCTTCGGCTACTCTCGTTCCTCCCTCTGCACACTCCACGTGTTTCCCATCTTCAGGCAGTGGAACGCATTCTCAGATATCTGAAGATTGCTCATGGAAAAGGATTTGTGTATAAACCATCTTCGGAGCTTTCTCTTATTGCTTACTCTGATGCAGATTATGCAGGCTCGCTGGACGACCGACGATCTACAATTGGTTTTTGTACTTACTTTGGAGGGAATCTTATCACATGGAGGAGTAAGAAGCAGTCTGTGGTTGCTCGCTCGTCTGTTGAGGCTGAGTACCGTACGATGGAGGCTGTTGTGTCAGAACTAACCTGGCTGGAAAGTCTTCTTATGGATTTGGGAGTTAAATTATCCTCACCTTCATCTTTGTTTTGTGAAAATCAGGCTACAATCCATATTGCAAAGAATCATGTGTTCCATGAGCAGACTAAACATATTGAAGTTGTATGTCACTTCGTTCGAAAAAAGGTCCAATCGAAGATGCTAAAGCTTGAGCATGTTCCTGCTTCTGGGCAAGTGGCTGACACTCTTACCAAGGCATTACCTCGGAAATTATACCATCAGTTCCTGTCCAAGCTTGGTGCCTACGATTTGTACGCTCCAGCTTGTGGGGGAGTGTTAGAGAATATGAGAGAAAATGATATAAAAGCCCATGTATAAGGCCCATCTATAGGCCCGCTTCTTCCTTCTTCTATTAGTCTCACATCTCTTGTATAGGATTATTTCTCCTTCTCTTATCTTATATATTTGTACTCCTGTATTTTTGACATGACAGTATATAAAAGGTTTGGCTCTACATTTCTACAGCTAGTTTGGTTTTTCTTATAGGCGATGGACTTTTCATCTACATCATTTTTTATTTTTGTACTTTTATTTATGGATATTGTTTTTGGATTTAATCGTTTGCGATGTTTATGATCAAGTATTATTAGTACTTTGATGGCGTGGTTAAATTTTAAAAAATTGTAAACTCTAAAACTTTCAATTCCAGAAGTCAATTCTTTTGCGCAGCCGAATAACATTTAAGTATCAATTCTAATTCTGCTCATTAAATATCATCATGCAGCCGAACAACAGAATTGATTTTCTGCATAAAAATAACTCCTGCAGATATTGATTTTATGACCAAAGCCAATATCTGGGCACCAAACGGGCCCTTATGGATCCTAAGGTCAAACTTATGAAAGATAAAGGAGGAAGGCCCATATAGTTTGATGTCGTAAGATAAAGACATTATAAGAAAGTTGAATCACTTAACTATCACTAGACCATACATCTCAATTCCAGTTAGTGTTGTGATGATTTATGGAAAGCCAAGGACCTTACATATGAATGACTCATATCTTGAGATATGTTAAGGGCACTCCAGACATGGGTCTAATATGGATAGTCAATAGATATATGAAAGTGGAAATATTTATTGGTGCTAATTTGGTAAGTTGTCGTTATGACAGAAAATCCACAACAAGGTATTGTCAATTTTTATCAAACAATTATTGAAGGAACAATGGCAGAAAGTCGCATCTCATATGATCTCAAATGTGATAATGTGGTTGTTATCCACATGGCTCCTAATCAGGTATTTCACATGGGTACAAAATATATTAAAATTAATTATCATTTTGTGAGAGAAAATACTTCAAAGGGAATATTAGTACAAAGCTTACCATAACAGAATATAAGTTAGCAGAGATATTTATCAAACCTTTTACAGAAAATAAGATCAGAAGTAAGTTCCACAGTGTAAACATTATAATTCCCACCATGCTCCAATTTGAAGGGGACTGTAAGAGGAGTGTGTTACGGATCGGTTTCGGATCCTTCGCCATTTATCATTTTATATGTATTGAGTTTGTATTAGAGTCGACTCTTATTATATTAGGGTATTTTATTATTTTATGCATCTTCATGTATTTACGGGTGTGCCACCCGGGGGTTCTATAAATAGACCCTTAGAGTCTTGTATGCGGTTATCAATGAATGAAGTCTAGTTCTTGTCACTTGTTGTAAGATCTTGGTGGCTCTCTCCTCCAATGAGCAACCCCGCCTAGGCAGTCGCGGTTCCGGCTCCACGGTATCCCCACTACCGCCATCATCTGCGCCTCTGACCACTACTCCGGCGAGCTACCACGGTTACGGAAGTAGGCCTTTAACAACTTGGTATCAGAGCCCTCGATCCTCTTCCGCGACGCCATTACACTTCTCAATCATCTCCCTCAAGCTCTCATTCTTCTCCATCATCTCCTTCAACTTCACTGCATGCGCCTTCCTTGCCGCTGCAACTGTTCTTCTTCCCTCGACGCATTCCATCTCCCTCGAAACCCTCCTCTGCTGGCCGCAGCAGCTCCTGCAGCAACACCACTCCAGCACAGCACCTCCGGCTTCACCTGCAGTTGCACGCGTCTGCTTCCAGCGACGCACCTTCACCGCGCCTCTTCATCGACACCAGAAACCCTACCGTATCGCCGCTACGCGCCTCTCCTGGCCTGCACCAGGTACCGATGAGCCCTGCTCTCTCGAGCCGCACGACCTCTGCATCCTTGTCGACCGTCAAAATCAATCCCGGCATGCACCAAGTCCCAGCACGCCTCCATCTCGTCCTGCACCAAGTACCAGCGAGCCCACCACCTCAAGCCGCACACCCACCGCCTCTTTGTGGTCTGTCGAAAGCAATCCGGCACAGCACGGGATGTTTCTATCTCTCGAGCACACCGTCGTCTCCTTCTTTCCGCTGACCTCGAGCCCCATCAAAGTCCGATTTATTTCTTTCGCCTGCCCCGTTCTTTTTCCAAAATTTTTAATCCCGAGTTGCAGATGTCACTGTTTGGACCATTCCACATTAATTTTTCTTTTAATTAGCAGTGGGTCCCACTACCTCTCCACACAAGCAGCCCCACTTTCATTAAAAAGCCGCCATCTTCGGCCCTCCAAGCCACAAATTATTATTTCCAGCGGGCTCATCTCCTTCGGTGTCAATATTGGGCGTCACCGCGGCTCCTGTGGCCACTCTTAGTCTTCTGACTCGACGCGATCCCACCGGCCGGCCACTCGTTCTTCTTCTCGCTCCTCCACTCACACTATGGGTGACTCATCTGAACAACTCAATCAGATTATGACCATGCTCCAGGCCGTCATGGCGCAACAAGCTGCGCTCACTGCTCTCGGGGATCGTTAACAGGAGGCCATTATTGTGCTCTCCAAGCGCATCGATTATCTGTCTACCGCCCCGACACACGATCATGCCAGCAGCAGTCAGGCACAACCACTTCTCCACACTGCCCCGCCACCCCTGATCGTCCACGAGCCGCCGCCGCCAGTCCTCGCGCACCCCGACGCAGCGATTGTACCATGTTATACAAGATTGGAATTTCCAACCTATGATGGGAAAAGCGATCCTTTGAGTTGGCTCACCAAGTGTGAGTAATTCTTCGGCCACCAGCAAACTTCGCCGGCAGATCGGATCCATATAGCATCTTTCCATATGCTTGACGCCGCTGTTTTATGGGTTTCTCGACTTCTCACCGACCGGCCGAATCTGATTTGGGACGACTTCAAGCGACTCTGCAACTTGCGTTTCGGACCTCCTATCCGCAGTAACTCCCTCGACGCACTCACATCTCTTCGCCAAACTGGTACCGTGGACGAGTACCTGGAACAATTTCAGCTTCTCTTAGCGCATGACCCACTTGCTCCGGATATGCAGGTCGACATTTTCACCGCTGGACTTCGCGAGCGACTGCGACTAGATGTTGAGTTTGAGGCCCCTCCAGACTTAGTGACTGCTATGAGTCTGGCCCGGCTCTGCGATCGTCGCCTCCAGCTAGCACATGACGCCTACCTGCCTCCCACAAACATCGTTCCACGGGGCCGTAGCGCGGGACCACCAACTCCACTGATCCGCCGTTTATCTCGTGCTGAGATGCTGCAACGACGTGTCCAAGGACTATGCTTTAATTGCGACTAGCAGTACACTCGTGGCCACAGGTGCAGCCGGCTCTTCTACCTACATGTCGAGGACTCTGACGACGAGGGCATCGGATAGAGTTTGTGGGCAAACTCTTTTTGGGGGACGGATGAGATGTTACGGATCGGTTTTGGATCCTTCGTCATTTATCATTTTATATGTATTGAGTTTGTATTAGAGTCGACTCTTATTATATTAGGGTATTTTATTATTTTTTGCATCTTCATGTATTTACGGGTGTGCCACCCGGGGGTTCTATAAATACACCCTTAGAGTTTTGTATGAGGTTATCAATGAATGAAGTCTAGTTCTTGTCTCTTGTTGTGAGATCTTGGTGTCTCTCTCCTCCAACGAGCAACCCTGCATAGGCAGCCGCGGTTCCGGCTCCACGGTATCCCCACTACCGTCATCATCTCCGCCTCCGACCACTACTCCGGCGAGCTACCACGGTTACGGAAGTAGGCCCGTAACAGAGTGAAGATAAGGTAAATGTACATGTTGTTGGCCATATCATTTAGGAGCATATATCGAGATGGTGGATCGTCCATTCAAGGGCATGCGTAATAAGAATCATGAGAGGGATGATTTCCTTCTTCCATTTTACATTTTAAGAGCTCATTGAATTTTCAAATAATGAAATGCTAGAACTATTATTAAGAGCATGCGCTTGTTCTTCCCAATGGGCTAAGTTCTCGTTAGTTTAGACTTTCATAAAAATCTGATGTCATGATAGAGCTTTGCATTCGATATGAATGGAGGTAATCTTTATCTTTAATTGATTCGGTGCCTCACCAATCTCAAAAAATTGCTCACATCAAAATAGCCATTTGGCCCATTTTGGCAATTCTTCCTTCTAAAAACCTCGAAAAATTAATATGAGGGCATCTTGTGGGCAATTAATATTGTTGATGATGTTTTGGTTTGAACTCAATCACAGACCATGTCATCTCTATGCCAAAGTAATGGCCTAAATCTAGTGTTGCAAGCATGTTATGCGCCTTCTCTAAAACTTCATTTTGTTGATTTGTTTTATCTTGAATGAATCGACTCATAATCTCGTGTTTTTGTAGTTTACACACCTCCCGTCACAGGTCCCAAGAGCTGGTATTGTCCAACTGTCAACATTTGATGGATGATCAAAGAGCTCTGATACCCCTTGATGTGCTCCCGCTTGCTCACCCGGAAGCCTTCCTAAAGAATCTTGTGAAACTCCTGAATAGAAAGCGGAGGGAAGTTTCCTACGAAAGAGAACCTGAGAGATGCAGAGACAGGGAAGAAGAAACTATACAGAATTCATATCATGCATACCTCCGAAGAGCTCAGCCAGGTATTTATACTACTTGGATGTGCAGGTAAATGAGTACTAACCAACTGTATAGCAAATGATATTTGAAATGTCAATGTCATTAGCCCGAAAAGAATGCTCCTATTACAACAACAACACTCAAGTATTTATCCCACTATAGTGGGGTCGGCTATATGAATCATTTGTCTTCATAATCTCACTAATGCCTAAGTACATCATATCTTTCCTTACAGTTTCATTCCAAATCTTTCCTTCTAATAGGAAAAGAATGCTCCTATTAGAATAAAAAAAATAGACAAGGAAGTAAAGACTGGGAGCTCAGAGCCGCCAATCTTCTTGGCGCTTTTTTTTATCGCATACATTTATTAAAAAACGGATGAACTTAATGAAATCCTTTAAACTGAAACTTCAGTCCATTCTTGAGGGCAAAAACTTCAATATAAAACGAAGAGCGAACCAAACAGAAAGAAAAAGGAAGAAGACGAGCACAGACCTCGGTGGGATACCCCAACTTCGTGACCAGTTTCTTCACTGTCCCTTCATAGGCCATTGCCTCGAATGTCTCCGGTTTGTACTGCGCCAGCGTATAGTCCATGTCGAACCCCACGGCCACGATGCTTTTCATATTGAGGGAACGGTTACAGAATATCCTATTTACGAGCTCTATCTCCTTATCCCCTACAGGAGACGACCAGATCCTCGGCTTCTTCTTGACATCCATTAACCACTCCTCGGTCGTCTTTTTGCAAGCCGGACTGCTGTATCCTACCAAAACCAGCGATTCAAAACCCCGAAAACCAAAACTCCAGAAAAACGAAATACGAACTGCAAACCTCTTCGACAGAAGAGATCTCTCACGTTCGACACGTGGGAAGCGGCGAGAGATGACAAGGCGGGGAAGGGAAAGGCGGCGGCCAAGGGTCTCTTCAGAATCCTCATCGTCGGAGCTTTACCTTAAATAAGTGTATATATATATGAGGGCGGCGCAGAAGAGGAATCGGAATCCGAATCCGAATCTGAATCGGATCCTCTGTCACCAATGCATCCAATTCCTCCTCTTCCTTCTCCCCCAACTCTCCCACTGGAGCATAGCCGAGGATGAGTGAGACCTGGGAGCTTCGAGAGCACATTTTTCCTCCAAAAATTTTGTTCCCGATGCTCCGCAGGAACAACATAAGTTTTTGGTATGCTCTCTCTTTATGGTCCACGTCCCAATCCCTGGTTAGCCCTCGCTCTCTCCGGAGTCCGGAGAGGCATGTTACCCTGCCCCTGCTGTGCCGCAGGCTGGAAGTGGTCGAGGAGTTGAAAGCTAACGGAATAACCGCTTCAGTGCCGGGCTAATAACGTCAAGAATAAAGAACCAGATCATAATATATATATATATATATATATATATATATATATATATATATATATATATATATATATATATATATATATATATATATCTATTATTAATAAGGCTCATTCCCCTCTCTCCGTCACGCCCGAATCCCGCCGAATATCTTCGCCCGCACGATGCCGCGTGCTGCCCTCGCCGCTTCCGCCTCAGCCTGCTACCGCGACGGATGTCGCCTCGACAGCACCTTTTCTCCGCGTGTCGTCGCGCCGCTCTCCTTTTCCTCGCGCCACGCAACCCGAACTCCTCCTTATCTTCCTCCTCAACGACACGCGATTTCTACTCTCTGCAGGCCCTTCACCTTCGCGTCTCCCGACTGCCCCTTCCGACTTCCGCCGGCCTCTGTCACTGAGGCATCGGTGCTGCTTTACTGGAAAATAAACTACATGTAGTTGGCATCATGCGATAAAATAAGAAATAAAGGTGTGGGTAGAGGCATTCCTCTTTCCCAAAGGAAATCAACAGAGCAAGCATTCTTGGCGAGATGATCTGCAGCGGAATTTGCCTTGCGGTTGACGAGGGAGATAATCAGTCTTGGGAACTTGGTCAAGAGGCTTGCCATACACTCCATTGGAGAGACCTGAGAATATACGGTTTATTCTTGAGCAAGCATCGGTTGAATCCCCCTCCAAGACTGCACCATGGCATCCAGCAATAAGTTGTGTAGCAAGAGATACGGCCGCCTTAGCTGCAAGAAATTCTGTCATGCGGACAGATCTGCTCCGATGTGACAAACCCATGACAGCAATAAGATCTCCACGGTGATCCCGGATAACCTAGGTCTTTCAGGCACTTCCTATATGTATCTCCGAACCATGTCGTAAGTACATGTGTTTCTTTTACATTTATTTTATTTGTTTGATAAAGTGTAATGTCATGTATTCATGATTCAACTTTGCAGAATTTGAAAAAAATTCGGAGTGGCAAGACTTTGGTAAACCACTTTACCGTATTGGTAATTATGCTTAAGAATAATACAACACAAGTGCACAGGAAAATAGAGATAGAAGTTGAAGTATTTTCTTATTATTGTTCTCATTACATAAGGCCTTTTTATAGACATAAGAAGGCTATAGATAGCTAATAATTGTTGTAGATATGTATGATTGCCTTTGAACTACAGTCAACAAGATAATTACTGAGTTATCTAAATATGTCATTCTATCTATTATAGTTACTGCTATTTATTACATGCCAGTACATTCAGGTCTTTTGATAGCTGGAGTTGGTACTGAATTTGAATCTATTTTGCAAGAAGAAACATCCATGAAGTAGTGCTCATTCAGTTGTTCTGATACATCAATTATCACCGGGCATTTACCTTTGTCAGATATACAAAAGATGCAACATACATATAAAGTAATTAAAAATATATAATATTCCAAGTTTTTTTTGATGGAGGATTCCCAATAATTCTTCAAACGATCATTTGATATTCTTTTAGGTCGCACTGATGGCGAATCCTTTACAATGCTTTTGCCTTTGAAGTTGTTGTCAGGGATCCCTTTCTTAATCTTCTCATCGTAGTCCACCAAATCTTCTACACTTTTACCCACATCGTTCATCACGTTCACTGGATAGTCCTTCGCCAGTTGACAATTTTCAATTCGATGACATAAGTCATAAGTGTACCACATCATTTGATTTCAATAAAGTAGACTGGATACACAATTATAAGAGGTTGTGGACTGGCAAAGATAGATTTCCTTCTTGGCCTGCAAAGTAAATCTCTTTAGAATATATTTTGTTGGAATATGCTTCGCATTCTGAATATTGTACACATGTAAAACAAGTTTGCATATCAAACTTTTTGTTTGAAAACGCCTACAAGAGCATTTTGCATAATAACACTTTGTATCTACTTTCACAATTCATTGTTTATCAACATTTGTTTCATTGCAATGTCTTATGCTATACTATTAATAAAGTTCATTGGCCTCTCTCCGTCACAACCCCTCAATCCGCCGCGTGCCCCGTCGTCCTGCCGCGTGCCGCGAACGCCGCTTCCACCACTGTTCGCGTCGCGCTGAATTCCTGAAAAAGCCCCCTCCACCGCTTCTGCTTCGCTGTTCGTCGCTCAACCCGGCGTGTGGCCCTTACACCTCTTTTTCTTCCTCCTTACATCTCATCCCGTTGCACTCCTGGCCCTGCTCACACTGCTGTTCGCCCGGCCCGCTGGCCCGCCATCCCGCCGATCTTCGCCCAGCTCTCGCTGGTTTAGCATATTTTCTTTTTCCTCGACCGATCTCTGTCGTCGCTGGTTTAGCATATTATGGGCAGCTAAATGTGAAAAATAAATAGAGGGCCTTTTTCGCTTCGGAAGGTATGTTGCTGCTCCGACTGTGGGGAAACCCTAAATCCATAGCTTTGGAGAATGATTTTGTATTTGATCGCCTGGTGCTACTCAAGAAGAGGTAACGATTGTCTTCTTCCTAACCCGTTCTCTCTCCGAGTTCTCTAACCCGAATTGGGCATTTAGGTGGGGTTTCGTTTTGCTCTCCCCTTTGATCTTGCTTTCAATCCGAATTCTGTCGCGGTAATAATCCCCACCCTATATTTGTGAAAACTTTGATTTTATACATGTCTTTCCTTTTTTCTTTCTCGGATCGAGTTTGCAATGAAATTCGAAGAAGATCTTGAATCGTCATTCTGCAGATCCAAAGGAATTTTGAGGGCTAATTTGTTCATCTCTTGCTTCGTTACTGGTTTTTATCCTCTGTTTTTAGGGGCAAGATGTTCTAAATTTCCATTTATGGGATCGGCTTTTGATGATTTGACATTTTGTGCACAGTAACAAAGTGGAAAGTATATAACTGTTTAAGTGAATCTTCGTTATCGAGCAATATTTTGGGCTTCTTTGGTGGAAATGTATGTATATATATTATTTAATGCAATGTTTTTAACAGATGTCTACCGTTTGACTACTGGCCTTTTTTAAATATCAATTTCCTGAATGATTTTAAGTTCTGTGATGGAATCTGGATATTAGACTACCACCAAAATTAGAAACAAACATTGACTCAATCATACTGTGTTTTTCTTGCCAGATTCGGAGTTTTGTGGGTCTCTGTGATTGTGAAAAAATATTTACTTGAGAAATGACAGAGATTAAGATTGCAATACAATTTTTGATTTACGCCGGTTATTATTATTTTATGTTTGAGGGATCGGAGAGTGTTTTGATGGGGTCTTTGTTGAGCTTGCCCGTTAACAAATCTCAAGAAAAATTGTGTTTCGATTCCTCTCAAGCCGAATTCTGCAGGAAGAGGTTGAAGATGTCTTCGTCAACCTTTGTCGACGAGAATCCCAAGCTTATCCCAAACATACCCGATGAAATTTCCCAGCAGATCATTGCGAGGGTTGCTAGGATTCACTACTTGAAGATGAAGTTGGTTTCGAGGGCGTGGAAATATGGCCAGAATCCAATCGAGGGTTATCCTCATCCTAGGTATAACTATAAATTACATATGGTGATTTCTATATTCTTTTTCATGAGTGGAAAATTTGATATTTTTAGGCATCGTTCTCTGCTGCTGTCCTTCATTGATGAAGGAGTTCTGAACATAGAAATAGTTATATTTCTATGGAGGATTTATTATATTTTGTATCCATATGTCTGTTAGTAGGAGTGTAGAGCTAGAAAGGCATAAAAATGGGGCATAATACCATGCAAATCCGTAGTTCAAACCCCTTTTTCATCCAAATATCTAATCCTTGGCGATTTGTGCTGCTATAAAGAGGTTTTGCACTCATTTTTGGATTTGTTGGTTAATAAAAAGAGAAACATATTCTCTACTTTACCCCCTCAATGAGACTTATACGTATGAATTTTGACTGTAACGTCCTTCTTTGCAGAGGTTCTGGCATGTCAACTCCTCATTGACAACTTCGTCGAACAGTGAGTTCTCGCCAAAAAAATAAAAAAATTAGTGAAAATAGAAGCGTTTTACCATTTTAGATAATTCCATTCTTGATTTCTTATAGGTATTTGTCTGAACTTGAGCAGTGACCTTTATTTGATAATGGATGTCAAAACTTTGATTCATGGTAATATATTCCTTTATTTTTTATACATGATTGAATATTGTCTCTAAAGGAAGTTATGATAGCTATGAGCACAACCTATAACAATGATTACACTTTTTGATGCATACCCAAATCAGCAACTTGCTCTTTGAAAGTCCACCTAGTGTCGGCTATGTGCACCTATGGGGGGGGGAATAGGTGACGTGTGGTTCTTTTGCGGAATTTACAGATGTACCTGCACAATGAAAACAACAAACACAGCACACAGAATACACAGCAAATTTATAGTGGTTCCCCGACTTGGGTACATCCACTTTCCCCCTTCGACCTATCTCCCCAACAAGGGACGACTCGGTCACTTCACCAACGGGATTGAAATCCAATCCCTTCACTAACGGAAGGAGACCTTCCACACGTGAGAGTCAACACTCCCACAAAACGGGTTGCACCCAACCCTTACAACACGGAACAAAAGTTCCTTTACAACAAAAGTAAATATGGAATGTATATGAGATACAAACTTCTTTCGGAGACTACGGTGTTCCTCTTTGTTCGACGACGTATTCTTGAAGTCGATGAAGAGTCTACAACCTTGTTCCCTCTTGGAGAGGATCTCCCCGTAACCGGCGGCGGCAACACAAGCGGCGGCTAGCTTCGGGATCGGCGGCTACGATGAAGAGCGCCTGCAGAACTTGGAGATCCAAACTTCGTAGCGAAGCAAACTCGGTCTACCAACGGTCACTCTAGGATCAGTCGTCTCGATCGATTCGGACGGGGAAGTTTTTCCCGGTCAACAAATCGAGAGACAAGAGATCTCCGGATAGACGCGTGAGACTCAAGCTTTGCTAAGCTTCTGTCACCGGAGATCGGGAAGAAGAGCGATCTGCAGCGGCGACCACGTGACACGAGCGGCGGCTGCGGAGCGGAGCGATTTCGCGAATTTAGGGTTACGTCGAGGCTCGGTTTTCTTTCTCTCTTGTCCGTAATTTACTGTTCAAAATACCCATGTATTTATACTGTAGTATTCTCAAAGATGACCGTTTGTGGGACCCACAAAAGAAATCCCCAAAATCCGGTTCAAACTAATCCAGAAGCAGAATCCGGTTCAGCAGCATTCTGAGAAAAAGCCAAGTAAAAATCGGCGAGAATCGCAGACGATTCTCGACGAATCGGCGAGAATCACCAAGTGATTCTCGACGATTCGTCGAGAATCGTTTGTGATTCTCGTCGAATCTCTTGTCGATTCTCAACGAATTTGACTTTGTATTCATGGGCTGCTTGGCCACTGGTTCGGCGGGAATCACAAGTGATTCTCGCCGAATCTTACTTGGCACCATTTTGAGATGGCCAGAAGGAGTCGGCGAGAATCACTAATGATTCTCGTCGATTCGGCGAGAATCACTAGTGATTCTCGCCGAATCGGCGAGAATCACTTGGTGATTCTCGTCGAATTTGCCTTGGAAGATATTTCGTCTTCCACCCCAGGAGTTGCTCCCTGATCCTCTGTGCTCCTTGTCTTCTCTTGCATATGAGCGACCCTGTACTTGAAAGTAAGTGCACTCCAATAGAGAGAGTACACATAGGCCAACACACTGATCTGCTCAACGAGGGATTACGTCGTGCAGACCCGTGTATATTGACCTACTGCACCCTGACATTGGTGTGCACTTAGCGTGGAGGTACTGCAAGTATAACTTAAAATGTTTCGTCAAATACATTGTGAATTCATCTTAGCTTGACAGGGGGCTTCCTCAAATCTAGGTAATCGTGGATACAATACCCAACAATCTCCCCCTATTTGACGAAGCCAAAACCCTACTAGCTAAGATGAATAACACCTATCAAATAATAATTATAGCATTTAAAAGTTAAATATGCAACACAAGGGAATATATGCAATCAGAACAGGACTTGAGTCATTCACACATTCAAGAGAATATATATATACGAAGAGAAATATATTCACAGATAATTCAGAATTGTTCATATGACAGTAATAATCATTAAACGTTCTTAAGACACAGTGACCAGCTATAAAATAATGACTATTTGTCCTTAGCTACGTCACCCTTCAGAGTTTGAGCCAAGTACTTTTTGCTTTGCCTTTCCATGTATTCCTTGGGCTTCGGGTAGTACCTAGGAGGAGCAACTTTGTCTGGATCCTTGTTGTTTCTGAAGAAAATGTTGCGTTTTGCTTCAAATGCTTTGTGCGTTTCCCATTCGTACTGGCTATATGCTTCATTTCGATTGATCTCTCCTCTTTCGTACAGCCGGAAGGTGTCTAAGATGATGTTCCTTGAGACTGGACTCCACCTTTCATTTCGTACATCCTCCTCATTCATTCGAATTCTCTTTGCAGCCTGTGTCTCCTTAGATGTCCCTTCCTGAACTTTCCTCTTTCCTCTGGCTTTAGCTAAAGCCTCCTGGTCAAACATACTCCTCAGCTTGGATTTGGAGATGGCCCTAGCATCAGCTTCATCAGTGAAAATTTCTGCAGCACTTGTACTTACAGCCTCAGCAATATGTACTTCCTCAGCAGCCTTAGAAGTCTCAGGAACCTGAACACCGGCAGGTTGGTCAGGTAGGACGACGCCTAACGTGCCCAGTGCCTGTTGGAGCATCCACCAGCAACTCTCATAGACGTATTTGCTTGATTGCGCAAAGTTTACATCCATGCTTTCTTGGAGCTCGGCCAGCTTAGCAATATACTCCTTCTCCCCCTTTTTGGCTTCGTCAGCTATGCAATTGGCATATGAGTGCAAGGAGTCATCAATATGCTTAGTTGTCTTGCCGAATTCATTGATCAGGGCCTGCTGATTTGCATTTAAGGTGACCATATTACCATCAAACTGCTGAATATTCTTGGCTACAACGTGTGCGTTTTGATTTACAACAGCCAGAGTATCATTATTCTTTTTCAAGCCAGCCATTAACAGTGTGACAGCTTCGTCTGCCGCAGTATACTTTTCTTCAAACTTCTTCTCCATCACATCCAGTTTGTGGTTGATCTCTACCATATTTTTAAGCATGAGATCTTCAGAAGTCTTAATCTTCTTCAGCAGTGTTTTCTGAGCTGTATCAAAGGAAGCTTTAAGCTCGTTGACTATTCCTTGAATAACATTGATGGTGTGAGTGGCCAGCTCATCTCGTAATGGAATAGCCGGAGGAACTTCTTGGCCTTGCTCTTGCTCGTCAGCAGACGCATCGGTGGAGCTGGATACCAGCACAGTCTCTACAGGAGGAGTGTGGGCGGCCTCTGTAGATTTATTTAACTCCCCCTCCACTGGTGCAGACTTATCAGGAGGAGGTTCAACAGTATCTGGAGACTCAAGCACTTCATGCCCCTCATTTACCTCGTCCTCTCCGTCCTCATCCAAAACTTCATCCATAACAGCAGCTTCTTCCACTTCTTGATTGTTTCTGTTCAGGACCTCCTCATCCTCCAACCCAGGTTCACTTTCTTCATGAACTTCGGCCACCGCATCCCTGGCAACCTGGGCGATGTCAGATATTATATCCATATGAGAGGGTAGAGTCTCCCCCTCGATTCCTGCAGTCACAGTATCAGGAATTTCACCGGGGGAGACTGCAGGAGATACTTCCTCTTGCTCTTCCACAGCAGGCTGCCCGATGCGCCGCTCCCATCGATCGAACACAGTAGCATCCATCTTTTTCAAGTAATGGAGAGGTACTCCTTTGCTCATGTCGAATTTGTCTCCGTTG
Source organism: Platanthera guangdongensis (assembly GCA_039583875.1). Classification (NCBI taxonomy): domain Eukaryota; kingdom Viridiplantae; phylum Streptophyta; class Magnoliopsida; order Asparagales; family Orchidaceae; genus Platanthera; species Platanthera guangdongensis. Next base: position 293,453 of record CM077150.1, on the reverse strand, counting down.
AGCTGGTTGAGATATAGACTGATGATGCGGCCGAAGCTTGGAGTGCCCAGAGTGTCCTTGATCTTTTGGAACAGCAGCTCCCCCCAGTTGAACCTCTTTCGGCAGACCACAGCTATGAGAATTTTGAACATATCTCCGGAGATATGATCATGGGAGCCTGGCTTGCAGATGAGTACTTTTCCTATGACGTCAGATAGGAGCTTCCCTTCTTCATTCATCTCTTTTCTCTTTACTGATCGAGTGCCTCTTGGTAGACCGCAGAACAGGAGGGTTCTGGCTTTGTCCTCGTCCTCCAAATAGTCTTCCTGCTCCGCACTTGAAAGCTGCAGGTAGCGAGTTAGCTTACTGGCAGACATCTTTACTTTAGTCCCAGCCACCTTGCTCTTGATGATGGAGTCTCTGTCTCGGAGCCTTGCGGTAGAGAAGAACTCCAGCACTTCTTTATCTAAAACTTTGCAAGGATGCTCCAATACGAAGGTTAGCCCGGCCTCTTCCAACATGAGAATGATATTTCGGAACTCGTCTGAGGCATGAGAGAATCCAGTGCGAACCAGCTCGTAGCCAGAAATCAATCCTGCAGTCGTCCTTGGAGCCATTGAAGATCTAGAGAGAAGCCCGACTCTAAGCATTAGTGAACATTCAAAAGGAAAGCATCACTTGGGGTTCGGCCTTGGAGCCATTGAGGAGGAGGTTACCTAAGGGCTTACACGCAAGAGAGTTGATGAGCTTCGGGAAGATCTTCGGTGGAGGGAAGAGTATCCCGTGGGGTGCGGCCTTGCTAGAACCTTGCGGTCACAGGGACACTTCGCGAGAACCTTGTGGGGTTCGGCCTTGCTAGAATCTCACGGGGAGAGGATGGTCACACAGCAGCGATTCGATGAGAACTCTCTTGGCGTCGACGAGATCGTCGGAGGCTGCGGGTTTCAGCGAATCCGCGGAAGTGCACTTGCGCAAGTCGTCGGGAGTTCTCTTGCGCGAGGGTCGTCGAGTGTTCTCTGGCGCGAGTCGTGAGGAAGGCGAACAGGCGGAGATGGTCTTTCGGCGGGATTTATATACGTCGTCGGGATTCTTAAGGAAGCCGAGCGGTCGGGAGCTTCTTCGGCGGGATTTGTCTAATTTGGTTTCTAATACTGTTTGTCTAATTCGGCGAGATGTAAAATGGGTCGGCGGGATTCGGAGTAAATATTGATGGTTTTCTTGACTACTTTGGGAAGCATTGCACCATTTTAGAGATTTTCCGATGTCAAGTCAATAAAAAGAATGATAAATACAAGTATATTCTAAAGTCAATCTATTTGAATTTTACTGAGGTTTTTGCAAAGTCTTCTAAATGTCAATTGTATGTTGTCGAGATTTACAACGACATGTCTTCGAATGTCAAGTTAATACAAGATTAATAAATACATGTTTATTATAACGACAATCTATTCGGATTTGAGCGAGACTTCTTCAGACACTTCTTGATGTCAATTGTGATGTGTCAAAATTCGCAATGACATATCTTTGTTATCCTTTTATTGATGTGTAATGGTTTGCATGCCTCGTGATAAGCATAAGTATACGTATACACAAGGATAGAAATATATATATATTTACTTTGAATGAGGATGCATCATGACACAAGTCCTTGAACTGATCAAAATTACCTGGGATATGGAGAGTCATCGTCTTAGTCCCACAGGTAGAACATATTAGTAGCTTAAAGTGAGTATGCTCAACAGGTAGCACATCTGTTATTGCAGACGCTTGTTCCAAGTTAGCCTTGAGCCACATACTGTCTAGTTCCCAAAGTATTCACGGGGACCTAGACTACCCTGCAAGACAGAATTACTTTACCTTAGGAACCCAAATCATATTGGGTCCTAGGTTTCTATTAGCATAAGCATGCAACTGCCTTCCTTCGGAAAACCTGTCTGGAAGACTACCCCTGTCCCTAGAATGTGGATAAGCCCTTGCTGTGGGCACTGAGGGGTTGTGCCAACAGTCAATGGCAAAGTGTCCCACTTTGCCGCAGCACCAACAAGAGTGAATGTTGTATCGCCGTTTTCGACCTGATCTAGTGACGGATGTAGTCACGGTCCTAGGTCTAAAAGGGATAGGGCATGTTCTTGTCGCACAAATTCCTCTTCCATCGAGGCATGAGGAAGGGTGAAACGAATGCATGATGTGAGCGTTATGAGGCCGAGAAGGTGGTGCCATTCTTTCAGGCATCTTCCTTGCTGGGGCTCCATGAAGCCTGACATCATGACTTCTAATCTCCCTATCCCGTGTCCTCGAATGGAGAGAATTCTTCTGTGGACTAGGACATGCAGATCCACACTTTGTTGTGGCAGAGGCCGTGAATACAAAGGGCTCAGAATGAGCCTTAGGTATTTCCTCATGGGTGGCCATGACGCCTCTTGCACTATGGACGTTTCCACATGGGGACACTTCACCCTTGCAGTGACCACGATTATTCCTGTGGTCATACCTGAAGGCATGATGAGTTGCCTTCCCGCTTGGAGTGGGAGGTCGGAACACCGTTTCCCCATTTCTCCATCCCCGGATAATCCGGGAGATCCACCCGGTTTCTTGTTTTCTCTTTATAGCATCAACTTTGGAAAAGTTAGATACTATACGTTTCTCATTATCTAGACTATTCTCTAGAGCTGAGATCTTAGAGTCCTTGACCTTGTTGGACGCCAATTGGAGAACCAACAAGATCTTCAGTCGAGCAATCTCTTGAGCTAGCTCCTCAGCAAGTAGATTGCTTTCCTGAAGGGCTCTCTTCAGGGAATCAGTATTTTCTGGAGGAGAGCAGTTTCTGTCTTCAGAAAAGTCAAAAGATGTGGGACAGGATGAAGATGATACCTGCTCATCTGGGTTATTGTCATTAGAATCAGTGACCAATGTTTCGTCCTTGTCGGAGCTGCTTTCCTCACTATCTTCTTCAGTCTCTGACAAGGATACTGGAGCTCTGATGCAATCCGAAGGATCCTGACATTCATCTTCAGAAGTGAGGACCCCCACATATGCTTCATCCTCTGATTGGCAGCATATTTCAGCTTTCTCTGACCCCCCCCATCAGCTCTGAGATCATCATCCACAGAGATTTAGCCGTTGTACATTTTTCCAATCTAGAGCGAGAGGCTCCAGACCAGACATCCATGATAATTTGTCGAATCCTCTCGTCCAAGAGAAATAGAGATAGTTCCATCTCAGACATCTCAGCAATGCCCATGGGCACTTGGATCCCAGAGTCGGAGGTCTTCATGGGGATAAACGGACCCTCTTCCAGGATGAGGGATGCTCGTGGATCGATGGCATCCAGGTGAAATAACACTCTCATCCTCCAGATGGGATAATAATCCTTTGTGCATGCAGGGAGTTTGAGTGGCAATACGTCATAATCCAGATCCATGCTTCTGACACTGGTGGCAGGATTCTACTCAAGGTGTTAGCCTTTTTAAAGAGTAACCTCGCTTTGATACCACTTGTAAGTCCACCTAGTGTCGGCTATGTGCACCTATGGGGGGGGAATAGGTGACGTGTGGTTCTTTTGCGGAATTTACAGATGTACCTGCACAATGAAAACAACAAACACAGCACACAGAATACACAGCAAATTTATAGTGGTTCCCCGACTTGGGTACATCCACTTTCCCCCTTCGACCTATCTCCCCAACAAGGGACGACTCGGTCACTTCACCAACGGGATTGAAATCCAATCCCTTCACTAACGGAAGAAGCCCTTCCACACGTGAGAGTCAACACTCCCACAAAACGGGTTGCACCCAACCCTTACAACACGGAACAAAAGTTCCTTTACAACAAAAGTAAATATGGAATGTATATGAGATACAAACTTCTTTCGGAGACTACGGTGTTCCTCTTTGTTCGACGACGTATTCTTGAAGTCGATGAAGAGTCTACAACCTTGTTCCCTCTTGGAGAGGATCTCCCCGTAACCGGCGGCGGCAACACAAGCGGCGGCTAGCTTCGGGATCAGCGGCTACGATGAAGAGCGCCTGCAGAACTTGGAGATCCAAACTTCGTAGCGAAGCAAACTCGGTCTACCAACGGTCACTCTAGGATCAGTCGTCTCGATCGATTCGGACGGGGAAGTTTTTCCCGGTCAACAAATCGAGAGACAAGAGATCTCCGGATAGACGCGTGAGACTCAAGCTTTGCTAAGCTTCTGTCACCGGAGATCGGGAAGAAGAGCGATCTGCAGCGGCGACCACGTGACGCGAGCGGCGGCTGCGGAGCGGAGCGATTTCGCGAATTTAGGGTTACGTCGAGGCTCGGTTTTCTTTCTCTCTTGTCCGTAATTTACTGTTCAAAATACCCATGTATTTATACTGTAGTATTCTCAAAGATGACCGTTTGTGGGACCCACAAAAGAAATCCCCAAAATCCGGTTCAAACTAATCCAGAAGCAGAATCCGGTTCAGCAGCATTCTGAGAAAAGGCCAAGTAAAAATCGGCGAGAATCGCAGACGATTCTCGACGAATCGGCGAGAATCACCAAGTGATTCTCGACGATTCGTCGAGAATCGTTTGTGATTCTCGTCGAATCTCTTGTCGATTCTCAACGAATTTGACTTTGTATTCATGGGCTGCTTGGCCACTGGTTCGGCGGGAATCACAAGTGATTCTCGCCGAATCTTACTTGGCACCATTTTGAGATGGCCAGAAGGAGTCGGCGAGAATCACTAATGATTCTCGTCGATTCGGCGAGAATCACTAGTGATTCTCGCCGAATCGGCGAGAATCACTTGGTGATTCTCGTCGAATTTGCCTTGGAAGATATTTCGTCTTCCACCCCAGGAGTTGCTCCCTGATCCTCTGTGCTCCTTGTCTTCTCTTGCATATGAGCGACCTTGTACTTGAAAGTAAGTGCACTCCAATAGAGAGAGTACACATAGGCCAACACACTGATCTGCTCAACGAGGGATTACGTCGTGCAGACCCGTGTATATTGACCTACTGCACCCTGACATTGGTGTGCACTTAGCGTGGAGGTACTGCAAGTACAACTTAAAATGTTTCGTCAAATACATTGTGAATTCATCTTAGCTTGACAGGGGGCTTCCTCAAATCTAGGTAATCGTGGATACAATACCCAACACTCTTATTAAAGGGAAACTTGATCACAAGGATCAACACTAAGCCTCCGTTTGGTGGGACTTCTTTTCACGGGTCAGATTCCAATACACCTGAAGTTTCAAATGTTTATTTTGCTCATTAATTCTCACTACATTTTATGTGCAAGCGTCATCAGGCAGGAAATTGGGATTCATATTCGTTAAATGCATATATAGAGTTTGTGCTCCCGTAAAATTTTTTACTCAAATCTCATGCAATTGCTTCATTCTTTTATTACTAGATTTTGCTTCATACGTTGCATGATTATTTACATGTCTATATTCCCAATGTTTGATTTTGCTTCCATGGTTCTCTGAAAACCAAATTTATACGTGATGTTCTCTTTTCAACTTCACTGCTACTGGAACATACAAATTAGTTTTAAAAACATAATGCACAACTGAAACATATTGTAATGACCTTTAATTACATGCAATTAGTTTTGGTTCATGTTCTAAATATCAAAAATTATCACCAATTTCATATTTTGTTTCTTAGGGTTATTTGTTTTTCTGGCTGATATAATTATTGCATTCTGGTGTCATTTCTTATTTTTCATGTTCATAAGGTATGCTTACTCATCTTCCTCCATCAACTTATAATTTAAGTACACCAACTATGCACAAATTTAATTCTATATATACAGGAACATGATGAATCCTAATGGTTAATATCAGCTTTCTTAGACTGCCATTGTACAGAGAAAATGACAGTAAATTCAGGTATCAATATGGTCGTACTTCTCTTCATTGATATTATTTGTATTCCTTCAGCTCTTCTTCGTGTTGGGATTAGTTCTCGACCTCTCCTTTGTGATGATAACCTTCCAGCCTCATTTGACTCCTCGCCGAAGCCTGGACGTCTCCCATGCCATCGTTGCTGGATGAGTGGACGCTTCCTCCACGCATTCCGGTGGCTGGACCTGCTGGAAAATGGCTTTCCGCCACTCCCTCATCTCCAACTGAGCTGAGCCCGCCGAAGGCAACCAGAGCCCGCCAAGTGAGGTCGAAGCCATATGACCGACAACACATGTCGAGCACCCTTCCACCTCCCTGTGCTCTAAAAAGTCATATATATATACGCATCGCGTGGCAGCGATTGACGGTTACGGCGCTGAGCCAAAGAATTGCGTGGAAGCGGGGCCTGATTCTTCGCGGCCAAAGGCCACCCAGAGGATCAAGCATAGGTGAAGCCTGGGTGCAAGCAGACAAAGCCCGTATGCAGGCGGGCGAAGCCCGCCTGATGCGGCCGAAGGCCGCCCGAGAGCATCGAGCACGGGCGTAGCCCGTGCGAAGATGCTCGTCACGCAGGTCATTTTCGTAAAAAGCTCATCCGCCTACTTCGGTACTTCCTCCGCAAGCAACAGTTGTTTCCTCATCTTAAAAAAAACGAAATTAAATGCAGGTTTTCTAACCCTCGCCACTCACGCCGCTTACACCAAGGAAAAAACACTTGCCGCTCTTCATCCACCGCTTGAAAGCAGCGCCGCTCTTCATCACCGCTTGAAAGTTAATATAAACTGACAAGAGTGGGAGGGCAGCGGCAGGGCCGGGGAGAGAACAGAGCGGGTGAGAGAGTGGGGAGAGAACAGAGCGGGAGAAAGATTATCTGGAGAGAGAGGGGGAGAGAGAACAGAAAGTGGGAGGGAGAGAGATTATCTGGAGAGAGATTATCTGGAGAGAGAGGGGGAGAGAGAACAGAAAGTGGGAGGGAGAGAGATTATCTGGAGAGAGAGGGGGAGAGAGAACAGAGAGTGGGAGGGCAGCGACAGGGCTGGAGAGAGAACAGAGCGGGAGAGAGAGCGGGGAGAGAACAGAGCGGGAGAGAGAGCGGGGAGAGAGAGAGAGAGACGGGGAGAGAGAGAGAGAGACGGAGAGAGATTGTCTGGAGAGAGGGGGAGAGAGAGAGAAAGTGTTTGTTTTTACTTTTCTTTTATTAATGAATTGATGAGGAGCAGTGGGAGAGGAAGAGAAGCAGAGCTTGGCCGCCTCCAGTGTACCGTGGTAAATCTCCGCCGCCGTCTGCCTACTCTCCCCCGCCGGTTTATCATTATAAATCACCGCCACCGCAGGTTTACCAATACAAATTCCCGCCGCCCTACCGACAAAGTTTCAAGATGGAGAAGGTTTGGAAATCTGATAATCTTTTTTCATTAATAAAATTTAACAAATGATTTATTATGCTTATTTCTTATAATATTTTATATATTTGCAGGAAACGCGGTGATGATTCTGATGGCAATATTGAGAAAAAGTCCAAAAAAGCCCGCAATGCAAGTGTTGTGAAAGAATCTCTCTCTTCATATTTTTTAATACATCTTTTCACTCTTCTCTTAGCTGTACGGTAACAATAAAGAGGAAATGTTATTTCTTTTTGGATTGTAGGAGATCAAATAACTGCATGAAATGTTTTTTATTAAGCCTAATTTTCATTGTGGTGTGGCTATTTTCTGTAATTTTCATTGGCGCCATGAAGGCTGAGGTGAGAGAGTTGGCGAAGCCGAGCAGCAATCTGAGACGCGGAAGTGCGAAAGCCAACAGAAGTTGCAAGTCCGCGTCGGTCGCGCGTGACGGGGTCGACGGAGCCGGCGACTGCGGCTGTTTGTATAAAAGTAATAAAACATTTAATACGCCACCGCTGTCGACGGAGCCGGCTGCAGCCTGACCGGTCTCCACCGACGGGGTCGCCGGTCGCCGACGAACCCGGCGGGGGTAGGCCAGACAGGCCGTCGCCAGCTCCGACGGCAGCGGTGGCGTGTGAAATTTTTTATTATTATGCACGAAAAATCAAACCGCACAGAATATTATCCACAAATATTGCAGGATTTTTTTTTTCATTCATGGGCTTAAGCATGGTAGATTTACAGCCTTTGTGAGTAGTTGACAAATCAACCCTTCATATTTTGTCCTCAATCTCCAAGTTCTCTTTTTTTTAAACCTTAAATTGAAATAATTTTTCTTTCCTGTACAAATTTCTGAAATGAGAAGGTCCTAATGAACCGAGTGCAGGCAAGCATAAGATGAAGGGCCGGAGTTCTTTGATATCAACTATTTGAAAGCCAATTTCCTTCTCTAAAGACTTAGGTTAAAATAATACATCGCCTATGTTTGCCGCAACGATGTTTTCGCTCCGCTGAATTTGGAGAAAAACACCACTGTCATACGATGTGTTTGGCATGACAATTGACAACAACAATGACCGCCATCAAGTAAAAAAAGCTAATTTTGAACATAAAAGTTCATGACCTATAGTTCCTAATCACCGTGTTCATGACCACCGCCATCATGCCAAACGGCACCTAAGGCCTCCCTCTGCTTTCAATAATGTTTAGTCGTATTAGTGATAGAATTCAACAAAATAGCAGAGCTTATGTGTATAGCGATGGAGTGCCAAGATCTGGTTCATGATGAGACGACCTGCAAGTGCCAAGATCTCAACCACGTGCTCCGGGGGTTCTTAACAGTGTGAATCTTACTCAATCCTTTGTATGTAATAAAAAAAATCTGGGAATTTTGATGTATGAATTAGTTCTTAATTGCTATTTATAAGTGATGTACTGGTTCTCTACTCATTTCAAATGTCATATAGGAGCAATCCTATTTTGATTCATCATTGGAAAACTAAATCATAGTAGAAATCCGATTTTCGCTTAAATATGATTCAAGCATAGATAATTGTGGCAATCATAGTGGGAATCATAGTGGAAATCATAGGCAAAAACTGCAAGGTACGGGTCCCTGTGCTTGAATGCGGGTATGGGGCCAAGCATGTGAATTACGTGAAAAAATCTCCACGTAATTCACCAACTCGGCTCATTTAGTGGAAATCATAGGCAAAAAATATCAATTGTTTGCATATGCGCCGCGGGGAGGTGAGTAACGTTTGCAGTGCCTAGCCGGTTAAATGCGGGGACACGAGTGGCGGTTGCGGCGTCGAGTGGGCGAATTGCGTGGAAGCGGTGCCCGCTTTTATGCGGACGAAGGCCGCTCGGAGCATTAAGCACGGGCTAAGCCCGTGTGCAGGCGGGCGAAGCCCGCCTGATGCGGCCGCAGGCCGCCCGAGAGCATTGAGCACGGACGTAGCCCGTGCGAAGATGCTCGTATATATATATATATATATATATATATATATATATATATATATATATATATATATATATATATATATATATATATATATATATATATATATACTAATTTTACTCATGAATCTTCATTACAAAAAATTCAAAATTTTAAATTTATATATTCTTAATGTTAAAAACTGAAATTCATTTTATAGATTTGTTATATTTAAAAATGTGTGTTGTTATAGAGGTAGAGTTCTATCATGATTGTAGTTAGGGATTCCACAAAGCCCGTGCGCGTGCCCTGTGACTCATGCATATAATGTATGGTTTTGCTTGTGACTCATGCATATATTGTATATGTTTGATGGTAATAATTTACGTTAATTTGATGATATTTTTATTTGAATATCCATCAAAATTTACCTGTTTTTTTCAATCAGAGTGAGATATTAGCTGCAACATGATTGTCACAACCCGATATTTGACTTGTCGCACCCCGTTCTTAGCCGATGAAGGAGGTGTCGGGCAGCTTCAACGAGGGGAAAGAGAAACCAAAGGGAATACACGAGGGGTTTGGTATGACTGAAGACGGAATACGCTAGAGCTTAAAGTTGTAAGCTTTGGGCTGCGGTTAAACACAAAAGAATGCAAGTGTTTTTAAAATTTAGGGTTGCGGATAGCCAAAAACGAATTGAAGTTACCATTCGCCAAATTTTATTATTGTTGCGGGCTAACTCGATGTCCCGGTCGGACCGGATTCAATTGGACCGCCTTAGCTTGCGGGGCGGTCGAGCGCGCACACGGTCAGAGAAAAGGAAAGATTGACTCAAGATGTGATGACGTGGAAAACCCCTCAATTGGGTAAAAACCACGTGACCGGATCTGTGCCGGTCAAAATCCACTAGCTGCTTGCGGTTACAATGCGTTTGGTGAATCGGGAGGACAGACCGCTCCCGTTACAACTTGAGGTGAGAGAAGAGGACTACAGCTCCCCGCGGGCAACAGGCTGCATCGCGGGAGCGCTTTGAGTACTAGAATTCGAGTGGCGGCACTGGTGCTCTGTAGCTTGGATTGCGGGTCCGCCGCGCGCCTACTTGTAAGGATCGTCTTCTTCCTCCTCTGCTCGCTCTGGGACTTGGGCGTTTTTCGGCTGGTGGTGCTCTAGTGGTTCGTGGTGGCTCGTGGTGGCTCGCGGTGGCTCAAGGTGGCTGGAGGTGGCTGTAGGATGACCTGAGGGAGTAGTCCGGCAGAGCTCTGACCTGAGTAAGAAGATAATCTGGAGCCAAAAGATGATGAATGAGGAGGCCATGAGACTCCTTGTATAGCCTCCAGGAGAGGATCATGGCAGGCCCCACCACCAATGTAGTGGGTTAGTGGGTGGTTACCCACCAGATCGGACGGCGAGGAAAGCCCACCATGATCGGACGGGGGGGGGGGGGGGGGGGGGGGGGGGGGGGGGGGGGGGGGGGGGGGGGGGGGGGGGCAGGCCGTCCACGGCAATGGGGCGGCCCTGCGCCGGCGGTGGCCGGCCAAGGGGCGGACTGGACCGCGGCCAAGCCTGCGGTTACGGCCAGGCCGGCGGCGGCCTGCCTTGCAGCCGCTACCAGGCCGGCGGCGGCCTGGCCAGAGCCCGCGGTGCCCTGGCCGCAGCCTCGCCGGCTGCAGGCTGCCTAGCGGGCGCGGCGGTGGCCTAGTCGTCTGTGGGTCGTGGCCTGTCCGGCGACTGATGCCCGGCTGGCGGAGACCACTCCACCGGCGGCGGCCAGTCGGTGGCGGCGGCCGGTGGTGGCGGTCGGCCGGTGGTTACCTCCCAATGGGGGTGGCTTTAGTGAAAAGAGAGGGAGTGGGCCCCACCCCCCATGTTCTCCTCATCATGGGAGGTGGGGTTGACTAGTCAACCCCATGATCTCCCATTTTGGGAGGAGATCATGGGGGAGCCTTCCCTATAAAATGATGGTGTAACCCATCAATTGCCCCCCAAATTCTTTTTGCCGGAGAGCGCTGCGAGCGAGGGAAGAAGGATTTCCTGCTGCCCCTCTTTCCTACCATCATGACAACTTCCGACGAGCAGGTGGAGAAGGTGAAGGGCAATGCTTCTAAGGTACTCAGAGCGATCTCGCCGCAGGGGGGTCAGCCGGCGAAAAACGCCGAACTTATCCACGCACGACCTGGCGCGCGTCCCGGGCGACCTGGCCGGTAAGCCGCGCGCCCAAGCCGCGCGTCCGGGCGGCCGTGCGTGGCAGGCCGCGCGCGGCAGGCCGCGCGCGTGTCCAACCGCGCGCGCGGCATGCCGCGCGTGCTCATGTCGCGCGCGGCCGCGGCAGGCCGCGTGTGTGGCCGACCGTGCGCGCGGCCTGCGCGCGCGAGCGCGCGGCCTGCCCCGGGCGGGCGGCCTGCGCACGCGCGCGGCCTGCCCCGGGCGCGCGGCCTGGGTGCACCCGGCAAGGCCGCGCGCGGCATGCCGCGCGGACCGGGCCGCGCGCGCCCGGGCTGCGCGCGCCCAGGCCTGGTGCGTACCGAGCCTCGTGTACGCAGGAATATGTGGGCGGCTTTCTCCTTTGACTCGGTGTGCGGTGCACATTTGTTTTGCACGTAGTTTGGGCAAACTTGACCCCTTTTACCTTTACGCTGTGCAGGTCTCGAAACGCTCTTCCGGTTTGATGCGCTTGCGCTCCTCTTTAACCAAAGACGGTGTGGAGATTTGGAGGAAGAAATATGGGCTTCCTTCCAATTTGGAGGTGAGGATCCCACGTGCCGAGGAGCGAGTTCAGAATCCTCCTCGTGGTTGGCTGACGATTTGCGAGATTTCTCTGAGGTCTGGCTTCCGTGTTCCGTCGTGCGAGGTGGTGATTAAGATTTTGAAGTTCTATGGGGTGCCAATTTCACAATTTGTCCTTGTTGGAATTGCCTGAATTATGGGCTTAGCTGCATTCTTTCGCGAGCATGGAGGACGGCTTTCCTTGGACCAATTCTGAGATTGGTGTGACGTTCGCTCCGATGGCGGCGAACGGGTGGAGGTTCGCAGCAACAAAAGTTGGTTGGAGCTTGAAACTCGAAAAGATCGTCGGCACGGGAACACTCTGTTTGGGTATGTTAAGAATTCACGGGGCCTTCCCGAGGCATGGGACATGTTACCGGACCGTTGTCGTCGAGTGAGGGGGAAGGAATGAGAATTCTCTTCGGTGTTTGGGTTTTCAGAGCCTCGTGAACTAGCCAACCGACTCTTTAATATTTTTGTCTATGTGGAGGAGAAACGGCTGCTGCGGTGTGGTATCTCTTCGGACACAGCTCAGACTGTTGGGACTTCTCAGGAAGGGAGACGAAAGAGGAAAGCTATGGCGGCCCCTCCAGTTGACCTTGATATGGTGGCGGCGTCGGCCCCTTCTGATGTATGTCCCGAGTCGACTCCCGAGGTGTAGATACTTGCGTCCCCAGTTCCTCAGGTGTCTTCGGAGGCGGTGGCCCCTCGGATGTCCTCCTCCTTGAGGGAAATGAGTGATGCGGTAAGTGTCTTGGCTTGTTGTGGAGATTTTTTTGTCATCTTCATTAATCGGTGCTAACTTCCGCCCTTTTCTTTGTGCAGATAGAGACTCAAGCCCAGATTGCGGTGACCTGGAATGACCACTATGTGAGTTTGAAGGATGGGTACCTTGCCCTTCAGGAGAAGCTCCGGTTGACGTCGAGCTTGCTTGCCTCCTTGAAGGAGGAGAATGATCAAGACGTTGCGCGGTTTTGCCGGACCGGGTCGGTGCTGAAGTCCGAGCTAGAGGACGCACGTGAGGCTTTGGAGGTGGAGAAAACTCTGGTGGAGTGGACCACCCAGATGTTGAAGCACTCGAAGGAGGAGACCTTGGGCTTGGATACGCAATTACAGGCGGCACGGGATGAGGTCTCCGGCCTCGATACTCAGCTACGGGCGACGAAGACCCAAGTAGAGATGCTGTCTTCTGACAGTTATGCATCGGAGATGAAGGTTGCAGGACTTGCAGAATACCTGGACTCGCTGGACTATATGCGAGACCGTAGCTTGATTGTAGAGGAGGTTCGCGACGGGATTTGTTCCAAGGAGGTGGAGCCCCAGATGGACGATGTTCGTGAGCTGGCGCTTCGGCGCGGTGTCTCAAAGGCCTTTTGCCTAGTTAACAAGAGTCTAGGATGTGACATCCAGCCTCAACTTTGCGGACATTTCTGAAGACGAGCGTTCTGTCTCGGATGACGAGTAGTAGCCTTTTGTTTTCGCAACTGTGTATTTGTACTTTGTGGTTTAGACAGTCGTATTGCTTTTTGTTTGACATTCGTTGTTATCGCCCTTAGGCGTTGTTTGCCCTTTGCCGGATCATTTCAGTTGTTTTGTTTGACATTATTCTTTTCATGTCATCTTGCTGTCTTGTATGACATTAGTTTGGCTTTGTTAGCGCGTCTTTAGTCTGCAGCTTTGTTTGTGCGGCTCTAGTCCACGACTGAGTTTGCGTGAGGGCTGCTAGCGGCTTCTTCGTGAGGGGGCAGGCCTTGACGTGGTGCACGAGTCAGGCTCGTGGCTCAGGTTGCACGAGGGCTGCTCGCGGATTCTTCATGAGGGGGCAGGCCCCCACGGGGTGCGTGAGTCGGGCTCGCGGCTTAGGTTGCGCGAGGGTTGCTCGCGGCTTCTTCGTGAGGGGGGCAGGCCCCCATGGGGTGCGCGAGTCGGGCTCGCGGCTTAGGTTGCGCGAGGGCTGCTCGCGACTTCTTCGTGAGGGGGGCAGGCCCCCATGGGTTGCGCGAGTCGGGCTCGCGGCTTCGGTTGCGCGAGGGCTGCTCGCGGCTTCTTCGTGAGGGGCGCAGGCCCCCACGGGGTGCGCGAGTCGGGCTCGCGGCTTCGGTTACGCGAGGGCTGCTCGCGGCTTCTTCGTGAGGGGGGCAGGCCCCCACGGAGTGCGCGAGTCGGGCTCGCGGCTTAGGTTGCGTGAGGACTGCTGGCAGCTTCTTTGTGAGGGGGGCAGGCCCCCACGGGGTGCGCGAGTCTGGCTCGCGGCTTAGGTTGCGCGAGGGCTGCTCGCGACTTCTTCGTGAGGGGGGCAGGGCCCCACGGTGCGCGCGAGTCGGGCTCGCGGCTTAGGTTACGCGAGGGCTGCTCGCGTCTTCTTCGTGAGGGGGCAGGCCCCCACGGTGCGCGCGAGTCGGGCTCGAAGCTTAGGTTGCGCGAGGGCTACTCGCGGCTTCTTCGTGAGGGGGGCAGGCCCCCACGGGGTGTTTGAGTGCATTAGCTTTCCCGTTTCAGTATACAATATTTGCAGCATCATGATGTAATACTTAAGCAAAGATAACTTTTGCGGGTTCAGGTCTGCGGCTTACACATACCATAGAGTTCTTTATTCTAAAAAAAGAAATGCATTACATAATTGACAAAAACATAAAGTTGGACATCATTTGTAAAATCAACGCAGGTTTTGCGCATTCCATGTGCGGGGAAGAGTCTTTCCTTCAACGTTGCGTAGCTTGTACGTTCCTGGTTTCACCATGGCCGTGACGACAAAGGGTCCCTACCAGGTTGGAGATAGCTTATCGCCTTGCGTTCCTTTCCCAGCCGCCTCCAGAGTGCGGAGGACCAAGTCTCCAACATTGATTGGTCGGGGCCTTACCCTGCGGTTGTAATAGCGGGCTGCACTTTGCTGGTAGACAACAGTACGGAGAGCGGCTTCTTCGCAGATCTCGGAAATCAACTCTAGATTGTCCCGGAGAGCGTCGTCATTCGTCTGGAGGCTGAAGTTGGAGACCCGGGGGCTTGGGACGCTGATGTCGACCGGGATGATAGCTTCAGTTCCATAACAGAGATTGTATGGTGTTTCTCCAGTTGGGGTCCTCTCTATTGTCTGATATACCCACAACACGTTGGGGAGCGCGTCGACCCATTGCCCCCCAACGTCTTCAAGTCGCGCCTTTAGTCCCTTCAGAATGGTTCGGTTGGTCACCTCCACCTGCCCATTGGATTGAGGGTGTGACACAGCCGTATGCTGCAACTCGATTTTTAAGTCCTCGCACAACTTGGTGAAAGATTTCCCTGTAAACTGAGTGTCATTGTCGATGATGATAATCGCTGGTATGCCAAAGCGGCAGATGAAGTTCTTCCACACGAACTGCTTCGTGTTCTCCTTAGTAATCTTGGCGAAAGGCTTCGCCTCCACCCACTTGGTGAAGTAGTTGATGACCATAATGATGAATTTCCTCTTTCCCGAGGCTTGCGGTAGCGGACCGAGGAGGTCTATCCCCCACTGAGCGAATGACCAAGCTCCTTACAACATATGAAGGGCAACAAAAGGTTGTCGAGGGATGTTGGCGTGTAGCTGGCAACTCTTGTACTTCTGGACGAAGTCTGTCGCTTCCTTTTTCATAGTTGGCCAGTAAAAACCTTGACGCGGGATTTTTCGGGCCAAGGCCTTGCCTCCTAAATGCTCTCCGCAGACTCCTTGATGAACCTCGCGGAGGGTATACTCAACATCAATTTTCGTTAAACACTTCAGGTAGGGGCCTGTGAAGGATCGTTTATATAGTTCTCCACTGATCAACGTGAAGGTGGTCTCCCTCATCCTGAGACGACGGGCCTCCTTAGGGTCTTCTGGCAATCGCTGGCATTCTAAGTACTCTATCAACGGAGTGATCCACGACTCTTTAGGTTCCTCGATTTCCACCACCTACCAAGGCCCCGGAATGTTAGGAAATGCAATTTCTTCAACTCGACGCCTCCTTGACTGATAGCGAGAGAGAGACGTGGCTAGCTTTGACAGGGCATCTGCCCGGCTGTTCTGCTCTCTAGGAATGTGGTGAATTTGGGCTTGTGGTATCTGAAGCAGGAGAGATTTCGCGAGTCGAAGGTATTGGGCGAGCTGTTCACTTTTCGCCTCAAATTCTCCTTCCACTTGGGAGACGACGAGCCGGGAGTCGGAGTAAATCGTTAATTTTCTGGCGCGACAGTCGATGGCGAGCCTGAGTCTTGCGATTAAGGCTTCATATTCTGTTATGTTATTGGTGGCAGGGAACTTCAATCGGATTCTGTATTCTAGAGTGACGAGCTCTGGGCTTATGAGAAGCAGCCCGGCTCCGGCGCCTTCTACTCCGGAAGCTCCGTCAACATACAGTCCACCCTTGTGCCTGCTCTGCTGGAGTGCCTTTTGTTTCTGCCGGCGGAGTATTTTCAACGATGAAGTCCGCTAAGACCTGAGATTTAATGACGAGGTGCGGCATAAAGTGGATGTCAAATTCACCTAACTCGATCGCCCACTAAACCAGCCGGCCCGATGCCTCTGGATTTTGAAGAATAGCACGAAGAGGTAGCTCGGTCAGAACTTTGATGGTATGGGCCTGGAAGTAGGGGCGAAGTTTTCTTGCTGAGAAAACGAGCGTCAGGGCTGTCTTATCTGCAACTGAATACCAAGTTTCAATGTCTGAGAGGATTTTACTAAGGTAGTAGATGGGGCGCTGAACCCCTCCATCGTATTTAATCAACACGGAGCTCAGAGCGGCTGGTGTAATAACGAGGTACAGAAAAAGAGTCTCTCCTGGGGCTGGTTTCGATAGAAGCGGAGGGGAGGTCAGGTACTGCTTTAGTGACTCGAAAGCTGACTGACATTCGTCCGTCCACTGGAAGCCTGTGGTTCTGCCCCCCCCCCCCCCCCCCCCCCCCCCCCCGAGAATCCTGAAGAAGGAGAGATATTTATCCCCAGTTCGTGCTAAGAATTGAGAGAGTGATGTGATTCTCCCGTTCAACTGTTGCACCTCTTTAATGGACCGAGGTGGTGACATGTCTTCCAGAGCCTTAATCTTTTCGGGGTTGGCCTTTATCCCCCGCTGGGTTACCATGAACCCCAGGAATTTCCCTGACGTTATCCCGAAGGCACACTTTGTGGGGTTAAGCCTCATGTCATACTGTCAAAGGATCTTAAAACACTCCTTGAGGTCCTTCAAGTGACCTTCCCACCGGATGCTTTTAACCAGCATGTCGTCGACATACACTTCTATCATCTTACCGATAAGGTCTTTAAAAACTCTATTCATGAGTCGTTGATAGGTGGCTCCTGCATTCTTGAGCCCAAAGGGCATTACTTTGTAACAGTAGATCTCTTTTTCAGTCCGGAAGATGGTATGCTCCTCGTCCGTAGGATTCATTCGAATTTGGTTGTACCCGGAGTATGCATCCATGAAGCTGAGGAGTTGTTGCGCGGCAGTCGAATCAACCAATTGATCAATTCTAGGGAGAGGGAAGCTGTCTTTGGGGCAAGCTTGATTAAGGTTGGTGTAATCTACACACATCCTCCACTTTCCTGAAAACTTCATTACCAAGACAATATTAGACACTCAAGTTGGGTATTTTACTTCTCGGATGAATTGGGCACTGAGGAGCTTCTCTACCTCTTCTTCAATTGCCTGGAGACGTTCTGGAGCGAAGTTTCTCTTTTTCTGAATGACAGGCTTGCATGCCGGGTTGACATTAAGAGAGTGTTGAATAATTGTTGCAGATTAGAGACCGGGCGGTCTGGCGGTCTGACTCTGGCGGGTTGTAGTCAGTGCGGTCTGTCGGGTTCTCTCTGGCGGTTTGTTATTCTGTCCCTTGCGACTTGGAGACCGGGCGACCTGGCGGTCTAGTGTGGTGGCTTGGTATCTTTCTCTTGTAGTTGTCGGGCGGTTTGCCCATTCACCAAACCACACGGCTTGGCGACTTGTATTTATGTTAAGCCGCTTGTACATGATATTTTTTAGTCCCCCATTGTTTATTTGTAATTTCTCTCATCTCCTTCATTCTATAAAATGGAGCCTATACCATGTAATTGATACCTTTTTGGAATACAAAAATTTCTGTTAGTCCATTTTCCAGACTTTTTTTTCTTCTGTTCGCACATGGTATCAGAGCTCGCGATCTTGTCCGCCTGATTCAGTGTCTCTCTTTACCCACGCGACCTGATATCCTTCTTTCCTCATGTTCGCACGACCTCTCCTCCTTTTGTCAATGTTCTTTGCTCATGCAATCTGATCTCCTTCTGTGTTTGTGTGGATTTCTGTTCGCGCGGCCTGCTCTCTTCCCGCGCGACTTCTTCCTTTTCTCTATTGCGGCTTCTTCTTCTGTCCGCTGCGATCTTCTGTTTCCGCCCCCAGCCTCTTTCTTCCCGTGCGGCCTTTCTCTCTTCTCTCTACCCGCGCGGCTTCTTCCATGGCCCTTTCCAACTCTTCTACCACCACAGCTACTCCCGTCACAACCCCACCTCCTACTCCTGTTCCCTCCGGGAATCTTGGTATTGTATCCAAGCTTGTTGGTTCCAACTATCCGGATTGGAGCGCCTCCTTCACCTTCCTCCTCCGCTCACAACGTAAACGCCACCACCTTACCAATGATCCTCCTGCCACCACTTCTCCTGAATTTGATGATTAGGATGCTAGCGATGCGCTTGTCCGCACTTGGCTCGCTAACAGTCTTTCCGATGAATGTCCTCCTGTTATCCGTCATGATGAGACAGTCAAGAAGGCATGGCTTCATTTTACTGCTCTGTACTCAAAGGGCGCTCAGACGTCACGCATTTATACCTTGTATGCGGACCTCTTTGCCCGTCCGTTTATGTCTCCTGATGTTGCTTATCAACAAGTTCAAGCTCCTGGGGCTGAGATTCTTCAACATCGCTCCTTCTCTGCGGATCTTGCCGAACAACACAAGCACTTTCAAGAACTGTTTGTTGTGTGCTACCTCCTCCAGCTTACTGATTCCTACGACATGATTCGCCAACAAATCTTGGGTGAAGCGGACTCTCCCAACTTGGATACAACGGCCGCACACATTACAGCTTTTACATATCTTCTTCAGCGTCCGCTTCTGTCTTCTCCTCCTCCAGAACAATATGCTCACCAGACTCAATGGAGCATCTCTGGTAGTCGCAACCATCATTCCGGTGGTCGAAGTTCTTCCCTCTTCCTCTGTTCTCACTATGGTCGCACCGGGCATCTTGTGATCGATGCTGGATGAAACATCCACATCTTCGCCCTTCTGGTGACGCTTCCACCTCCTCTTCCAAGCCATCCGCTTCGGTAGTCACTTCCTCAGGTAGTGCTCACGTGGTTACTCAAGATAAATGGCTCATCGACTCTAGTGTAACTAATCACATGACGGGCAATCCACAATGCTTTTCTCTCCTTGAAACGCATGATCGGTTGCCTCCGGTCCTTATTATAGATGGCTCTCCCTCCCCGGTTCATGGAACGGGAGTGGTTCATATCACCCAGTCTCTTAACTTGGCTGACACTCTCTATGTGCCCAAGTTTCCCTGCAATTTGTTGTCAGTTACATCTTTATGCAAGCAGCTTCAATGCTCCGTCACATTCACTCCCACTTCTTGCACTTTTCAGGATCTGACCTCCCAACGGACGATTGCTACTGGGACTGAGAGCGGCGGCCTCTACTTTCTCGACAACGTTTCTGCTCTCTCTGTCTTCTACTCCTCTTCAACAGATCTCCTACAATGGCATCTCCGCCTTGGGCATCCTCCTCCACGACTTCTTCAGCAGCTGCTACCTTACCTCCCTCCGCATAGTTCTCCTCTCAACTGTGATGCCTGTTAGCTTGGAAAGCATCACCGTTTCTCCTTCCCGCCAAAGCAAGGTCGTGGTTCTACCCATCCATTTGATCTTGTTCACTCCGACATCTGGGGCCCTGCTCCTACCCTCACCGTTAGTCGGGGTAGCCTTATTTTGTAACTTTTATTGATGATTTCTCACGTTGTACTTGGGTGTATTTCTTGCGAGAACACTCTAAACTATTTGATGTATGACAATCTTTTTATCATTTAATCAAAAATCAGTTTGATGTTTCTATTAAAGTATTACGCTCTGATAATGCCAAAGAATACGTTAGTTAAGCCTTTTCCTTATTTTGTACGCAACATGATATTTTTCATCAAACAAATTGTGTTTACACCTCCCAACAAAATGGGGTGGCGGAATGCAAAAACCGTCACCTCCTTGATGTTGTTTGCACCATACATACGCAAATGCATGTCCCCCGCTCCTACTGGGGCTATGTTGTTCTCATTTCTTGCTACCTCATCAATCGCATTCTCTCCACTGTTCTTCGCGGTAAAACACCCTTCTCCATTCTCTATACAAGAAAGGATCCATTTCCTCTTCCTCTACGTATCTTTGGATGCACGGTATTTATGCATGCTCCCTCCGCCACCCGCGACAAACTCTCCCCTCGCTCCACCAAATGTGTCTTTTTGGGCTACTCTATCACTCAGAAAGGCTACTGCTGTTTTGACCCCATCCTTCACAAACAGTTTGTCTCCGTGGACGTTACCATCTTCGAAAATGCTCCCTATTTCTCTAACGGCTACTCTCCTCTTCCCGTGGAATCTAGTCTTCCTCCTCCTCTTCCCTCCAGCCCATCCCCTCCTACTGAGGTCTTTCCTCCTCCTCCATCTCCATCCTTTACTCCTCCATCTCCACCTCTGTCATCTCCCTCCTCTTCACTGTCATCGCTCTCTCCTCTCGGGCCAGCTCTCTCCACCACGGATGCTCTGCATACTGAGGCGCCTGTTGACCTGGACCTCCCCATTGCCCTTCACAAAGGGTTTCGGGCTTGTACCCAACATCCGCTTGTTGCAGTTGTTTCATATGATCGTCTGACGCCTGCTCGTAGGGACTTTGCACTGGCTATCTCTTCCACTTCCACCCCTGTTCCTATTAGGAGGCCCTTGTCATTCCGCATTGGAAGGCTGTCATGGATGACGAGATTGCTACTCTCACTGATCAGGGAACTTGAACCCTAGTTCCTCCTCCTATTGACACCGATGTTGTTGGCTGTCGCTGGGTTTTTGTGGTGAAATTCCTTCCCGATGGCAGTGTGGATCATTACAAGGCTCGGCTTGTTGCCAAGGACTTTACCCAAACTTATGGCGTTGATTACTTTGACATCTTCTCTCTAGTTGCTCGTCTCAGCACTATTCGGGTCCTTCTCTCTGTGGCTATCAACAGAGATTGGCTCATTTCACAACTAGATGTGAATAATGCCTTTCTTTATGGGGATCTTCAAGAGGATGTCTACATGGAGCAACCTCCGGGGTATGTTGCTCAGGGGGAGACACAGGTTTGTCGGCTCAAGAAGGCTATCTATGGCCTAAAACAAAGTCTGCGCGCCTGGTTTGACAAGTTTAGCGGGATTGTGACGGCTGTTGGTTTTACGAGGAGTTCTGCTGATCACTCCCTATTTACTCATAAAACTTCTTTGAGCCTAGTGGTACTTGTAGTATATGTGGATGATATTCTTCTCACTGGAGATGACCAAGCTGGGATAATCTTGACCAAGAAGCATCTTCAGCAACACTTGGTTACAAAGGATATGCGTTCTCCAAAATACTTTCTGGGGATAGAAATTTCTCGGAAGCCCGCTTCTCTTGTCCTATCCCAACGGAAGTATGCTCTTGACTTGTTAAAAGAGGCAGGGTTGATTGGGGCTAAACCTACCCGATGTCCCGTGGCGACTGGAGAAGATAAAACATGGACAGATGACTCTCTTCTTTCTAATGTTACGAGGTACAGACGTCTGGTTGGTAAACTCATATATCTCACAGTGACCAGACCTGATATTGCCTATGTTGTTGGCAAGGTTAGCCAATTCATGCAAGCTCCTAGGGAGTGTCATTTGTAGTCGACCCTGAAGATATTGGAGTATATTAAATCAGCTCCCGGGAAAGGACTTCTCTTTCTGAAGAATGGTCATTCAAGGGTTGAGGCGTACTCTGATTCAAGCTATGCCGATGACAAAAGAGACCGCAAGTCTACTTTAGGTTTTTGCACCTTTGTGTGTGGGGGGGGGGGAACCTTGTGAACTGGAAAAGCAAGAAACAGTCGGTTGTCTCCAGGTCCAGTGCAGAAGCAGAATACAGAAGTATGACATCGACCACGCGTGAGCTGAAGTGGTTACGAGTTCTTATGCTTGACGTAGGAGAGGTCTACGACCATGCTCTACCTATATTTTGTGACAACAAAGCTGTCATATACATCTCTAAAAATCCGGTCTTTCATGAGAGAACCAAGCACATAGAAGTTGACTGCCATTTCATTCGAGAGGAGATTCTGAAGGAACAAATTTGTACTCCGTTCGTCACCTCCGATAAAGAGTTGGCTAATATTTTCACCAAGCCAGTATCCGGCTCTTTTCATCACATTTACGACAAGTTGGACATGATCGATATATATGCTCCAGCTTGAGGGGGAGTGTTGCAGATTAGAGACCGGGCGGTCTGGCGGTCTGACTCTGGCGGGTTGTAGTCAGGGCGGTCTACCGGGTTCTCTCTGGCGGTTTGTTATTCTGTCCCTGGCGACTTGGAGACCGGGCGACCTGGCGATCTAGTGTGGCGGCTTGGTATCTTTCTCTTGTAGTTTCCTGGTGGTTTGCCCATTCACCAAACCGCACGGCTTGGCAACTTGCATTTATGTTAAACTGCTTGTACATAATATTTTTTAGTCCCACATTATTTATTTGTAATCTCTCTCATCTCCTCCATTCTATAAAAGGGAGGTTATACCATATAATTGATACTTTTTTGGAATGCAAAAATTTCTGTTAGTCCATTTTCCTGACTTCTTTTTTCCGTTTGCACAATAATGTGAGGGTCTGTGCCTGACATATCTTCCAGAGCTCAGACAAAGATGTTGAAACCAAAAACTTGGTCTCTCTGAAGTTCGGGGTCCCAAAAGAGGGGTGACCTCACACCTACTACACTCAAGAGAACGTCACGGACCAAGGGATCAAGAAGCTAGGAACATACCCTCGGCTCCAGCGCGGAGGTCCCACCTCATACCCGGAAGGCTACCTGAGCACTTCCCCTCCCTAGCCAATGCTCGAGCTAGGGTGTCTTGGAGGAGCTCTCTCTACTCTACCAAGAAGAAGCTAAGGGAGGAGGAAGCAAGGAAAAAGTCTCCCCTCAAAGGCACCCAAGGGGGTCTATTTATAGTTTTCCAAAACCCATGGACCAAAATGACTAAAATACCCTTACGCCCAATATACCTCGGGCCAATAGAAAACAGCCACGCCGGGGGGTAAAGAGGAAATCCCCCCCCCCCAGGGCAAGACGGTAAAAGCATGATCCACAGAGGTATAGGGGCGGAGGGCGAACCCTCCACGAACTAGCCTCCTAGGGCGAGAAGGCTGGCCGCCCGGTCTCGCCCCGCGGGCTCGCCGCCTGGGGCGAAAGGGCTGGCCGCCCGGTCTTGCCCCGCGTGCTCGCCGCCTGGGGCGAGAGGGCTGGCCGCCCGGTCTCGCCCTGTGGGCTCGCCGCCTGGGGCGAGAGGTCCGGCGGCCCCATCTCGCCCCGCGGGCTCGCCGCCTGGGGCGAGAGGTCCGGCGGCCCCGTCTCGCCCCGCGGGCTCGCCGCCTGGGGCGAGAGGGCTGGCCGCCCGGTCTCGCTCCGCGGGCTCGCCGCCTGGTGCGAGAGGGCTGGCCCCCCGGTCTCGCCCCGTGGGCGCGCCGCCTGGGGCGAGAGGGCTGGCCGCCCGGTCTCGCCCCACGGGCTCGCCGCTTGGGGCGAGAGGGCCGGCTGCCCCGTCTCGCCCCGCAGGCTCGCCTCCTAGGGCGAGAGGGCTGGCCGCCCGGTCTCGCCCCGCGGGTTCGCCGCCTGGGGCGAGAGGGCTGGCTGCCCCGTCTCGCCCCGCGGGCTCGCCGCCTGGGGCGAGAGGGCTGGCCGCCCGGACTTACCCCTGCCCAAGGCCAGGGCGTCAGGGGCGAGATCCTGATCTCCAGCCAGTCCCGCCATCCTATCTCGCACCTAGCAAGCCAGGGGGGGTGTCGGCCATCTTGCCTCACCCGCCCCTCTAAAGGGCCCGGGGGAGGATGCCAATTTTTCCTCCCCCTACTAGTATATTTCAAAGCTAGAGCCAAAATTGGTCACTGAGAGTGCAAAATCTCCAAAAAGCTTAAAAACGTGTTTGCCTTATTTGGGGCCCACTCTTCGCGAATACGGGGTAGTACAAAAGATATTCTTGTTCTTCTGGAGGTAGGCTGTCAATTCCTCTTCCTCCCATTGCGGTAAGAGCGACCCGAGCTGGACGGTGCGAGCCGGGCTTATTGTAGAAAGGGGGACTTCGACCAGCCCTTCCATCAGCATCCCCCGCTGCAAAATAGTCTCATCGCGCAGGTCGAAGTCGTCGATGTTTAACGTGGTGGCCTTGGTTGGTTATGCCTGCTTAGAATAGCAATTCCTGACGGCCTCCTGGTTGCCACGCATGACTCCGACTCCCCCCGGAGTGGGGAACTTCATGGCTAGGTGTGGAATCGAAGGGATGGCCTTGAAGATGGACTGAACGGGCCTCCCGAAAATAGCATTATAGGCGGCACTTGAATCTACCACGACGAACTGGATTTCGTGTGTCACCTGCCTTGGAAATTCCCCCATGATGTCTGGGAGGGCAATCATGCCCATTACCTGAACTAGATGGTTATCGAATCCGTACACTGGTCCGTCCGCCGGTGTCAGATTTTGGCTGGAGAGCTTCATGCTCTGAAGGGTAGAGTAGAATAATACGTCCACTGAGCTCCCATTGTCGACGAGAATCCGCTTGACATTATAATAAGGGTCTCCGACCCCGGCGCAGATCACAAGAGGATCTTAGTGAGGTGTTCATAGCCCGATAAGGTCTTCATCTTCGAAGGTTATGGTGGTGTCCTTTCTACATTTCTTGTCTTCATGGGAGCCTCCTTGCATGCCTATTGAGAAGAATCAAGCCGAAAGGATGGGCGATCCGACAATGGTTTCAATATTTCCCACCATTTGCCTACCACCTGCTCCTCTCGGGAGAATGTTATGTTGATCCCTGGGTGGCCAAGGCGGATTTTGCTGGTCTGGCATACGTCCCTGCAAAAACCTTCCGAGGATCCCTTGGCGGACAAGGCGCTCGATTTCCTCCTTTAGGCGGGCACAGTCCTCGGTGGTGTGCTCCGTTGCTCGATGGAACTCACAATACTTGGACTGATCATTTCTGGGATTATGGGCTGGCTACTTGGGCCGATGTAGCGCTGGCTCGTTCTAGATGGCATAGAGCACATTTGTGCGCGTGGTGTTGCGGGGAGTATAATCCCTGGGTGGTTGATCCCTCTGGTGGTCCCACCGGCGTTGCCCGTTCCGGCGCCCTTCTTGGAATCTTCCTTCTTGGTGCTGGGGGGGGCCGACTCCTTCTCCCTCCTATGCTTCTAGGCCCCCTCGAACTGCTGGCGATGGCCTTCAATAGCTTCGTTCGCGGTAATCTGAGCCCCCACCCGATGCACGAGGTCAGGATAACTAGGGACAGTCTCTCTCATCAGTGCTGAGTAGAAGCCGTTAGGGCGGAGGCCTCCCAGGAATACCGCTCGCAAAAATTCGGGGTCAACACCTGGAATTTAGCGGGCCTCTGCAGTAAAACGACGGAAAAAGTCCTTCAGGGTTTCTCCTTCGTTCTGGCGGATCCCAGAGAGGTGGGAGGGGTTGTGAACGATCCTATGATTAGCGATAAACTAATCGACAAACTGTCTTGTTAGCTCCGTAAAGTTGGCGATGGTCCCTGCCCTTAATGAATGGAACCACGTTCGGGCCTGGCCTTTTAGAGTGGCCGGAAACACTTGGCAGAGCAACTGGTCTGGGGCATTGCAGATCCTCATAATGGTGGTGAAGTGATTAACATGCTCTAGTGGGTCGTCGGTCCCGTCGAACGTTTCGATGTTCTGGAGCTTATGGGATTGGATGGTCGAGAATTTGTAGCGCCAAAGGGGAGCCTTGGCAAAGCGGTCGGCGAACGTGAACATTTCTTCCTCCTGCCTGACGATACTCCTCAGCGATAACCTCTCGGATCTCTTCTCGAGTAAATCATTCAAGTGGTGGAAGGTGGGCGTCATTGACCTGGTTGCGTCGATGGTGGTCTGCTCCGGCCCCTCTCTAGGCCGGGGGAGCGGAACTGGCGGCTTCAGAGTATTCCTCGGGTCCCTCTTGTATTGAAGTAACTTCCTGGGTTCTACGCTGATTCAGCTGTGACGGAAGATTTGTTGGGGCTGGTGGTTCCGCTGGTGCGGGAGGTGCCCCAAGGTTTCGGAGCAAGGTGAGCATTTCAGTTTGCTGCTCTTCCATTTGGCGAACACGCCCCTCCAAGGCGGTAACAGGGGCAAAAGCTGCTTCAGCCATTAGCGGCACGTCTACCAAAGAGTGGGAGCATGCCGACTCAACGTGTCCGCCAAGGGCAGATCCTTCAGCGGTGCGAGTACTTCTCTTTGCCATTGGAATAGGACTCAGAAGCGGCTGAGCTGGTGATCTAATTCTTTTGATGGATGTTGGGAATTGGTTCCCACAGACGGCGCCAAACTGTTGCGGGCTAACTCGATGCCCCGGTCGGATCAGATTCAATTGGACCGCCTTAGCTTGCGAGGCGGTCGAGTGAGCACACAGTCAGAGAAAAGGAAAGATCGACTCAAGATATGATGACGTGGAAAAACCCCTCAATTTGGTAAAAAAACCACGTGACCGGATCTATGCCGGTCAAAATCCACTAGCTACTTGCGGTTACAGTGTGTTTGGTGAATCGGGGCAACAGACCGCTCCCGTTACAACTTGAGGTGAGAGAAGAGGACTACAGCTCCCTGCGCGCAACAGGCTGCGTCGCGGGAGTGCTTTGGGTACTAGAATTCGAGTGGCGGCACTGGTGCTCTGTAGCTTGGATTGCGGGTCCGTCGCGCGCCTACTTGCAAGGATCGTCTTCTTCCTCCTCTGCCCACTCTGGGACTTGGGCGTTTTCCGGCTGGTGGTGCTCTGGTAGTTTGTGGTGGCTCGCAATGGCTCGAGGTGGATGGAGGTGGCTGGAGGATGACCTAAGTGAGGAGTCCGACAGAGCTCTGACCTAAGGAAGAAGATGACCATGAGCCAAAAGATGATGAATGAGGAGGCCCTGGGGCTCCTTTTATAGCCTCCAGTAGAGGATCATGGCGGGCCCCACCACCAATGTAGAGTGTTAGTAGGTGGTTACCCACCGGATCAGACGACGAGGAAAGCCCACCATGATCGGACGGTGGGCAGGCCGTCCACGGCGATGGTGCGGCCATGTGCCGGCGGTGGCCGACCAAGGGGCGGCCTGGACCGCGGCCAGGCCGGCGGTTGCTCGTTCGCCTGGGGGTAAGGGACTACCTCGAGTGGTGATTCTGTTGTGCAGGGTCTCCTAGTTGGCAGGGCTGGAAGGAACGCTCGGCCCCGGGTAGACTCGTTGTCCAGACTCTCTTTAGCTGGGCAGGGCAGTAGGCACACCTGGGGGGAAAGGAAGGGAGTTTGAAGAAAGAATTGAGAAACTAAGCAAGATCCCGAGAGGATCCCGCTGCTCAGGCTCTCAATAGCTGGCAGGTCTGAAAGGCGCACTCAGCCCCGGGTAGACCTCCTGCCAGGCTCTCACTAGCTGGCGGGGTCGTAGGCTCTCATGGGGGGTAAGGGAATACCTCGCGTGGTGATTCTGTTGCGCAGGCTCTCCTAGCTGGCAGGGCTGGAAGGTACGCCCGGCCCCGGGTAGACTCGTTGTCCACGCTCTCATTAGCTGGGCAGGGCAGTAGGCACACCTGGGGGAAAGGAAGGGAGTTTGAAGAAAGAATTGAGAAACTAAGCAAGACCCCGAGAGGATCTCGCTGCTCAGGCTCTCATTAGCTGGTAGGTCTGGAAGGAGCACTCGGCCCCGGGTAGACCCGCTGTCAGGCTCTCACTAGCTGGCAGGGCCGTAGGCTCACCTGGGGGGGTAAGGGAATACCTCGAGTGGTGATTCCGCTGTGCGGGACCTCCTAGCTGGCAGGGCTGGAAGACACGCTCGGCCTCGGGTAGACTCGCTGTCCAGGCTCTCATTAGCTAGGCAGGGCAGTAGGAACACCTGGGGGGAAAGGAAGGGAGTTTGAAGAAAGAATTAAGAAACTAAGCAAGACCTCGAGAGGATCCCGCTGCTCAGACTTTCATTAGCTGGCAGGTCTGGAAGGCGCACTCAGCCCCGGGTAGACCCGCTGTCAGGCTCTCACTAGCTGGCAGGGTCGTAGACTCGCCTTGGGGTAAGTGAATGCCTCGAGTGGTGATTCCGCTGCGCAGGCTCTCCTAGCTGGCAGGGCTGGAAGGCACGTTTGGCCCCGGGTAGACTCGTTGTCCAGGCTCTCATTATCTGGGCAGGGGAGTAGGCACACCTGAGGGGAAAGGAAGGGAGTTTGAAGAAAGAATTGAGAAACTATGTCAGTCCCTGAGTAAAGCCGCTGTCAGGCGCTCACTAGCTGACATGGCCGTGTGATCTCTTTGGGGGAAGAAGGAAAAAAAGGGATTTTTTTTGTTTAAGTGGTCTCAGGTGGACCCGATAACCAGGATCACACCAAGCAGACAGAGTTGTTGAAATCATGACAGAGTCACGAAGCTCTTATTAACAGGTTTACAAACGGCTAACTCCGGTCCTAAGCAGGGATGGGATGACTCATATCCCTCTTGGCAGGGCTCTCGGCATAACCTTCCTGGTCTGGCTCTCGACATAACCCTCCCGGCGAGGCTCTCGGCTAGGCTCTTGACAGGGCTCTCGCCACAGCCATCTCGGCGGGGATCCCGACAAATACCTGTCAGCGGGGGTTCCTGGCACGACCCTTTTGGCAAGGCTCTCAGCAGGCCCCTTCCGACAGGTTTTACTTGGCCAACTCTTTGAACGGGTGGCAGTCATCACCTAAGATCCTAAGAGCCTAGGGTTCGTGCAAAGGTAATAAGCATTCCAGCGACAAAGTAGGTCTTTCAACAAAATATAAAAGGAGTAAGTATCAGTGGGGTAATCTCGCTCTTACAAAAGTTACAATAGCTAAGTTCACAAAAATGAATGTACAAAAATCAAAGCAAGGTTAGAATAAACAAAGCAAGATATATGGAGGTTATTGAGCCGGCCCGCCGGAGGTTCCACTGGACATTCCGCTGTGGGTGTAGCCGGAGGACTCGCCGATTGAGCTGCCGCCGATTTCCACGTTCAGGACAAGCTCCGCCACATCGTTGATCGGAGAGTCGTCCTCTCCCGCAGGTTTGGGGATGGGCTCGAACAACCAGGGCCAGATTCCTCGCGTCGTAAAGGTCTCGCCTCCTTCGTTCAAAAGCGCCGACTCCCGCAGCACTTCGATGACCATCTTGGTGGTGGCTTGCACGTTCTCCTTGTTGGGTACATTGGAAAATGTGTACCAGATTTGAAGCAGCCTCACCCTACTCAATGATATGCATCAAGGTGTATTTGATGTGTTTTGAGTTTATATGTGCAGGTTAAGTAATTGCAGGAAATGCAGAAAAATTTCTAAGTCCATGTGTCGACACCTAGAGAAGCAGTGTCGACACTTATGAAGACTTGTGTCGACACTGGAGAAAAGCTGTGTCGACACTTGGAGTAAATTGTGTCGATACCAGGAAAGGCAGAGTCGACACCAAAAGAAATGTGTCGACACATACAGGCAGTGTCGACACACTGTGGAGAATAGTCGACATAAATCATGTCGACGCTTAGAGGCAGTGTCGACACCCAGAGAAGCTTAGTCGACATCAAATGTGTCGACACTAGGAGGCTGAGTCAACACACTAAAGGCATTGTCGACATCAACTGTATCGAAACACAGGACTTGTGTCGACACACAGCAAGATTCAACACAGTTAAAGTAAAGAAGAAGTATTTGTGTCGACACAAATGAGATGTGTCGACACACAGCAGAATTCAACTAAGAATTAAAGAAGAAGTATTTGTGTCGATACAAAGGAGATGTGTCGACACACAGCAGAATTCAACTAAGAATTAAAGAAGAAGAATTTGTGTCGACACACAGAATCAGTGTCAACACATTCAACAGAAGGCTGTGTCGAGAAGTATTAACAACAACAAAGGAGTTGTGTCGACACCACCAAGGCATGTGTCGACACTTAGTTCACTTGTGTCGACACTTAGTCTATTTGTGTCGACACATAATGAAGATCAGTCTCAACACTTTCAGACAGAGACAGTATTTTCAAAAAGTGACTGGATGACTTGACAGCTGCCATTTCAACCGGTCTACTGCAACTGTCAGAGCTGTCAGAAGTTCGTTAGAAACCGGATCAGCCGGTTACTATGGAGGAAGACTATATAAAGAGATGATTTTAAGAAGATCAATAACTGAAGAATACAGATTCAAATCAACACAAAAAGAAGAAGACCTTCGACAGAAGATCTAAGTAGTTGGAGAGAGAGAGAGTTGTTTCTAAGAAGAGCAGTTGCTGAACCAGGCTGTCAAGGAAGATTCAGACTGAGATCTGGATCTCAAGTTAGAAGCTGATTGAAGATCAACTTCACAAGAGATTCAACCCTACTGAGTTCAGATTCAAGAAGCTTTGAAGAAAGCTAAGGGAGGTTGATCTCTGCCAAGTTCTTTCAAGAACTCATCAAGAAGCCATCTATCCCATCTCTCTCTTTCAGGGTAGAGGTCATAAACTTTGTCTAATAACATTTCTGTAAGATCTAATATAGATCTGAGCTGTAAGCCTATTTTATAAAGGCTGAGTGTAAGAGATTTAGATCTCTGAGTGTAGGTCTTGTTGAAGACTGAGGTCGGGCTTTGTGCCTGAGTTGTAGGAGACCGTGTTCTCTGAGTGTAGGCCTTGGTGAAGGCTGAGGTAGGGCTATTTGCCTGAGTTGTAGGAGTGGGGACACTCTGAGTTGTTGGAACCTAGTTTGGGTTCTGAGCTACTGTAAGATCTGAGGATCTGAGGAGAAGTGCAGAAGTTAGGCCGAATCTAGTACACTGCTAGATAGGTGAAGGGGGAAAGTGGATGTACGCAGACCTTGGGGAACCACTATAAAAATCTCTGTGCACTCTGTGTTGAATTATTTCTTTGATTGCTATGTTGTGTAGTAGTAGAATTTACAATTTCTGCTTAAGTTACAGAACAGATTTTCTGCCTTACAAGTAAAAGAAAAAGTACATCTATTCACCCCCCCTCTAGGTGGTTAGGCACTAATTCTTTCAAGTGGTATCAGAGAGAGGTTACTCAAAGAAAGGACTTAACAGTCAGAGGTAGATCCCAAAGGCAGAGTCTAGATCAAGAAATCAAGAAAATGGGTTCTGGTGAGAATCATAAGGAGCTAGGGGTTATGAAACTAGCCATATGCAGAAAGGAGATCTTTGGCATCTGGAAAGAAAGGGTCAGGCTATTTATGAAGGCCTCTGATCCAAGGATCTATATTACACTCAAAGAAGGTCCTTATGTCCTAATGAAGATTTCAATTCTGGATGCTAACCAAAGAATTCCCAATGACTATTCAGATATGACCAAGGATGAGATCATCTTGGCAACTATGGATAAGAGGGCCCAAAATATCATAGTTAGTGTCATTGATGATTCTACCTTTCAGAATTTGATTCACTGTAAGACTTCAAAGGAAATGTGGGATACTTTGATAGTCTATATAGAAGGGTCTGAAGAAGTAAGACAAGACAGAAAATTTATGTTAAACCAAGAATATGAAAGTTTCAGACAAGGGAAGTCTGACAGCATAACTGAGTGTTACAAAAAATTCTATAGGATAGTGAATGAGTTGATGTCCTATGGAAGAATCTTCAGCACATATGAGCTGAATGATAAATTCCTGAGATTCCTGACAAAAGATTGAGATACTAAGATTTGTGTCATTAGAGAAGTGGTCAAACTTGCAGAAATTTCTCCTCCAACCTTGTTTGGAAAGTTGCTATCTTATGAGATGCAACTAATGGCTAGGAAAGAGGAAGAGAAAAGTACAAAAGGTGAGCATAGAGAAAAATCTGCGGCCTTCAAGGTTGAAGCCACTAAGAAAAATAGGAGGATTTCTCCATCACC
Source organism: Platanthera guangdongensis (assembly GCA_039583875.1). Classification (NCBI taxonomy): domain Eukaryota; kingdom Viridiplantae; phylum Streptophyta; class Magnoliopsida; order Asparagales; family Orchidaceae; genus Platanthera; species Platanthera guangdongensis. The sequence continues at coordinate 261,416 of CM077150.1, read as the reverse complement.
TCCAAGGATTGTTGCTGATACTGCTTCAGAAAATTCAGACAATCAGAATTCAGACAGCAATGACTCAGATGACGATTTTGCTGCCTTCACAAGGCAGTTTCAGAGATTTCTGAAGAAGAGCCAGTAGAAGTCTAAGCCTTCCACATCTAAACCTAAGGATGATTACTATCAAAAGAAGAAGTCATCCAGGAAAGACAGGAGCAAGTCTAAGTCAAACAAGTCTACAACATCAAAGATTGTTTGCTACTGTTGTAACAGGCCTGAACATGTAGTAGCTGAATGTTCAGATAAAAGAAAAGAGACTGCAGATAAGAAGAATAGTCAACATCAGAGCAAGAAGGATAAATCCTTTGTTGCAAAAAATGAGAAGACCTTGTCAGATCAATCATCTTCAGAGTCAGAATCTGAAGCTGAGGCTTACATTGGTCTACTTGTTGTAAATGAAGAAGAAGAGTTCCTGCAGGTGTTGAACTCTATATATGAACAAGAAGACCATCAGAGAAAGGGACTGATGGCTGTATCAGAAGAGGACAAGTGACATGATCAGCCTGGTCCTAGTAAGGTACATTGTCTTTCAGTTTGCAGTACTGAGTCAGAGTCAGCAACATTAGCATCAAGTGATGTGGATGAGTCTGAGTCTGAAGGTGATATTCATCAACTGATTGATGAATATAGAAATTTATTGCATGCACTTAAGAAGAGCAAAAACCTGGTCAAAACCCTGACTAAGGAAATTGCTGATCTTAAGATGGCTGCTTCTGATTCAAAAAAGTTGCTGGATCAGAAGTTGAATGAGATAGCCAGACTGAAAAACATTACTATTATTCAGATGGGTACTATAACATTCAAGAATGATCAGATTAGAAATCTGGAGGTTAGACTTCAGAAAGAGAAAGAGATTGTGGCCAGCTTTTCTAAACCTAAATCTGTTTTACCATTGACTGATGAGGTTGTATCTCAAAAAGGTAAGGTTGAGTTAAGGTTTAAAAAACCTGCCTGGACTGCAAGATCCAAATCTAAAGGCAAAGCTCCAGCACAAAACAAGAAGCCTACTGTAGATAATTCAGCCAGGGTTGTACCTAAACAAAGGTACAACAAGTTTGAGTGCTGGTGTTGTGGCAAGGTAGGCCACTTTGCCATATATTGTTGTCATAATTCCAGTGTCAAGGAGAGTAGCAAACTGCCTGCTAGAAGAGCTACAGGTAGCTTTGTTAAAGTTCAGACTAACTTGCACCAAGGACCCAAAAGTTATTTGGGTTCTAAGGTTACGTAATCTGTTTTGCAGGTGAGTCTAAGTGGTCATGCCCCTATATGGTATTTGGACAGTGGATGTTCCAGGCACATGACTGGAACAAGGGGGTTGCTGAAGGACTACACACCTATCATGGATGACCCTAAAGTAACCTTTGGTGGTTCAGAAAAAGAAATCATCAAAGGATTTGATAACATTTCTAGTAATCAGATTACTATCACTCAAGTGGCCTATGTAAAGGGTTTGAAACACAACCTCATTAGCATAAGTCAGCTGAGTGATTTAGGATATGACATCTTATTTGTCAAGAATGGTTGTCATATCAAAAGGTCAAGTGATCAAAAGATCATTTTGACAGGTTATAGAAAAAGGAATGTTTACTGTCTTGACTTTATGTGTGAGAACAATGTTTCTCCTATTTATCTTGTAGCTGATGAGAGAGTCTCTCATTGTGTCAAATGGCACAAGAGGCCAGCCCATCTTAATTACAAGACTATTGGCCAACTCTTTAGCAAAGAGTTAGTGAAGAATGGTCCTCAAGTTAAGTGTATAAAGGATGAGATATGCTCAGCTTGTCAAAAAGGCAAGCAGACCAAATCCACCTTTCATAGCCTTGAAAACAAGGATTCAGTGAGGTGTCTATACCTCTTGCATATGGATCTTTTTGGTCCTATGCCAGTTCATAATCTAGGTAGGAAGATCTACATATTTGTGGTGGTAGATAACTATTCTAGATATTCCTGGGTGTTCTTTCTAAGACAAAAATCTGAAACTCCAACTGTCTTATATAGTTTTGTTAAACAAATTCAGAATGAGTTGGACAGTATAGTGGTCAAAATCAGAAGTGACCATGGTACTGAATTTCAGTCTGAAAGTATGACAAAACTGTGTGAAGAATTTGGGATATTTCAAGAATTTTCCTTACTTAGAACACCTCAGCAAAATGGTATTGCTGAAAGGAAGAATAGAACATTGATAGAGGCTGGTAGAACTCTATTGAGTGACACATCTCTCCGAGAATATTTCTGGGCAGAGATAGTAAACACTGCATGTCATGTGATCAATAGGGCTACTATCACCAAGAACCACAAAAAGACTCTCTATGAGATTGTGAAGGGCAGAAAACCAAACTTATCCTATTTTAGGATCTTTGGTTGCAAGTGTTATATACTTAACAATGACAAGTCTTATCTAACCAAGTTTGCTGTCAAATCCCAAGAGGGGATATTTGTTGGGTACAACAACAATAGTAAGGCTTATAGGGTCTACAACTTGATCCCTCAAGTTGTAGAAGAGTCTGTACATGTAGTCTTTGATGAAACAAGACTCATTAACAGTGAATTGTCAAGTAGTGTTTGCAGTTCTACAGGTATAAATGAGAGTATTGACAAGCTTAGCATAACAAAAGGTTCTACTGCAACTCAGCAAGTGAAAAACGGTGGCTGCTGTCCAGGGGGAGTATAAGACTCTCTAGATGCTGAATAAGACCAAAAGGTGTAGCTTAATGAAGAGGCTAGAGGTGTTCAACCTGAAGATAGACTACCTCCAACTAATAGACACTTAAAGGATCATCCAGCAAATCAGATAATTGATGATCCAAGACAAGGAGTGCAAACAAGAAGCAGGAATCTGAGCACATTTCTTTACTCCAGCTTCCTATCACAAGTGAAACCAAAAAAATTTGAATAAGCAGTTCTAGACCCACATTGGATTGATACCATGCAAGAGGAGCTGAATCAGTTCAGAAGATGCAAGTTCTGGAAGCTAGTTCCTAAACCAAAAGACCACAACATCATTGGAGCAAAGTGGATCTTTAGGAATAAATTGGATGAGAATGGAATCATTGTGAAGAATAAAGCAAGACTTGTTGCAAAAGGATATAAACAGGAAGAATATATTGACTTTGATCAAACCTTTGCCCCAGTAGCAAGACTAGAAGCTATCAGGATGTTCCTTGCTTATGCAACATATCAAGGGTTCAAGGTATTTCAAATGGATGTAAAGTCAGCTTTTCTAAATGGAAATCTAAAGGAAGAAGTCTATGTAGAGCAGCCTTCAGGTTTTGTTGATTCTCTCAAACCTGATTATGTTTATAGACTTAGGAAAGTATTGTATGGGTTGAAACAAGCCCCAAGGGCTTAGTATGAAACCATGTCTAGTTTTCTCATTGAGAACAAATTCTCAAGGGGAAAAATAGACAAGACTCTATTGCTTAGGGAATCTAAAGAAAAGATTATCCTAGTCCAAATATATATTGATGACATAATATTTGGGTCTACTAAAAGTAATTTTTGCAGAAAGTTTGCAAAACTTATGTAAGAAAAATTTGAAATGAATAGTATGGGGGAACTTAAGTTCTTCTTGGGTCTCCAAGTAAGACAGACTGAAGATGGCTTGTCCATATCCCAGTGTAAGTTCACCCTGGAGTTAATAAAGAAGTATGGTATGGAATCATCTGTAAGACCCCCCTCCCCCTTACCAAGGAGGGCTACCGGATCTTATGCCCAGAACCGCCGTCTTACGGTGACACTAACTCACGGGTTAGTCGACACCGCAACACGCCGATTCTGCCGGCTAGTACGATCATAAACCTGTAGGCCAATATGAGAAATAAGAAGTAAAAATGAGTATAAAATACCATCAGTCCACAAGTCACAGTGCAATCATATAAAAGAGATGAATAGTACATCAACAGTCCACAGAATAGTACAAAAGAAAGAGTAAAAAGGGCTTATGCCCAGTACATCAAAATCTCTCTCTCTCACAAAATCATAAGTGCGGAAGCTAAACTAGAACATCAAGTCTCGTCCCACCTGAGGACGCACAGTAGTAGTGGTAGCCTGCTGAAGCGGTATCTGCTCCTCATGTCCTGCCTCCTCGACGTGCTGGTGCTCCATCTCCACGGGCTCCTAAAAATAGTTGGTCACCGACCATTAGTCAAAAAGACTAAGTCGTTTCCTCCGCACCTCGCCCCGCAGCTCCTAGGCACCGGGCGGAAGGACGAAGCGGAGGACAACAAGGGGTAGCAAAATGGAAGCAGGTGACAATATCTATCTAAAGTGGTACTAAGTAATGAAATTCTACTCTAGCAATGCTAAGTACAGTACAAGTAGTAGGTAAGTAAGTACGGTGCAGTAAAGGAAAGTAAAGCAACAGCAGTATGTACAAAATAAGCTAAGCTACCACTAAGCTATCATTACAAACGTACCCTAACTTATATAAATGCCCATACAAATATATAAGTTAGGATTTCCAGGAAATTTAACTTATCATATAAAAGAGCCCATACTAATTTATATGATAAGGATCTATGAAGCGTATGACCTAATATGAATGAATGATATGATGCAATTTTATGCGCATGCAAGTGCAACTCACACACAACGACTCTGTGATCACAGACCTTTAGTTCCCACTTTTTGAGAGCTAGCATCACTCTCGGGTACCACCGCTGTGGCTACGGCAGCAGCGGAGCGGGCGTCTCCGCTTCTAGACCGGTATGCACACTACCAAGCCTTAGACCCCTCTCATACGCCTCTGTACACGTCCAAGGTGCACTCTAGAGTCCCGCGTACGTACTTTGCTGACAAACCCGTCAGTCTTGTTGGGTCGGATGTGTGTTATCGGGGGTCGTCCTCCAGACCGCAGTGTAAAACAACCCACTGGCCCCTCTAACTCCCACAACCGCCTGGTGCACCGTACTGCCATCGGTGTGACGAACGGCCAGTACCGCATGCCCCGCCACGATATTTATGCACATGCAAGTAATTCACACCGAGCCTTCCGCTCGCAGGACCAAAACCCGTCCCGAATCCCTCAAACCCAAACCCGGGTGAGAACGCACATTAGTGCCTTTATGTCAATTCCCTCCAACCCTAAACGGGTGAGCATATATCATGAAACTCTCCAACCCAAAACACGGGCGAGAAGGTACAACCATGTCCTAACCTATTAAGCTACTCTTGTCTACGGTTTATTATACTTAGAGATTTATGGTTAATCCCAGGACTGCCCCCGGTATTCCTTGTGAAGGGCTCTCAAGGGGCACTAGGAACTGTGTTGGGATTACGCCCAGCGTTCCCTTTCGCAAGGATACTTATTTTAGTTGATGACTACCCATGTATCTCCCCAGCTCTCCTTATTGCTTAAGTATAACCCTAGTGACTTAAGGTGTTACCGGGTACCGACGGTCTTCCGCCGATCCCCCACTCCAGTTGATGACCAAGACTTGCACTTTTGATCCCTCACTAAGACAACTCTACCCACCAGGGCCACTCATGTTGAACTCTCTTTTATTTCTGCCGATAATCAATCCCCTGGTAATTCCCTAAGGCAAGACCTATTTGTGTTATATGCAGACCATGACCTATGTCTACCCTAGAAATGTGATCTTCCAAAACTTAAGGCATCTTGCCTCTAAATATTTATCCTAAGGTATTATGGACTATGGGATCTACCCTAAGGATTCTCATAATTTTTCCGGGTCAAATGGTCATTTAATTAATTCTCTTAATTTAAATGCTCGGCCACTTTACACATGAAGTGATTTAATTAAGCATCCACTGACTTAGGGAATTTTTCCTGAGATGTATATTGTCCAAATATTGCTGTCTTCAAAATTTCACAATTTTCCTTAAATTATTTATTGTCATTTTCTATTTAATTACAATCCCACATAAATTCCATTTTACACATGAAGTATGAGCATTACATATTCAAAAATTCCAGAAAATTTACAGAGCCTTTAAGACACTAAATTATGGCTATTGGCAGAGATTCATCCAAATTGAATGTAAGATGGCCTATGGGATTCCATTTTAAGGTATTTACCAAAATGCCATTGTACTAGTTTAACACAAGTAATGTATCCAATAAATTCTGAGAAATTCATGATAAACTAATAACAATATTTTATGACAGTAGAATAAATCCCAAATTTTTCAGAGGTATATATATATCATTTCAAGAATTATCAAGATAAGGGTAAAATGGGAAATTTTAGGGTATCTACTCCAAGGTTCTTCAAAACAGAGAAATCATAATTTTCCTAGGTCAAGTGTGATGTAATCTATGCCTTGGTAATGTTGTTTGGATTTGTTCTTAAATAAATCCTATTTTCAAATTTTAAATTCCAAAATAGCTATTTATAAAGTAAATTCCAATAAATGGAATTTTGATTCCAAAAATTACAATATTAATTTGAAGGGTGAAATTTACCCTAATGAACCACTGGAAATAATTTCATGACACTTGCATGTCACCATTGGGCTAAATACACAAATTTGCATTTTTGCTATTTGCACACCAAGCCTTAACATAGGCTAGCACATGCAAGTGGATTCTCCCACATGCAGTGATCCCAAGGTGCTGAAAATTTTATCATGCACCAAGGGTGACCCCACTGACCCACCACCAAAATTTGGGGCCATGGGAAGGAGTAGAACTCCATATATACCATTAATTTAAATTTTAACATTTTACCAAAAACTATAGGAAAATGTTTTCTAAAAATTCCTAAATTTTGGCAGGAGGTAAGTAAGCCCTAATAATGCATGTGCCCAAAATTTGGGATCATGGTGACTAACATTGAGACTAGGGCACTCAATATAATTTTTGACCTAGTCTAGGACCAATCCTAGGAGAAAGGTCCTACAGGGCTGTACCCTACACCAAAATGTATGTTTAGGGTGGCATTTTAAAGGTAAGACCCTAGGCTACAACTTTCATTAAGGGCCTAAGCTCTGGAAATGCCTCTAAGAGGCCTAAATTTAACATGCAACAATACTGAATATGTGTGACAGAAATGTTACTATTCATTTATTAATCTGATTTATAATAATAAACGGCGCACGAATCTTAAAGCATGAATCGACGGGATCCCTTCATCGTCTACCTCCAGCCAACGGCTGAGATTGAGCCGACCTGGAGCGACTTTGCCGGCGGTTTCCGGCCAGCTGAGGCGTCGCCACCTCCGGCCAATGGTGCCATCACCTTCACGGTGGTGGTGGCTATCATTTCCCGGCGATGGGGCGGCGGGAGACGGCGGCGACGGCGATCCCGAGCGGTTTCAAAAACTTAGAAATTTCTAGATTTTTTCACATGGCATCGGGCTCAATTGAGCCCGATCTCTCGCCTATTTGATCTAAGAAGCTAGTGCGGGTAGAGGTGAAGTGAAACGCACCATAATCGGGGCTTGGCTGCGGGTCAGGCGGCGGTTTGCCGTGGTGGTGGTGCGCCGGCGAGCTCCTCCCCGAAAATTGCATTCTCCACCGTTCTCCATGTGTAGGTAGTCGAATTCCACTCCTCTGGACCTTCTGAAGCTAATGGAGGGGTCTGTTTGGACTGAGGTGGGCTATAAGTGGAGTTAACTCCAAGGTGAGCTCGGTTTGAGCTTTGGAGGCTTCACCCATGGTGCCATGTGGCTCTCAACTCAGGAATTCTGCTGGAAATGAAGAGGGGAAGTCAGCCACCTGTTTTTGGGCAGCCAAAACCAGCTGATGGGGTGGCCATGTGGCCATTATTCCCTTCATTCCTCTTTCTCTCTCCTCTTCTCCTAAGATTTCCAATTTTACCCCCTTGCATGCATTCTCTCTCCTGATTTAGAGGGGTAGGGTTGGTCTTGTTCACTTGGGCTGACTTTGGGCCAAGTTTAGTGGGCTTGGTCCAAGGGAACTTGACTTGGCCTTCATTTCACTCTTTAGGTCAATTTGTTGACCAAATTGACTTTTAGGGTTGACTGGTCAACTATGGTGGGTGGACTGACCCCACTTGGTGGAAATGGGTCTAGTGGCACCACCCAACTTGGTTTGGGTCAAGGGGATGCCCCACTTAGGTTAATTAGGCCTATAGGTGTGGGTTTGACCAAATTAAGCCCAAGGTTGACCTTGGTCAACTGGGGTCAAAATGTTGACCCAGTGACATACCCTAGGGTCCACTTAGATTGTTTTTAGGGTTAGGGCAATGTGGTGGGGTCATGGTGTGGCTAGGGTCCTTAATTAGGTTAGTTTGACCTAGTTTGACTTGGTCCTATAGTGGGCTCCACATGGCCACTACCCACTATCTAGGGTCAAACCTAGTTGATCCCCTTAGGTCTCACCTCATGCCTAACCCAATCTAAGTTGAGGGGTCCAGAAGTAACATGGAATGTTACAAATTCCAATAAACAAGAAAATAATTTCGTCCCCGAAATTTAAGTTCGGGTCTACGGGGTTCTATTTGCAAGATTTATCAAGAATCTTAAAAGCATATCTTAAATGTACCTGATGCGAATAGCTCCGGGTGTTGCTCCAGCATCAGATCTCTCGGCTCCCAAGTGTGCTCCTCCCGTCCATGGTTGGACCACAGCACCTTCACAAGGGGAACCTTCTTCTTCCGCAACACTCGGATGGCTGTATCGTCAATCCGGATCGGCTCCAATCTCACTGACCTGTCAGGCTCTACCGGTCCGGCTGTAGTAGTAATGTGCTGCTCCGGCCGAAGAAGAGCCCTCCGTAAGGAAGAGACATGAAAGACGTCATGTAATGCACCCAACTCCGGTGGCAGCTGCAGTCGGTAAGCCAAGGGGCCGATCCGCTCCAGGATCAGGTATGGCCCCATGTATCGTGGACTGAGCTTCTTGTGCCTCCGCACTCGAGAAACACCGTGTACTGGACGTATCTTCAAGAATACCCTGTCTCCAACTTGGAACTCCACCTTCCGGTGCCGAGCATCATAGTACTTTGCCTGCCTGCTCTGGGCCTCCAGTAGCCGATCCCTGATCAGTCGAATCTGAGCCTCAGTGTCCTCTATATAATCAGATCCCAGAGCCCTGGTATCCACATCCTGTACCCATGATAGCGGAGTCCGGCATCTCCTCCCATAAAGCGCTTCGTACGGAGCCATCCTGATGCTAGCCTGGTGGCTGTTATTATACGAGAATTCGATCAATGGTAGCAGCCTCTCCCAAGGCCTCCCCGTATCCAATATGCATAATCTGAGCAGGTCCTCCATGGTCCGGATGGTCCGCTCGGTCTGTCCGTCGGTCTGCGGGTGGAAGGCGGTACTAAAAGTAAGCCGAGATCCCAAGTGAGCATGCACGGCCCTCCACTCGCTCGAAGTGAACCGACCATCACGGTCCGAAACAATAGTCTTGGGGATACCATGATACCTGATGTACTGCTCCACAAATAGTCTCACCAGAACTGCAACTGGGGCATCCTTCCGAACTGGAATAAACCGCGCAACTTTGGTCAATCGGTCCACTATGACCCATATAGAATCATGTCCGGAGTGGGAGCGAGGCAATCCGTGTACAAAGTCCATAGCAATGTCCTCAAACTTCCACTCTGGAACTGGCAGTGGCTGTAGTAAACCTCCTGGGCTCTTGCATTCCGCCTTCACACGCTGGCAGGTCTCGCAATGCGTCACAAAATCCGTGATCTCCCTCTTCATCCCGGGCCAATACATAGATCTCCGCAAATCTGCCCACATCTTGGTGATGCCGGGGTGCACTGAATACCTCGAGCAATGTGCCTCTCGGAGTATGTCATCTCGAATACTGCCCCCTGCTGGTATGTAGATGCGCCCCCGGAACCGAAGAAGATCATCCTGTAGTGTGTAGTCCTCGACCTTGCCCCTCTCTAGGGCACTGAAAATCGGCTGTAACGCAGCATCCAGCCTCTGATGTGCTCGGATGCGCTCCTGTATATCATCGCAGCTGATCACTGAGCTCAAATACTCTCTATATACCACTGGCTCGGTCTCGGACACCACGGTAATGTGCATGTCCTCCATCATCTGAAGCAGCTCTATGGACATCAATCGGGGCTCCGGTCCAGAAGTGCCGGCCCTCCTGCTCAAAGCATCCGCAACCGTGTTCGCTTTTCCCGGATGATAGTGGATCTTGTAATCATAATCACAGAGAAACTCCAGCCACCTCCTCTGTCTCAGGTTTAGGTCCTTCTGAGTATCGATATACTTGAGATTCTTGTGATCTGAGAAGATGTCACAATGAATCCCATATAAGTAATGCCTCCATATCTTCAGGGCGAAAACCACAGCCCCGAGCTCTAGATCATGTACTGGATAGTTATGCTCATGCTTCTTCAACTGTCTCGAAGCATAAGCGATAACGTGTCCATGCTGCATCAAGACTGCACCCATCCCCTGATATGAGGCGTCCGTGTAAATCTGGAATCCTTCGCTCCCGGATGGAAGCGCAAGAATAGGGGATGAGATGAGCCGGTCCTTCAGCTCCTGAAAAGCCATCTCACACCGCTCTGACCAAACAAAATCAGCATCCTTCTTCGTCAAGGACGTGAGGGGGAGTGCTATCCTTGAGAACCCCTCCACGAACTTGCGGTAATAGCCTGCTAGTCCCAAGAAACTGCGGATGTCAGATGCGGTCTTCGGCCGTGGCCAATCCCTCACCGTCTCTATCTTGGCTGGGTCCACTGCTAACCCAGCCCCGCTGATCGTGTGCCCCAGGAATGCCACCTCCTGCAACCAGAACTGGCACTTCGAAAATTTTGCGTACATCTGTGCCTCCCTCAACCTCTGCAGGACCTGTGCCAAGTGCTCCGTATGCTCCTCCTGAGTCCGAGAATATATAAGGATGTCGTCGATGAATACTATCACAAAGCGATCCAAGAAAGGCTCGAAGACACGGTTCATCAGACTCATGAATGCAGCAGGAGCATTCGTGAGCCCGAAAGGCATCACCGTGAATTCGTATAGCCCATAGCGCGAACTGAAAGCCGTCTTCGGTATGTCTTCTTCCCTGATACGGAGCTGATAGTAGCCGGATCGCAGATCTAACTTGGAGAACCAGAATGCTCCCTGTAGCTGGTCAAATAACTCATCTATCCGAGGCAGAGGATAGGTGTTGCGGACCGTCAACCGGTTCAGCTCCCGGTAATCTATACATAATCGCAGTGATCCGTCCTTCTTCTTCACAAATAGAACGGGTGCTCCCCATGGCGATGAACTGGGTCGCACAAATCCTGACTCGACTAGCTCCTGCAGTTGAGTTCTGAACTCTGCTAACTCTCTAGGAGCCATCCTGTAGGGTGCCCGGGACACCGGCTTTGCTCCCGGCACTAGCTGAATCCTGAAATCCAAGTCTCTAGCAGGCGGTAGCCCGGGCAATTTCTCCGGGAATACGTCGGAGAAATCCCGAACCACCGGAATATCTGAGATAGTCGCCTCTGTCCCCACCATCTCGAAGCAGACAATATAGACTTCTTCACCCTGCTCATGGGCCTTCACAGCCTGTATAGAAGATAATAGTAGGTGGCAGATGGGCTGGATACCTTCAACGATAACATGGGAGTCGCCATGTCTCAGCGTGATCCTCCTGGACGGGCAATCTATCTGGGCGTGGTTCCGATGCAACCAGGCCATGCCCAAGATCAAATCAAAGTCCTGCAGCTTCAAGATAGTCGCCGGCGCCTCAAATGCCTTGCCGCCGATCTCGGCCTCCATATCACAATGTGCAGTGGTCCGCAGCTCCGATCCATCGGGTAGGCGTACCCTCATCTCTAGTCCAGGGAACCTCTCCACGCCTTCGAGTCCGTCGATGAAAGCCTCGGATACGAACGAGTGTGACGCACCCGTGTCGAAAAGAGTATGGGCAGGCTTGCCGCTGATCATGACTATGCCTGAGGTTTGTTTATGTGAGGGTTAATGGTTATCCTATGGTTCCAAGTACTATATATATATCATTGGGAAAATTTAAGGAAATTCAAAATTAACTTCAAGTACCTGTAATGACCTCCTCGGGATTTCTCGGCTCTGTGAGGTCCAAGGCGTATATCTGCTCCTGCTCGCGCCTCCTGCCATGATATCCCCGGCCTCGGCCTCGTCCTCGGCCTCGTCCTCGGCCCTGCTGTACGGGGGCCACTGGAGGTGGAGGAGGAGGAGGGGGATGGAATCGATGCGGGCACTCCGACCTGATGTGCCCTGGCTGGCGGCATCCATAACAAACCACTTGTCGGTGGCCTCGGTCATCCTGTCTCCTCGGATCGTGCATCTGTAGAGGTGGGGGAGCCAAAGCTGGAGGAGGCCCCTGCTCCTGCCTGAAGTTGGGACGGCGACGTCCCCCACCCCTCCTGTATCCAATGGTCCTGCCCCTCTGAGAGCCCCTACTGCTCTCACCTGACGTCGATCCATCAAATGGTCTCTTCCCTCCGGCTCGCACCATCAGCTGGTCAGCCTCCAGCTTCTTCGCCATCTCGATGATCTGTCTGGATGTGCCACGAGAAATGAATAACAGAGCCTGCCTCAGATCATCCCTGAGGCCCCGGTAGAACCTCTTCGCATACCTCCTATCGTCGGTGTCCTGAATCCCCGCGAACCTGGCCAAGTGGGAGAACTCCCTCTGGTACTCTATCACAGATCTGGTCCCCTGCTTGAGGTTCAAAAACCTCTCCTCCAAAGCATCCCTGTCCGTAGTAGAGACGAAGTGCTCCAGGAACACATCGCCAAACTCCTCCCAAGAAATCTCTGACAACTCAAAGTCCGCATAAGTAGTCTCCCGGACTGACTTCCACCATCTCTTCGCGTGGGCCTCTAGCACGGAGGTGGCTAGAGGTACTGCCTGGCCGACTGGGCAGCTGATGCCCGCTAAGATCTCGTGTATGGCCTCCAGCCATTCTTCTGTCTTCACTGCATCCTCTGTCCCACGGTACGTCGGTGGGGACAGGCTCTTGAATGCACTCAGCCAGCTCGACCCCGGGTTTGGCTGTGGGGCCGGGACTTGCTGGGCTCTAAAGGCATCCAAAATCGCCGTCAGGGTCTGCCCCATCTCCGTATGTAAGAATGGAGTGGAAGCTGGAGGTGGAGGAGCCACATTTTGCGGCGCTGCGACCTGTGGAGGTTGCATAAAGGTAAGGTTAAAAATCAAAACCGGCCTAACACATTGTACTTCGTGGACCATTTATGTGACTTTACACATGGGCACACCACTGCTTCCGCTGCATAGTTTGTCCGCAAACTAATGCTCGGGCGGGGGTGGTCCCATGTTGTGGACTTCTTTCTCATATGATCGTTATTCAAGTGATACCAGTTTGTAAGACCCCCCTCCCCCTTACCAAGGAGGGCTACCGGATCTTATGCCCAGAACCGCCGTCTTACGGTGGCACTAACTCACGGGTTAGTCGACACCGCAACACGCCGATTCTGCCGGCTAGTACGATCATAAACCTGTAGGCCAATATGAGAAATAAGAAGTAAAAATGAGTATAAAATACCATCAGTCCACAAGTCACAGTGCAATCATATAAAAGAGATGAATAGTACATCAACAGTCCACAGAATAGTACAAAAGAAAGAGTAAAAAGGGCTTATGCCCAGTACATCAAAATCTCTCTCTCTCACAAAATCATAAGTGCGGAAGCTAAACTAGAACATCAAGTCTCGTCCCACCTGAGGACGCACAGTAGTAGTGGTAGCCTGCTGAAGCGGTATCTGCTCCTCATGTCCTGCCTCCTCGACGTGCTGGTGCTCCATCTCCACGGGCTCCTAAAAATAGTTGGTCACCGACCATTAGTCAAAAAGACTAAGTCGTTTCCTCCGCACCTCGCCCCGCAGCTCCTAGGCACCGGGCGGAAGGACGAAGCGGAGGACAACAAGGGGTAGCAAAATGGAAGCAGGTGACAATATCTATCTAAAGTGGTACTAAGTAATGAAATTCTACTCTAGCAATGCTAAGTACAGTACAAGTAGTAGGTAAGTAAGTACGGTGCAGTAAAGGAAAGTAAAGCAACAGCAGTATGTACAAAATAAGCTAAGCTACCACTAAGCTATCATTACAAACGTACCCTAACTTATATAAATGCCCATACAAATATATAAGTTAGGATTTCCAGGAAATTTAACTTATCATATAAAAGAGCCCATACTAATTTATATGATAAGGATCTATGAAGCGTATGACCTAATATGAATGAATGATATGATGCAATTTTATGCGCATGCAAGTGCAACTCACACACAACGACTCTGTGATCACAGACCTTTAGTTCCCACTTTTTGAGAGCTAGCATCACTCTCGGGTACCACCGCTGTGGCTACGGCAGCAGCGGAGCGGGCGTCTCCGCTTCTAGACCGGTATGCACACTACCAAGCCTTAGACCCCTCTCATACGCCTCTGTACACGTCCAAGGTGCACTCTAGAGTCCCGCGTACGTACTTTGCTGACAAACCCGTCAGTCTTGTTGGGTCGGATGTGTGTTATCGGGGGTCGTCCTCCAGACCGCAGTGTAAAACAACCCACTGGCCCCTCTAACTCCCACAACCGCCTGGTGCACCGTACTGCCATCGGTGTGACGAACGGCCAGTACCGCATGCCCCGCCACGATATTTATGCACATGCAAGTAATTCACACCGAGCCTTCCGCTCGCAGGACCAAAACCCGTCCCGAATCCCTCAAACCCAAACCCGGGTGAGAACGCACATTAGTGCCTTTATGTCAATTCCCTCCAACCCTAAACGGGTGAGCATATATCATGAAACTCTCCAACCCAAAACACGGGCGAGAAGGTACAACCATGTCCTAACCTATTAAGCTACTCTTGTCTACGGTTTATTATACTTAGAGATTTATGGTTAATCCCAGGACTGCCCCCGGTATTCCTTGTGAAGGGCTCTCAAGGGGCACTAGGAACTGTGTTGGGATTACGCCCAGCGTTCCCTTTCGCAAGGATACTTATTTTAGTTGATGACTACCCATGTATCTCCCCAGCTCTCCTTATTGCTTAAGTATAACCCTAGTGACTTAAGGTGTTACCGGGTACCGACGGTCTTCCGCCGATCCCCCACTCCAGTTGATGACCAAGACTTGCACTTTTGATCCCTCACTAAGACAACTCTACCCACCAGGGCCACTCATGTTGAACTCTCTTTTATTTCTGCCGATAATCAATCCCCTGGTAATTCCCTAAGGCAAGACCTATTTGTGTTATATGCAGACCATGACCTATGTCTACCCTAGAAATGTGATCTTCCAAAACTTAAGGCATCTTGCCTCTAAATATTTATCCTAAGGTATTATGGACTATGGGATCTACCCTAAGGATTCTCATAATTTTTCCGGGTCAAATGGTCATTTAATTAATTCTCTTAATTTAAATGCTCGGCCACTTTACACATGAAGTGATTTAATTAAGCATCCACTGACTTAGGGAATTTTTCCTGAGATGTATATTGTCCAAATATTGCTGTCTTCAAAATTTCACAATTTTCCTTAAATTATTTATTGTCATTTTCTATTTAATTACAATCCCACATAAATTCCATTTTACACATGAAGTATGAGCATTACATATTCAAAAATTCCAGAAAATTTACAGAGCCTTTAAGACACTAAATTATGGCTATTGGCAGAGATTCATCCAAATTGAATGTAAGATGGCCTATGGGATTCCATTTTAAGGTATTTACCAAAATGCCATTGTACTAGTTTAACACAAGTAATGTATCCAATAAATTCTGAGAAATTCATGATAAACTAATAACAATATTTTATGACAGTAGAATAAATCCCAAATTTTTCAGAGGTATATATATATCATTTCAAGAATTATCAAGATAAGGGTAAAATGGGAAATTTTAGGGTATCTACTCCAAGGTTCTTCAAAACAGAGAAATCATAATTTTCCTAGGTCAAGTGTGATGTAATCTATGCCTTGGTAATGTTGTTTGGATTTGTTCTTAAATAAATCCTATTTTCAAATTTTAAATTCCAAAATAGCTATTTATAAAGTAAATTCCAATAAATGGAATTTTGATTCCAAAAATTACAATATTAATTTGAAGGGTGAAATTTACCCTAATGAACCACTGGAAATAATTTCATGACACTTGCATGTCACCATTGGGCTAAATACACAAATTTGCATTTTTGCTATTTGCACACCAAGCCTTAACATAGGCTAGCACATGCAAGTGGATTCTCCCACATGCAGTGATCCCAAGGTGCTGAAAATTTTATCATGCACCAAGGGTGACCCCACTGACCCACCACCAAAATTTGGGGCCATGGGAAGGAGTAGAACTCCATATATACCATTAATTTAAATTTTAACATTTTACCAAAAACTATAGGAAAATGTTTTCTAAAAATTCCTAAATTTTGGCAGGAGGTAAGTAAGCCCTAATAATGCATGTGCCCAAAATTTGGGATCATGGTGACTAACATTGAGACTAGGGCACTCAATATAATTTTTGACCTAGTCTAGGACCAATCCTAGGAGAAAGGTCCTACAGGGCTGTACCCTACACCAAAATGTATGTTTAGGGTGGCATTTTAAAGGTAAGACCCTAGGCTACAACTTTCATTAAGGGCCTAAGCTCTGGAAATGCCTCTAAGAGGCCTAAATTTAACATGCAACAATACTGAATATGTGTGACAGAAATGTTACTATTCATTTATTAATCTGATTTATAATAATAAACGGCGCACGAATCTTAAAGCATGAATCGACGGGATCCCTTCATCGTCTACCTCCAGCCAACGGCTGAGATTGAGCCGACCTGGAGCGACTTTGCCGGCGGTTTCCGGCCAGCTGAGGCGTCGCCACCTCCGGCCAATGGTGCCATCACCTTCACGGTGGTGGTGGCTATCATTTCCCGGCGATGGGGCGGCGGGAGACGGCGGCGACGGCGATCCCGAGCGGTTTCAAAAACTTAGAAATTTCTAGATTTTTTCACATGGCATCGGGCTCAATTGAGCCCGATCTCTCGCCTATTTGATCTAAGAAGCTAGTGCGGGTAGAGGTGAAGTGAAACGCACCATAATCGGGGCTTGGCTGCGGGTCAGGCGGCGGTTTGCCGTGGTGGTGGTGCGCCGGCGAGCTCCTCCCCGAAAATTGCATTCTCCACCGTTCTCCATGTGTAGGTAGTCGAATTCCACTCCTCTGGACCTTCTGAAGCTAATGGAGGGGTCTGTTTGGACTGAGGTGGGCTATAAGTGGAGTTAACTCCAAGGTGAGCTCGGTTTGAGCTTTGGAGGCTTCACCCATGGTGCCATGTGGCTCTCAACTCAGGAATTCTGCTGGAAATGAAGAGGGGAAGTCAGCCACCTGTTTTTGGGCAGCCAAAACCAGCTGATGGGGTGGCCATGTGGCCATTATTCCCTTCATTCCTCTTTCTCTCTCCTCTTCTCCTAAGATTTCCAATTTTACCCCCTTGCATGCATTCTCTCTCCTGATTTAGAGGGGTAGGGTTGGTCTTGTTCACTTGGGCTGACTTTGGGCCAAGTTTAGTGGGCTTGGTCCAAGGGAACTTGACTTGGCCTTCATTTCACTCTTTAGGTCAATTTGTTGACCAAATTGACTTTTAGGGTTGACTGGTCAACTATGGTGGGTGGACTGACCCCACTTGGTGGAAATGGGTCTAGTGGCACCACCCAACTTGGTTTGGGTCAAGGGGATGCCCCACTTAGGTTAATTAGGCCTATAGGTGTGGGTTTGACCAAATTAAGCCCAAGGTTGACCTTGGTCAACTGGGGTCAAAATGTTGACCCAGTGACATACCCTAGGGTCCACTTAGATTGTTTTTAGGGTTAGGGCAATGTGGTGGGGTCATGGTGTGGCTAGGGTCCTTAATTAGGTTAGTTTGACCTAGTTTGACTTGGTCCTATAGTGGGCTCCACATGGCCACTACCCACTATCTAGGGTCAAACCTAGTTGATCCCCTTAGGTCTCACCTCATGCCTAACCCAATCTAAGTTGAGGGGTCCAGAAGTAACATGGAATGTTACATCATCCACTACCATGAGAACTCCTATGGGGTCAAGTGTGTCTCTTAGCAAAGATGATGCAGAGAAACCTGTAGATGAAACTTTGTATAGAGGGATAGTTGGCTCCCTTCTATATTTGACTGTTAGTAGACCAGATATCATGTATGCTACATGTGTCTGTGCTAGGTACCAAGCATACCCCAAAGAATCTCATCTTACTGCAGTAAAAAAGATTTTGAGATATCTAAAGGGCACACCTTATCTAGGCCTTTGGTACCGAGGAATGGAGATTTTCTACTAACAGGATATTCAGATGCAGATTTTGCAGGTTGTAAGGAAGATAGAAAAAGTACTACAGGAACCTGTCAATTTCTAGGAGGTAGGCTGGTGTCTTGGAGCAGTAAGAAGCAGACTAGTGTGGCAATTTCCACAGCTGAGTCAGAATATGTTGCTGCAGGAAGCTGCTGTGCACAACTTTTGTGGATTCAACACTAGCTAGTAGACTATGATATTCAAGTAAGTAAAACACCTTTACTTTGTGATTCTACAAGTTCAATTTCTATAGCTAATAATCATGTCTCACATAGTAGGACTAAGCATATAGAAATTAGATACCATTTTCTTAGAGAACATGTAGAGAAGGAAGACATTTCATTAGAATATGTTAAAACTGATAATCAGATTGCTGATATGTTTACTAAGCCTCTTGATGAAACTAAATTCAATAAGTTTAAAATTGAATTAGGAATGTTGAACTTAGAATAGTTTAGTAAAATTGGCTAAGTAAAATGATGTCGACACAAGGAGTTGTCTGTGTCGACACATAGAAGTGGTGTCGACATTCCAGAGAAATGATGTCAACACATCTAGAAAGTCTGTGTCGACACTTTAGAGAATTAGTGTCGACAAATACAGAGTATGTGTCGACACTTAAGTTCAATATAAATTTCATAGAGTAGAGTTTCGACTAATCGTCGAACGCAGAGGTATAAGTGTCGACACATATATTCTGTCGACTATATTAGTGTCGACACATAGTAGTCAACATAGTTGTTGAGATTTAAGTAGATAGTGTCGACACTTTTCAACAGTGTCGACACATTTAGAGTATTTTGACGTGCCTTTTCACCTTCGTTTTTAGAAAGGTATAAATATGTCTTCAACATTGTTTGTCGACACACTTTCAATAGTTTCGAGACCAAAACTTTGTGTCCACATCTCTCTCATCTAAATTCAAATTTTCTCAAAACCCTAATGACGTCAAAACTTGAAGAGAACATAAATGAAGGTTACGAACTGGTACGGAATGCATTTGATGAAGCGAAACCAGAAATTCAAGGTGTTGTAACCCTAGTTGCTGAGACTGGGTTGGAGTATATAGTTTCTGAGCCAATCAAGATTTGGAAGAAGTAAGTACTCGAATTCTTTAGTGCTGCAACCCTAGATCACACTGGACTAAAAATTCGATCCATAGTCCATGGAGTCAAGGTGAAAGTCACCCAGAAAAGTCTAAGGAAAGTTCTACATCTACCAAAAACTAAAGAAGAGGAAGATGTACATGCATCAAAGATAAGGGAGACACTGCAATGGTGTGGACTAGATTCCACTATGAAAATTGGCTCAGTATTTAACAGGAAAGACATGAATATGCAAGACAAGTTCTTGTCTGAAGTGGTAGGGAAGGTGATTCTGAGCAAGCCAGGTGGACATGATAGGATATCAGCTCACATGTTCAACTTAATGACAAGAATCATCTTTAAACTAAAAACTGATTGGTCAGCAGTGATGTTTGAGAAGATTAAGGAAAGTCTGAAGAAGCCCAATCTGGGTAGGATTATAAGTTTGTACTTAGCTGGAATTATCCCAGAAGTCATGAACCAAGCTGCTGGTTCTAAAATTAACCATATGAGGAGGATGAATATTAGAATAATCTCAAGATGGAATAGAGTGTTAACAAAGGACATGCCTACTCTAGAGAAGGAAGTTCCTCCACAGAAGAAGAAGAAGAAAGACATAATGGCTCCTGAATCATCAAGTAGCTCAGAGGAGCAAGTAGTTTTTAGTTCTGATGATGAAGTGGTTGGAAATGCTGGACAGTCACCAACAAGAAATGAAGATGCACAGAGGCAGGGGGAGCAACCATCTGCTAGCCCCATCCACCAAGATCCACTCCAGGGGGAGCCTCACCATGAGGAAGTGCCTACTTACTTAGACAGTGAAATGACAACACAAACAATTCTTCAGACAACTCAGTTACACAATCAACCACAAGATGTACTCTTGGAGAATACATCAGCAGTTGCAGATGCTCCAGAAATAAGAAACTCTCCAATCCCGACTCAACAGGAGTTTACTCTAGAAGAGTTGTTCCCTGATTTGTTACAGACTGATTTTGAGGGAGAGAAAGCAGTTCTTGAGGGGGAGAAGGTAGATCTTGAGGGGGAGCATGTAAAGTCTCAGGGGGAGACTGCTAGAAATGATAATGAGGAGCAAAGGACTCAGGGGGAGCTACCTAAGACTGCACAAGAAGTGCCCCCTAGTCCAAAGGATAGAGTTGACATAGGTAGTACCTCAGAATCTGAGAATGCTGCTGAGGTTCAAGCATAGAAAAGGAAGCTTATGGTGTTCAAAAGGAGAAGCCAAAGCTAGCTCCACAGCCTGCCCCAACATTTGATTATAATTCTTTGTTAATTTCTATGCAAGTGAAGTTGGATGGGCAAAGGATTGCCATGGAGAAATACATAGATGAGACACATAAAGATCTCCAACTCTCCTTGGCAACAGATATAAAGTCAATTAGATTTGAAGTGAATCAAAATAAGAAAGAAATGACTGATTGTTTCCACAAGGGTGGAAATGCTGTAGTATATCTAGCTACACATCAGGAAAAGATGATGACTCAAATTGATGACATAGCTCTTAAGCAAGACTATGTACTAGAGAATCAAATCAGAATGAATGAAAATCTCACAGAATCACATAATGTGATTGTCACAGAGATGAAGAATATTGCTACTGCACAGGCTGCAGAAAGGGCTACAGACAAGGCAGAATTTGTCCAACAATTACAAGAAGGAGTAGCTGCTGTCCAAACTGCTATTGAAGAATCTCAAAACACTATTTCTGGACAGCTACTGAAATTAAAGGCATTCTATAAAGATGATGTCAATTTCATGGATGAACAAGTCAGATTCCAAAAGGATGATCTCAGAGATCATGTAGCCAGAGAAGTCATAAAGGGGGAGAGGGTTTTAGTCAAAGCTGGATCTGACCATGCTAAATGGATTTCCAACAGCATCAGAGCCACACTTGGATATCCACCCCTGTGTGATGATGACATTGTGGCTGAATCTGAAATACATCCTGCTCTTTTTGGAGGTGAACAAGCTAAAGTTGCCCAAGTTATCTATCCTCCAGTAGATTTTGAAATGATACATCATGAAATACAGTCCATGTACAGCCCTCCTGAAGGTGCTCAAAATGTGATCATTGAGAAAGTAAACAAGCCTGTGTCAGAGGCATTTTTGAAAGAGCAAGAAACTCTTTTGTGTAAGAAGAGATTTAGAGAACAGACAGAGTTAAGGCCTGATTTTGAACAGTGGAGCCCAACTTCTAGAAATATTATACTGACTGCTTGGAAAGCAGTAAAAGACAATACTATAGATAGGGGCAAATGGTACTCTAAACAAGAATGGAGAAAACATGAAGCTAGACAAGAGACCATAATTCAGTACAGAAGGAAGGCAAAACTTGGGAAGCTACCTCCTAATGCACAGGAGCCTAGCAAGTATTTCCTAATGCCTTATCATTATTTTAAAAGACAAAAGATAAGGGCTGAATAGCTGAAAAAGAAAGATCAAAAGGGCAAGAAGCAGTTGATGACTCTGATGTTCCAGTTCAAGCCAAGATTCAATCTGACAAGGACATTGTCATCAAGGAATCAGAGCAGCCTTAGTTTAGATTTTCTTAAGTTTACAACTTTGTAATCACTTGTGTTAAAATTCATGTAAACTTTTGATAAAAAAAACCTTTGTACTTGAAGCAAAACATGTTTAATGTTTGTTCTGTGTTAGCATTATTATTATTCTGAGATGCTTTGTTTTATATGTTTTGTTTAAGTATTTACCCTGTCATATATTGTTGTTATACATCATAATGTGTATTTGTTATGTATGGTGTATATCATTGACTAAAAGTTATGACTTCTCCAAATAGGGGGAGATTGTTGAGTATATTGGAAAATGTGTACCAGATTTGAAAAAGCCTCACCATACTCAATGATATGCATCAAGGTGTATTTGATGTGTTTTGAGTCTATATGTGCAGGTTAAGTAATTACAGGAAATGCAGAAAAATTTCTTCCATGTGTCGACACCTAGAGAAGCAGTGTCAACACTTATGAAGACTTGTGTCGACACTGGAGAAAAGCTGTGTCGACACTTGGAGTAAATTGTGTCGACACCGGGAAAGGTAGAGTCGACACTAGAAGAAATGTGTCGACACATACAGGCAGTGTCGACACACTGTGGAGAATAGTCGACATAAATTATGTTGACACTTAGAGGCAGTGTCGACACCCAGAGAAGCTTAGTCGACATCAAATGTGTCGACATCAGGAGGCTGAGTCAACACATTGAAGGCATTGTCGACATCAACTGTGTCGACACACAGGACTCGTGTCGACACACAGCAAGTTTCAACAAAGTTAAAGTAAAGAAGAAGTATTTGTGTCGACA
The DNA here is from genome assembly GCA_039583875.1 of Platanthera guangdongensis. Classification (NCBI taxonomy): domain Eukaryota; kingdom Viridiplantae; phylum Streptophyta; class Magnoliopsida; order Asparagales; family Orchidaceae; genus Platanthera; species Platanthera guangdongensis. Next base: position 238,710 of record CM077150.1, on the reverse strand, counting down.
CAAAAGAGATGTGTCGACACACAGCAGAATTCAACTAAGAATTAAAGAAGAAGTATTTGTGTCGACACAAAGAAGATGTGTCGACACACAGCATAATTCAACTAAGAATTAAAGAAGAAGAATTTGTGTCGACACACAGAATCAGTGTCAACACATTCAACAGAAGGCTGTGTCGAGAAGTATTAACAACAACAAAGGAGTTATGTCGACACCACCAAGGCATGTGTCGACACTTAGTTCACTTGTGTCGACACTTAGTCTATTTGTGTCGACACATAATGAAGATCAGTCTCGACACTTTCAAACAGAGACAGTATTTTCAAGAAGTGACTGGATGACTTGACAACTGTCATTTCAACCGGTCTACTGCAACTGTCAGAGCTGTCAGAAGTTCGTTAGAAACCGGATCAGCCGGTTACTATGGAGGAAGACTATATAAAGAGATGATTTTAAGAAGACCAATAATTGAAGAATACAGATTCAAATCAACACAAAAAGAAGAAGACCTTCGATAGAAGATCTAAGTATTTGGAGAGAGAGCTCCTTCTAAGAAGAGCAGTTGCTGAACCAGGCTGTCAAGGAAGATTCAGATTGAGATCTGGATCTCAAGTTAGAAGCTGATTGAAGATCAACTTCACAAGAGATTCAACCCTACTGAGTTCAGATTCAAGAAGCTTTGAAGAAAGCTAAGGGAGGTTGATCTCTGCTAAGTTCTTTCAAAAACTCATCAAGAAGCCATCTATCCCATCTCTCTCTTTCAGGGTAGAGGTCATAAACTTTGTCTAATAACATTTCTGTAAGATCTAATATAGATCTGAGCTGTAAGCCTATTTTATAAAGGCTGAGTGTAAGAGATTTAGATCTCTGAGTGTAGGTCTTGTTGAAGACTGAGGTAGGGCTTTTGTGCCTGAGTTATAAGAGATTGTGTTCTCTGAGTGTAGGCCTTGGTGAAGGCTGAGGTAGGGCTGTTTGCCTGAGTTGTAGGAGTGAGGACACTCTGAGTTGTAGGAACCTAGTTTGGGTTCTGAGCTACTGTAAGATCTGAGGATCTGAGGAGAAGTGCAGAAGTTAGGCTGAATCTAGTACACTGCTAGATAGGCGAAGGGGGAAAGTGGATATACCCAGACCTTGTGGAACCACTATAAAAATCTGTGTGCACTCTGTGTTGAATTATTTCTGTGATTGCTGTGTTGTGTAGTAGTAGAATTTACAATTTCTGCTTAAGTTACAGAACATATTTTCTGCCTTACAAGTAAAAGAAAAAGTACACCTATTCACCCCCCTCTAGGTGGTTAGGCACTAATTCTTTCACTCCTGAACGATTACGTCGATCTCGTAGGCGGAGTAGTGTCCGCACTCGACTCTCTCCTCCAGCGATGGCCGAGCCTGGGCCAGGGCCTCCTCCAAGCATTTCACCTCTGTCTGCAGCAACCGATTCTCACACTCGGCGTTGGCCACCCTCGCGCGAGAGAGCTCAGTTTCCGCTGAATCCTGTGAGACGGTCCGGTTAGGCGGAAATCATGTATATATGTATATAAATACTAAGAGGACGAGAAATATTGAAGAATCCTGCTTACCTCGGTGGCCGGGCGAGTGGAGAGAAGTTGTTGGGCGACAGCCAAGTCAGCCTTCAGGGTGGCCGCTTCAGCCGCAGCGGCGTCCCTCATCCTGAGCATATCGACGAGGTTGTGCTCTATGGTAAGGGTGCGACACCCAACCATGTGCGAGAGCTGGAGCGCGCGAAGTTGGGTCTGGGCAGCGTCGAACACGAGGTCTTGGTATGTCGTCCGGTTGAACGTGTCAGCGTCCTCCTGGCTATATTGTTCGTATCCTAGCGCGAACGCGTGGCCGGTGCTTGAATCTCGCTCCCTCCAGGAGGGGAGAAGGGTGGAAACCGCAATGCGGTTGGTGGTATGATCCCACTGGAGCAAAGACAGGCCCTCCATATCCTTGTATTTATCGTCGAAGCCGAAATTTTGGTGCCCTTTCGACACCGGCTTGCGAGAGGACTCGGTCGGGGCCTCTGCGGCAGGTTGGAGGCACCTGTCTCGCCTGTAGATAAAGAGGTCTCAGTGGGGGCCTCTGCGGCAGGCCAGGCGGCATCCGCCTTGCCGGCAACTGAAGGGGTCTCGGCGGGAATCTCGGTGGAAGCCGGTACGACGGATTTACCCTCGTATGCCGCTAATAACTTCGATTGTTTGAGAGGAGGGGCTAAGTGGGAGATCGGTTTCCGCTTTGGGGCGCTTGGCGCGGAAGAGGTTCTCGGCTCCTCCCAGCAAGCGGCTGCCCTGGTTTCGTCGAAAGGTTGATGGAGGGGAATGTCTCGCTCACCTGCGAGTCTTATAGCTAATTAGCCCTATCTCTCGAAACGAAAGGTTACAAGTTAAGTCCAGAAAATTGCCTTCGTCGGGGGGTACCGGTTAGAGGGAATCCAGATCTCGCCGGAGTAAAGGGACGTTGAAGGCTTTTGAGCCAAAGAACTCGACAAGGGCGCCCTCTCGCTCCCCGAGAGCGGGAGACTTATAGGTTGCATCGTTATATTGAGTGGGGGCGAGAGGAATGTTGCCGAAGGGCTCGAATACGAAGACGAACCTTTTCCACAAAGTGATGATGTTTGTTGGAGAGAACCACCGTCTTCACCGAATGTCCAGAAAGGAAAACTGACCCTCCCTTGGCCCTAAAGTCGAACAACTTCCAGAAGATCGACAGACTGAATTCAATCCTTTCCGCCCGCATATAGCAGGCGAAAGACACCAAGAGGGCGATGGAGTTGGGGCTGAGCTGGGCCGGCACTACCTCATAATAGCGCAGGGCCTAGCGCACTTCAGGCCAGAGGGGGAGGCGGAAGCCCGCCTCGAAGTGCTCCAAGGGGATGGCGAGCTCCCCTTCTGGCGCAATGTTAACCTTGTCTTCGCTCCCAGGCTTCCGCACGACAAACCCTGGTGGGATGAATGTCTGGGTGATCGTGAGGAATTCCGGCTGCGTGAGTCGGCAGGGGGGGAGGCGTGGTCCAGGAAGGTCTGCGCGCACTTGGAGCGGCCTTCACTCTCGCCTGGCATCTTGAGGGGAAGAAGAGAGGAGAAAAATGTCGGGGTGGCGAGAGCCTTTGCGCTGCAAGGATCGGCGAAAGCCGTTGATAGGGGGACGAAGGTTCAGGATGAAAGAAATAAATGCTGGGAAGTAAATGAGGTATGCGGATCGGCCTATTTATAAAAGATACTGTAATTATGAGTTTTTTCTTAAAAAATACGGCGAGAGAACGCTCAACGAGTCAACAAATCCGGACGTCTTGACTCCTCGATTTCCGTTCTGCCTCGTCAGCTCTCCTTTGACCTGCAGGAAGCGAGAAACTCCAGGGAGGGCTAGGGAAAAGACAAACGACCTCAGTGCGCGAGAAGTATTGAGCAGGGCGTATGAGTCAGACATTCGCAAAGTATCAAAGAGAGCATGCAAAAAACAGGCGGGAAGGACACAAATATAAAGGGGCTCTCGTTGGGCGAGAGTCCCCAAACAACAACAATAATAACTATAATAACAGGGCTCAATAGATATAAAGGGTAGGCTGAGAAGGTGGGTAAAGAAGAGGCCAGCCCTACAGGGCTTAATACAGCACCTATCGCCAACGACCCAGTTCTCGCCTACCAGACCTCGGAGGGGCTCGCGGGTCAAAGAATGTCGTCGGGGCGGTCAGCCCCTGGTTGGCTAGGCGGACCTGATCTCGAATCCTTGCGATGTGTCTTCCGGTGGAGGTTTCGGCGGAAAGCTTGTCCTGGGATTCCGCCCCGCCAAGGAGGTAGGCGCAGTCCCGCTTAACGATCGCCAGCCGCCGCTCCATCGTCTCATGGATCCTCTTCACCATTGTGAAGTTAGCCTGTTGCTGCCGCACGAGCTTCGATAGGACTCCCACAATCCTCTGCCTCCGCGCCTTGCCGCTTCCGAAGGCCTCGAGAAAGTCCTTCATCTCGCTGGCGGAGGGGAGGGGCGAGTCTTCCCCGTCTTCTTCTTCTTTATCTTCGTCTCCTTCCCCTTCCGCTTCTTGCACCTTCGGCTCTAGAGGACAGATTTTGTTCAGAATGGGAGGGGATCGAAAGAAAAATTGGGAGGTTCTCGCATACCTGAAGAGCGATGGATACCCTCCCTCGATGGTTGGCGAGAAGGGTCGGGCTGGCCCTCCGAGCTTTTTCCAACAAGCAGATAGAGTGGCTTGCCCCGGCCTGGACGAAATGTCCTATGCTCCAGGGTCTCGGTCTCGCCCAGGCGGGGGGGGGGGGGGGGGAATAAAGACGCCTCTCTCGCCGAGGGCTGGGATTCCGGCGCAAGAGTGGATGGCTCGGTGACAACCCCTCCGGCAGGGATGGCGGGATTGGGCGCCAGATCGGTGCGATTAGCCGAGGCATTGGACGGGGCAGCCCCCGAAAATAGACGGCAGATCCTCATTATGGAGGCGAGTCACCTCAGTGTCCGCCTATAGAAAGTCGGCGACATCTTTTGGCACCGTCCCCTGCGAGAAGAGTGGTACTTCAGTACGCAACCACATTCAAGCTTTTTAACATTTCGCGCTAATAGGAAGGGCGAAAGGCGAGAAGGGTACCTCCGACAGAGAAGAAGGGATCTCGTCACGGTTAGGAGTTGGGGTAGGCGCGGCTCGGTTCTCCTTCAAGAGGTCTCGCCTGACTAACTTGGCATTCTTCTTCTTTGGGCGGGAGCTCTCGCAGGCTGGCTTCTCGCCGGCTGGCTTCTCGCCAGCGGATTTCTCCCTCACTACCTTCCTGCCGACGGGCCTCTTACCCATCAGCCAAGGGGCAACCTTGGCGCAGTTGGCACGAGCCCGCGCCTGGGCCGCAACGAGGTGGGCCTGAAGCTTTTCTGAGAGCGGCTTCTCAACGTTTTTGGCACGCATTTTCATAGCCCGGCAGAGGCTCAAGCAGAGAGTAATGACGGCAGAGATGGCCTGAGAAACAAACTCAGCTGTGTATTTATAGGACGAAGGTGGGGTCTGTAGAAAGATTCCCTGCCAGGTCAACATGTACTCACCGAATATTTGGGGTTGGACGTGTTTTTCTGAGCGCAATGCTAGCTCGCAAAGAGCGGGGATTGTGTACAACCTCATATCCGCTTGGTGAGACCAAGATCCTCCAAGGCCCCAGATTGGGCCAGCTTTGGGCTTACAATTGGATCAAATAAGAAAGCGGGCGGGAGGGCTCTCGCCGTAAGTAGGCAGGAAGGCTCTCGTCCAGGGGTCGAGTAACGTCATTCGTTGAACGTTAATTCATTGAACAACAATTCATCTAACTCAATTTGTCGAGCTGAGAACGTAATTCGTCTAACGCTAGTTCGTCGAGCTCAATTTGTCGAGCTGGGAACGTAATTCGTCGAACGCCAGTTCGTCGAGCTCAATTTGTCGAGCTGGGAACGTAATTCGTCGAACGCCAGTTCGTCGAGCTCAATTTGTCGAGTTGGGAACGTAATTCGTCGAACGCCAGTTCGTCGAGCTCAATTTGTCGAGCTGGGAACGTAATTCGTGGAACGCCAGTTCGTCGAGCTCAATTTGTCGAGCTGGGAACATAATTCGTGGAACGCCAGTTCGTCGCGCTCAATTTGTCGAGCTGGGAACGTAATTCGTCGAACGCCAGTTCGTTGAGCTCAATTTGTCCAGTTGGGAACGTAATTCGTCGAACGCCAATTCGTCGAGCTCAATTTTTCGAGTTGGGAACGTAATTCGTCGAACTCAAACTCGTCGAGCTGGGCCTTCGACTTAAGGTTATGTTCGTCGAACACTGATTTCAGGTTTGGGCCATGGTAGAACCAGGGCGGGTGGGAAGGCTCCCGCCCTGGGAAGGAGCAGGGGCTCACGCCTCAGGATGGCAGAAGCCTATAGGTCCTCGGAGTTGAGTGATGCCTCTCCATTCAACGCCCTTTTAGTCTTTTGGTTCCCGCCCGGGGTAGGCGGGAAGGCTCGCGCTCAGAGTAAGCGGGGTTCCCGCAGAGCTCAGTGGGAAGAGCTTCCGCTAGATGGACCCAGACCTGAAATTACCTAAACACCCTTGATCTGCATTTAGCTCCTCAAAACAACGGAGTTTGAGTATTGACAGACCAGCCCAGGAACATTTTAGTAATTTTAGGCCAGCAGAAGTACGTTTTTTGAATACCAGATATTGAGAATCTATAAATATACCCACATGATACCTCAGAAGGTAGAGATTTCCTCATACTCTCATTTTGCCTTCTAGAGCTTTCTGAGGTACTCCTAGCCCAGCAATTGGCTTTGTAGGGGAAGCGTTCAGAGAATTTCCGGGTTAGTGGAGGGACCTCCCAGCTGAGACTTAGGGTTAGCTTCAAGTTCTTTGTGGCTAGTCTTTGGTCGAGGTTTGTGAGAAATTGTCGGCCACACCCCAAGATCCGAACTCTCGTTGAGGTCAGTTTTTGGCTTCAACAGTGACGACGACAAAAACAGGGGCGTGATTAGGCGGCGACAGCGAGGCGCAATGAGTACAAGATCACGAGCCGACGAGGAGATCGGTCAGTCACGCCGAGATCGTACGGCGGCGGTGAGATCGGAAGACGACGACTCCGAACGGACCCTAATTCCAATTAACCAAACGGGCCCTAATAGAATGTTAAAAATAATGAACATTTATTCCAATACTAGAATAAAAAAACGAGCATTTATTTTTCCAATATAATTTATAAAAAGAATTAAAAATTCTAAAAAAAATAGATTTTTAAAAAATAAGACGCGCCAGGTAGGGATCGAACCTACGACTTTCTGCTTAGGAAACAGACGCTCTATCCACTGAGCTACAGGCGCTATGAGATTAGTTTAGCATATCATTATTTAAAAATACATATTTGATTTTTGAGTGGCTTCGTGCTGCTTCTTGCGCTCGGACCGTCTTCCGCTCGCTCCCTCTTCGTAAACCCGTCTCTTCTCCTTACTCGCCGCCGTTGCCCGCGGAATCCACAAGTATTTAGTCGACGGGTGAGCTGCTCCTCCTTCTGAGGCGTTCTTCTCCGACCACGGTGAGATCTCTCTTTCTCTATATCTCTCTCGCCCTAACAAAAGGGGAAAGCCAGGAGGGTGGACAACCAGTTCCCTTATGTGTTACTTTTACGATTGACTTGAGTTGTGACTGTGCGTGTGGCACGTTAGATGGATGCAATTTGTGAGGTGAATGTGATTCCAATTGCTCCAGGACATTTCCCATCTTCTTCTCGGTGATGTGGGGAAGCTGGAGGAAGGCGGAACCACTATTTTCCTGGGCTTCTTCTCCTATGCATCTAGAATGTTGAGTTCATCGATGGTATACCCACGGAGTGGACTGAAGTAGGATTTCTTCTTCTTCTTCTTCTTCTTCTTTTTCTGAACTACACCTGGTTTCCTCTTCTTCTTCTTCTTCTGAACTACACCTGGTTTCCTCTTCTTCTTCTTCCGAACCAGTTCATTTTTAGGGGTATAATGTATTATACGTGCTTAAATATAAAATCTTCTTGTTTTGTATTTGCTCATTCTACTCAGCAGGTGGGTTTCTCGCTCCTTGAATTTTACCCGAAAGAGAATTACTCGCATCTCCATATTAGCATCCGCGGCCCAATATCCGAGTCACAAATATTTGTCAACATCAGCTTTTAACATCATTGATTCCCATGAAACTCACCGATATTTTTTTGACGATGTGGCTAACAGGCTTCTTCTAATTCTGAGGGGCCTCCGTTGCCAGTCCGATCTAAAGAAGGGTCGCCAAGTTCACGCCCAGGTTATTGTAAATGGACTTACTGATGAAAATTTTCTCAGAGGAAGCATTCTTGGTATGTACGTGCTTTGCAGTAGCATTTTTGATGCAAATTCTTTTTTTCTCCAACTGGAGAAAGACACAAGTTTGCTTTGGAATTGGATGATTCGTGGATTTTCCACGATGTGTTTATTTGAGCTCAGCTTATTGTTCTATTTCAAGATGCTTAGTGCTGGAATCTTCCCTGATAAATATACATTTCCTTGCGTGATTAAGTCTTGCTGTGGTTTGTCGGCAATGGGTTTAGGTAGTTACATTCATAAGATGATGATTTGCTTGATGGGAGTGGAGAATGATATCTTCATTGGAAGTTCTTTGATAAAGATGTATGCAGAAAGTGGTTCTATTGAAGAGGCAAGGAAGGTGTTTGATAAAATGCAAGAGAGAGATTGCGTATTGTGGAATGTAATGATCAATGGATATGTTAGGGTTGGGGATTCTGAAAATTCTTTGGAAATCTTTAAATGGATGTTGAGCTCAGATGTTAAGCCTAATTATGTAACATTTTCTTGTGTTTTTTCTGTTTGTGCTTCACAGGCTATATTCAGTTACGGTATTCTAATTCATGGACTTGCATTGAAGTATGGGCTGGATTTAGAGCTTTCGGTAGCAAACACGATGTTGGCAATGTACTCAAAATGTCGATGTTTAGGTAATGTGTCTAAGTTGTTCAGTTCAATGCCAAACGCTGATGTGGTGGCTTGGAATGGAATGATATCCGGTTGTGTTCAGAATGGATTCCATGACGAGGCCTTAAAATTCTTCTTTAAGATGCAGAAGGCAGGTATTAAACCTAATTCAATCACACTTGCAAGTTTCTTGCCATCCTTCTCAGACTCTGCAAGCCTAAATCAAGGGAAGGAGATTCATGCTTATATTCTAAGGAATGATGTGTCCATGGATTTATTCTTGAAGAGTGCACTTATAGATATATATTTCAAGTGCAAAGATGTTGGGATGGCTAACAAAGTTTTCAACTACTCTGGAATCACAGATATAGTTGTATGTACTGCTATGATATCTGGATATGTGCTGAATGGATTTAGCGGTGATGCTTTATTGATGTTCCGGAGATTGATAAAGTCTCAAATTAAGCCCAATGCCATCACCATAGCTAGCATTTTACCTGCATGTGCATGCCTTACTGCTTTAAAATTAGGGAAGGAATTACACGGTATTGTTCTAAAGAATGCATTTGAGGGAATATGTTATGTCGGAAGTTCTTTGGTTGATATGTATGCTAAATGTGGCAGACTGGATATTGGTCATCAAATATTTAGAAAAATTTCTGATAAAGATACTGTGGCGTGGAACTCAATGATTGCCAACTTCAATCAAAATGGTCAACCAGAAGAGGTGTTCAATCTTTTCTGCCAGATGAAGGCTGAAGGAATGGAGTATGATGCTGTAACCATAACCTCTACACTATCAGCTTGCGCCAGCTTGCCTGCATTGAATTATGGAAAGGAAATTCATGGTTTCATGGTCAGGGGTGCTTTTACATCTGATTTATATGCTGAAAGTTGTCTAATGGATATGTATGCCAAATGCGGGGAGTTAGTTACTGCTCGGGTTGTCTTCAATGCAATGACTGAGAAGAATGAGGTATCCTGGAATAGCATCATTGCTGCTTATGGGGCTCATGGCCTACTTAATGATGCTGTAAGCTTGTTCGAAGAGATGGTGAAAGAAGGGTATCTGCCTGATCATATTACTTTCCTTACTTTAATATCTGCTTGCGGTCACACCGGTCAAATTGAAGTGGGGTCTCAATTATTTGGCCGCATGGTTGACTATGGTATTGTTGCAAGGAAAGAACATTATGCTTGCATGGTCGACCTGTATGGCCGAGCAGGAAACTTGTACGAGGCATTTGACTTTATATCTAATATGCCATTCAAGCCAGATGCAGGGATTTGGGGTGCATTACTTGGAGCTTGTCGCATGCATCGTAATTCTGAGCTTGCTGAGCTCGCTTCCAAACACCTTTTTGAATTGGATCCTCAAAATTCCGGGTACTATGTTTTGATGTCAAACATCCACGCTGTCACTGGTCAGTGGGCGGGGGTTCTCAAGGTCCGGAGCATGATGAAAGACAGGAATGTACATAAGGTGCCAGGTTGTAGCTGGATTGAAATCAACAACACCAATCATATGTTTGTTTCAGGAGACAAATCTCACCCTGATTATGACTGCATTTATTTTTTGCTAAAGATCATCATTTTTGAGCTAAAAGAGGCAGGCTATGTTCCTAATCCCAACTGCATGTAATAACTGGATACAAACTCTAAAAGCAGTTGAACACTTCAGTGCTTATCACACGGTATGCACTTTTTTTTCAAGTTTACTTGCTAATCCACTTCTTTTAACTATATCTATGGTGTCTAAATTATGGACCAAAATAATTTTAACCAGTTCTTAGAGAAAATTAGCGCTGCACTTCTTACTCAATTCTGCACTTTTTGTGTACTTTTTAAGAGGAAAACTCGTTCTATGTCTAACATTCATTAGAAAAGAGAAAAACAGCTACTACTTTTGTGTGGCTTTGAAATATCATGTCTCATTGTACAAGTCTTACGAAATTTTATTTAAGTTAAAATAAATAATGTTGAAAGTGCCCAAAGCTTGTATGTATTATTCAAGTGTGTAAATACAAGGAGAGAATACAAATATATAGGAGAGAAGAGAGAAGAATAAATCCTATACATGATGTGGGACTAAAGAAGGATGAGGAAAAATGGGCCATCAAATGGGCCATCAAATGGGCCTTTTACATGGACTTTTCTAATACTCCCCCGCAAGCTGGAGCGTACAAGTCGTATGCGCCAAGCTTGGATAGGCACTGATAGAAGAGGGTACTAGGTAGAGCTTTGGTGAGGATGTCAGCAACCTGTTCAGTACCCGGAACATGCTTGAGCTCGATCTTCTTCATGTGGACTTTCTCTCGGATGAAATGACAATCTACCTCAATATGTTTCGTTCTTTCATGGAAGACCGGGTTTTTAGCAATATGTATGGCAGCTTGACTGTCACATAGGAGGAGAGCTGGTGAAGGTAGTTTAACTCCAAGGTCGGTAAGGAGACTCTCAATCCATGTGAGTTCAGAGACCACAACAGCCATTGCCCGATATTCTGCTTCTGCTGAGGATCGAGCAACCACTGCTTGTTTCTTGCTTCGCCAAGTAATCAGATGTCCTCCAAAATAGGTGCAAAACCCGCTAGTAGATCGTCGATCGTCGAGGGAGCCAGCGTAGTCGGCATCAGAGTATGCCACTAGTGTAGGAATGGAAGATGAGGTTTGTATACAAGTCCTTGGCCAGGAGCTGTCTTAAGATATCTGAGAATGCGTTCCACAGCCTGGAGATGAGAGCTTCGAGGAGAGTGCATATAGCGACTCACAAGTCCCACAGCGAAAGATATATCAGGTCTTGTAACTGTTAGGTAGATAAGCTTCCCAACTAGACGACGGTAATATTCTGGATTTGGTAGAAGCGAATCAGAATCCGAGCCCTGAGCACATATTTTGTGATTTGCATCCATGGGAGTGTTAATAGGTTTGCAGCCAGAGTAACCTGCATCATAAAGAAGATCCAGACAATATTTGCGCTGAGAGAGAACCAACCCATCTGACCGTCTGGCCACTTCCAGACCGAGGAAGTACCGAAGATGTCCCAGATCTTTAGTTTGGAAGACGGAGCTCAGATGTAGCTTAACGGCCTGTATGCCGTCCAAGTCACTGCCAGTAATAATGATGTCGTCGACATATACCAATAGGAGAACCGTACCAGTGACCTGATGGCGAGTAAACAATGAGAAGTCAGCCGAGCTGCGAGTGAAGCCAATTTCCCGGAGAGCTTTGCTGAACTTGTCGAACCATGCCCGAGGGGATTGTTTGAGACCATATAGAGATTTGAGAAGATGACAAACCCGTGACTCCCCCGTGGTCTCAAACCCGGGAGGTTGTTGCATGTAAACCGTTTCCTGAAGGTCGCCATTCAGGAAAGCGTTCTTGACGTCGAGTTGAAATAAGGGCCATTGGCGATGGACAGCCACATAAATGAGAATGCGGACCGTGTTGAGCTTAGCGACCGGAGAGAAAGTCTCGTCATAGTCCAGCCCCTGTTGCTGGGTGAAACCACGAGCAACCAAACGAGCTTTGAGGCGATCAATGGTCCCATCAGGAGCATGTTTAATGACGAAGACCCATTTGCACCCAACATGTTTCTGGCCGGGAGGAAGGGGCACCAAGGTCCAAGTCTGGTTGGCCCAAAGAGCAGCCATCTCGTCTTCCATGGCCGCACGCCACCCAGGATGTTGAAGAGCGTCCTGGACAGAAGTAGGAATAGAGACCGAGGAGAGCGAAGTAGCCAAGGTCTGAAGAGGTGGAGAGAGGCGATGGAGAGAAACATAGTCCGCCATTGGATGAGCGGTAGAGGCCGACACCGGAGCAGCAGAACACGGAGAAGCCGAGGTCGAAGCCGACTGCAGAGGAGCAACGAGAGGAAGAGGGCGACGAGTATAGACCCGAATGACGGGGGGTTGAGGAGGGTCAAGGGTGGGAGGAGGCGGAGGGATGGTGGGGGGGGACTGGACGGGGATCACCGGCCGTGGGAGGGAGGGTGTTGTAGGAGGTGGTGGTAGAAGTGGTGACAAAGGGGGGGGGGGAGAAGGGTTGATCCTCCCGGAAAGTAACATCAGCCGATACAGAGATCTTCCGGGTGAGCGGAGAGTAGCAAACATAGCCCTTTTGGGTGCGGGAGTAGCCGACGAAAATTTGTTTGGCCGCACGGGGATCCAGTTTGTAAAGAGTAGGGCCCAGGTGATGGATAAAGCAAGTACATCTAAAAACCCGGGGGGTGAGGGGGAAGGCAGGTGTGGAGGGAAAAAGAAGGCTGAAGTGGGTAGCGTTCTGGAGAACTGGAGAGGGGAGACGGTTGATAAGAAAACATGTAGTGGACATCGCAAAGTTCCAGAAGACTTTGGGAACGTGCATGTGAAGCATGAGGGAGCGAGCAACATCGAGCAAGTGGCGGTTCTTTCGTTCGGCGACCCCGTTTTGTTGAGGGGTGTAGGGACAAGAGGTCTGGTGAACAATACCGAAGTTTGCGCAGAGAGTGGCAAACTCGTGGCTAGTGTATTCCCGGGCATTATCAGAGCGGAAAGTTTTAATGGTGGTAGAGAATTGCGTACGAGTCTCTAACACAAACGCCTGAAAGACACGAGGAAGCTCAGAGCGATCATGTAGGAGATACAACCAAGTAGTGCGAGAGTAATCATCAATAAATGTTAGAAAATAACGATAACCAGAAATGCTAGAAACTTTATATGGTCCCCAAATATCAGAATGTATTAAATCAAACGGAGCAGAGCTCCAAGTACAATGAGCGGGATAAGAAGAGCGAGACTGTTTGCCAATAATACAAGAATCACATTTAAAAGCAGGAAGAGAAAGGTCTGGAAGCGCCTTCTGGAGGATAGGTAGAGGGGCATGCCCAAGCCGACAATGCCAATCAGACGAGGAAACAGAGGAAAGGGAGGTGGGAGAGACATCGAGGAGGTAGAGCCCGTTCTGCAGCCGACCCCTACCAATGGTAATCCGCGTCTGCCGATCCTGTATCAAAAAACCAGAAGAGGTGAAGGTGATAAAGCAATTCATATCAGTAGTAAGACGACCAACAGAGAGTAAATTAAAAGGTGAGGCTGACACATAAAGAACGGAACGAAGAGAGAGAGAGGGAGGGAGGAAGAGATCCGCGCAGCCGGAGACCGGGACAAGCGCACCATTGGCCACAGTAATAGACGGGGGATGAGCAGCAGCAGAGAACTGGGGCGGCCGCAAGGAAGTGATGTGGTGGGTGGCTCCCGAGTCCAGGATCCAGCGAGAGCTGGAGGAAAGACAGGCAGTACCTGCAGTGGAGGTGGAGACAATACCTGCATGGGAGGTGGAGGCAATGGAAGCAGAGGGTGGGTTGAGGAGCCCCTGGAGTTGTTGCAGCTGAAGGCGAAGAGCCTCAAGATCCGTACCAGTCGGAGGAGAGCTATCGGTAACAGCAGCAGTAGGCGGGCGAGGAGGGTAGCCATGTTTCTTGTGACAGACTGCTTCAGTATGGCCATCCAGGCCGCAGTAGGTGCACTTGGGCCGTCCGCGGCCACCACGGCCCCGCCCACGGGAGCCCGTACGGCCACCCCGAGTAAAAGAGGGTTGTGGAAGTAAAGGAGGAAGGGCCTGCTGAAGAAGGGCCGGCGAGGGTGGTGCAGGAGCCTCCGGTGGAGGTGGTACGCGAAGTAACATCGAGCAGACATCAGAGAAGGAAGGGTTAGTGGGTGAAGCCAGAACCTGGGCCCGAATACTGTGCAGGTGTGGCGGGACGCGAGCCATAATCATAGCAATACAAACAGCCTCCTTCTGGGCGCGTTGGGCAGCGAGATCAGTAGTCGCGGGCTGGTGCTGAATCCAGGCTTCCGTGAGAGTTTTAGCACGGGCCACGAAGGAGGTCATGTTCAGAGCTTTGCCAACATCCAAGGCTTGAAGATCAGTGATGATGTCAAAAAGGTGCTGAAGGCTGTCCTTCCCGGAGTACAACGAATGAAGTTCATCCCACATGGCTTTGGCGGTCTCATGATACATGATCATCTGGTACGACTCACCCTCCACCGAGTTCAGGATCCAGGTCTGGACGCGACCGTCATTGCGGAGCCAATCATCAGTAGGAGGAGTTGGTGAGCCCTAGGTAAGGTGACGGGCAAGACCCTTGGCCTGTAAGACCCGGCGGACGGAGTGGACCCAGGAAATGAAGTTGGACTTGCCAGAGAGGGAAATAGTAGTAATCCGAAGCTCATCACGGAGTTCGAGAGGAGCCACGTGGTCGGCCGGGGGTTGAGCGGTAGTGGAGTCGCTGGAGGACATGGCGACTGAGGAGGAGCAGACAGCAGGGCTCGGAGAGAACAAACCGCGCGGCAAGCAGTGGGAGAAGGAAGGTCGCGGCGGACTGGAGGTCGCGGCGAACTGAGTGAGGCCGCGGCGAACAGGAGCAGTCCGCGAAAGGAGGTCGCGGCGAGTTGGAAGAGGTCGCAGATCAGTGGAGCAGATCGCAGCTGTTGAGAGCAGAGCTGGAGCAGTCCGCGACAGAGGTCGCAGCGGTTTGGAGCAGAGCTTGGAGGAGGTCGCGGCGAACTGGGGGCAGGCCGCGACAGAGGTCGCAGCAATGTGGAGCAGATCGCAAGAAAGAAGCCACGCAGCAAGAGAAGAGCGCACAGTGGATACAAGGAGAGCCCGCAACGGACAGGAGCAGTCCGCAAGAGACTGCGGATAGAGAGTCCGCGAGCACAGAGGCTCGAGCGGACAGAAATAGAGCGAGCTAGAGGGAGCAGTCCGCGAGCAAAGAGGCTCGAGCGGACACAAACAGAGAGTGCAGCGGACAGGAAGGATCGTCCGGAGCGGATAGAGAGAGGTGGGCCCCACGAGTCAGAGCAGAAGATGACTATAAGAAGTCTGAGGAGGGTGGAACCACGGAGGGAGAGAAGAGAGGCGGAAGCAAAAGGGCAGTCCGCACGAGACCAGAGCGGACAAGAAGGCAGTCCGCAGGGTAGCCGAGCGGACAGATGCAGAGGGGCAGTCCGCAGAGAAGCGGATGCAGAAGGGCAGTCCGCAGAGAGGCGGATGCAGAAGGGCAGTCCGCAGATAGGCGGATGCAGAAGGGCAGTCCGCAGAGAGGCGGATGCAGAAGGGCAGTCCGCAGAGAGGCGGATGCAGGAAGGCAGTCTGCAGGAGACCGGACAGACAAAAAAAAGGCAGGTCGCAGCTAGAAGGAACCTGGCTCTGATACCATGTTGAAAGTGCCCAAAGCTTGTATGTATTATTCAAGTGTGTAAATACAAGGAGAGAATACAAATATATAGGAGAGAAGAGAGAAGAATAAATCTTATACATGATGTGGGACTAAAGAAGGAGGAGGAAAAATGGGCCATCAAATGGGCCTTTTACATGGGCTTTTCTAATAAATAAGAATTTGTAATACAATAAAAAGTAAATCCTTTCAAAAAGTATTGTTGTTATCCGTTACTATTTATAAAGAAATCCAATATTATACCATACTTTTAATTTTAGTCGTCCAATATGCACTCATATCAGCTACTACTTTTTTTGTGGGATTGAAATATCATGTCTCACTGTACAAGCCTTATGAAATATTATTTAAATTTTATTTAAACCTTGTGAAAATTTGTTTTTCTTCTAGGAATTTCTTCTACGAAAATCGTTTACATCATTGACGGAGATGTCTATAAACACGCGCTAGGTGCTACATTGGAGAGGTTTCATCACGTACCTGGAAGTTAAGAAAAACTTTCCCTCCGCAACCAAAAGACAGAGCGAAGTATTAGGAAATCATCACTTGGAGAGTAGTAGACTTGTGGGGGCGGGGGGGGGGGGGGTCAAGATTTCAAGATACCCTTTCCCTAGTACCCATGAGGTCATATTTATAGACAAATTCTGTGTGTGGTGGTGTGTGTGTGTGGGGGGGGGGGAGTATGTGTGAAGACCCTTATTCCGGGCTTCCCAAAAGATTCGAGAATCGAACGTAATTTCAATAAAAAAATCACAACATTAAACTATAGTACAAAGATCATGAACACCAGAAATTTTATTCATTAATTTATTCATATACAATAGTTGATACAGAGACTACGAGTATTTATCCATTATAATATGCACAATCATAATCAGTACAAGAGGCTCTGTCTTTCCTGAGCTTCTTCAATTCCTATAAAATCTTTAGCCATACATTCACAAATTATTGAAAACCTCTCTCTGATACCAAATTGTGAAGACCCTTAAAAGATTTGAGAATCGAACGTAATTTCAATAAAAATATCGCAGCATTAACCACAGTACAATCATGAACATCAGAAATTTTATTCATTAATTTATTTATATACAATAGTTGATATAGAGACTACGAGTATTTATCCATTATAATATGCACAATCATAATCAGTACTGTCACGACCCGTCTCGACAGAAGTCAGAGTGCGCTTTGAGACGAGTCGTGATGCCATAGGCATGGGCAGAAAGAAAGCCATGCCTGGTAAGGCGTGTGCAGAGAACACTAAAAGTAGCTTTAAAACAATTAATTTGGAGAAAAACAGTTTGATTTTTTTATGCGAAATCTTTCAAGTTTTAAATGTATATGTATTTTGTAAAATTCATGTTTTTCAGGCTATTACTATAGTTTTCATGTCATTATGATGCAACAGAGAGTGCACATGCGTTATATTCAGATTCTAGTACATAAATATTTATATAGCTTAACAGTTGTCCATGATTTCAGAGAAAATGTCTGATTGTAATTGTTACATAAAAAAAATATTTGACAGTATAAGAAATGTAAACATAGAACCTGGAACTTAATGCTGATCGGGCTCGAGTACCGGGCGCCGCTGCACGAACGCTAAGACAATTCCAAAACAGAAAGGAAAAGTCTCAGAACATTGAAATAAACAGAATGAGCAAAGTAAAGTACAGAACAGTAACAGAAACAGAAAAACATGAGTGTGTCACTATCTCATGAAGCAAAAATTATTCAAGACAAATAAATAACATAGCTAAACAAAACAAGTTAGTTTATTAGACTACTCCGGAGAATAGCCTAAAATTATTTATATAAAATGTTGTAAGTCGAGATCGATGAAGTGTGTAGGTGCTATAGCGGACGCACATGGCTCACTGTCAGATCTGAGTCCAAGTCTTATCGGAAAAGTAATCATGTTTGCCGTGACCATAACAACAGACAGATGCTCAGTTAGACGTTACAGTTCAAGGATCTGCTACAACCACGGATTTGTTTTCGAGTTTCATACGAGATTATTTATCATATTATTTTATGACAATATTATGAGAGGAAACTTCAGATCGTGAAACAGATTCACGTCAACGAGAAAGATCAGATTAAAAAATAAGCTTTACTCGGGTCTTACAATCAATAGACATCAGAAACCAGACAGACATAAGAAACCAGACAGACATCAGAAACCAAACAGACATCAAAAACCGGAAAATTTTTCGAGTGAAAAGTAAAGGTAAGTTGAAGTGTATTGGATCGAAGATGTCAAGAATTCGCCTAGGTTAACAATTTTTAGGGCACAGTTATCTTCCAAGAAAAACATACGTTCACTAGCGAGCATGATGTAGAAGCACCAAACATATATTTGTTATTCATAATTCGTTACAAGTATGATTTTTCAATTCAAATGTGTGAACGGTACGAGCGTGACATAACTCAACCATCTATAAATCCCTAGCTAGGAGCCTTAACAATGATCATTCAAGATACCCTTTCCCTAGTACCCATGAGGTCATATTTATAGACAAATTCTGTGTGTGGTGGTGTGTGTGGGGGGGGGGAGTATGTGTGAAGTCCCTTATTCCGGGCTTCCCAAAAGATTCGAGAATCGAACGTAATTTCAATAAAAAAAGTCGCAACATTAAACTATAGTACAAAGATCATGAACACCAGAAATTTTATTCATTAATTTATTCATATACAATAGTTGATACAGAGACTACGAGTATTTATTCATTATAATATGCACAATCATAATCAGTACAAGAGGCTCTGTCTTTCCTGAGCTTCTTCAATTCCTATAAAATCTTTAGCCATACATTCACAAATTATTGAAAACCTCTCTCTGATACCAAATTGTGAAGACCCTTAAAAGATTTGAGAATCGAACGTAATTTCAATAAAAATATCGCAGCATTAACCACAGTACAATCATGAACATCAGAAATTTTATTCATTAATTTATTTATATACAATAGTTGATATAGAGACTACGAGTATTTATCCATTATAATATGCACAATCATAATCAGTACTGTCACGACCCGTCTCGACAAAAGTCAGAGTGCGCTTTGAGACGAGTCGTGATGCCACAGACATGGGCAGAAAGAAAGTCATATCTGCTAAGGCTGGTGCAGAGAACACTAAACGTAGCCTTAAAACAATTAATTTGGAGAAAAACAGTTTGATTTTTTTTATGCAGAATCTTTCAAGTTTTAAATGCATATGTATTTTGTAAAATTCATGTTTTTCAGACTACTACTATAGTTTCATGTCATTATGATGCAACAGAGAGTGCACATGCATTATATTCAGATTTTAGTACATAAATATTTATATACCCTAACAGTTGTCCATGATTCCAGAGAAAATGTCTGATTGTAATTGTTACATAAAAGAAATATTTGACAGTACAAGAAATGTAAGCATAGAACCTGGAACTTAATGCTGATCGGGCTCGAGTACCGGGCGGCGCTGCACGAACGCTAAGACAATTCCAAAACAAAAAGGAAAAGCCTCAGAACATTGAAATAAACAGAATGAGCAAAGTAAAGTACAGAACAGTAACAAAAACAGAAAAGCATGAGTGTGTCAGTATCTCATAAAGCAAAAACTATTCAAGACAAGCAAATAACAGAGCTAAACAAAACAAGTTAGTTTATTACACTACTCCGGAGAATAGCCTAAAATTATTTATATAAAATGTTGTAAGTCGAGATCGATGAAGTGTGTAGGTGATATAGCGGACGCACATGACTCACCGTCAGATCTGAGTCCAAGTCTTATCGGAAAAGTAATACTGCTTGCCGTGACCATAACAACAGACAAATGCACAGTTAGACGCTACAGTTCAAGGATCTGCTTACAACCACGGATTTGTTTTCGAGTTTCATACGAGATTATTTATCATATTATTTTATGACAATATTATGAGAGGAAACTTCAGATCGTGAAGCAGATTCACGTCAACAACAAAGATCAGATTAGAAAATAAGTTTTACTCGGGTCTTACAATCAACAGACATCAGAAACCAGACAGACATCAAAGACCAGACAGACATCAGAAACCAAACAGACATAAAAAAACGGAAAAATTTTCGAGTGAAAAACAAAGGTAAGTTGGAGTGTATTGGATCGGAGATGTCAAGAATTCGCCTAGGTTAACAATTTCTAGGGCAGAGTTATCTTCCAAGAAAAACATACGTTCACTACCGAGCATGATGTAAAAGCACAAAACATATATTTGTTATTCATAATTCGTTACAAGTATGATTTTTCAATTCAAATGTGTGAACGGTACGAGCGTGACATAACTCAACCATCTATAATTCCTTAGCCAGGAGCCTTAACAATGATCATTCAAATCTATTCATGCTCGTACTCAAGCTTACTGTCCTCAAATTGTTCATTAAACAAAATGCAAATTCTCAAATTGAATATCCAATTGACTATCATTCACTAACTCGTCTCCCAATTACTCAAATATCATTATTTACATTCACGACTCGTGCTAATTCTATCGTGTGAACCTCAAACTGGGAACACGTCTAATAAATGATTCAATGTCTAAATTTAACTGACAAACAAGCTATCGAAGGTTGATTCATCTAAACATAAGATCAGACAAAACAATTAAGTTCAATATCTGCAAGAGAGAAGTGATCTCTACTTGCCTCAAAGAAGCTGAAGCTGACGGAGGAGACCAAATTGCGACACAAGCGAAATCAAAAAACTTGATATCAGACCTGCTGAAGCACCACCATATACGACAATGAGTTATCAAAACCCTAACGTTAGCACGAAAAATAAATTAAGATTCAAATAAGAGAGGGACTAAGAAATTTACCTCCCTCAAAAGTGAGGGGAGAAGAGATTCCACGCGGATACGGAGACTTGGCGGCGAATAGGTTGCGAAAACCCTAAATCAGAGAGGGCTTTGGAGGAATTCCATCAGTAGGAACGAGGAGGGGCACTGGAAAACACACATACACAAGGGTTAGACGACTACGGTAGGGGCAAAAATCATGGATCAAAAAATATATGAAATCGGAGCACAAACTATGCAAAAAGACTCATGGAAATCTGAATAGAGATGAATAAGAGGGGAATCTTACCAATAGGAATCAAAACCGGGACCAAAGAAGAGAGGGAAGAAAACCCTAGGCGCTCTTCTTGCAAAATCGACCCAATCAGAGAGGAAGAGGGCTGCCGAAGGAAGGGGAGGCGGCTGCCTTCGCTGATCGACGAAGAGGAGGCCTTGCCGACCCTCTTGAAGGGAAGAGATGAGGCTGCTGCACTGAGGAGGGGGCTGTCTGCCCTTGGAGAGGAGGGAATAAGGCCTTCCTTGACTTGGGGAGGAGAAGTTGGTGGCTGTTGCAGGCCTTTGGAGGAAAGGAGACGATCGGCCCTTGCAGAGGAGCTGAAGCAGCCGACCATAGCAGGAGTCGTCGGCGGCTACGACAGAAGGAAACAGGAGGAGCTCGCGGTGAGCAGGGAGGCGCGGGAGCAGGCGGGAGGCGGGATCGGGAGAGCCGATGCCTAGCGTGCGGCTTGCGTGAGGCGGAGAAGAGCGGCTTGTGGTTTGCGGGAAGAGCGGGATCGGGAGAAAACCTAGCTGCTGGGAGGAAATGATTCTATCGGGGGGGGGGGGGGTGGATCGGCTCGGGTTAGGTTAATAAGAAGGGAAAAGAGGTTTTTATAATAGTATTGTTATTATTAGTCTTAAAACCGGGTTGTTACAAGTACAAGTGACTCTATGTCTTTCCCGAGTTTCTTCGATTCCTATAAAATCTTTAGTCATAGTTTCGCTAATTCTTCAGGGGAAATCCTTTGCGGTGCACTTAGAGACGCTCCTGTTGCCCAAAAAATGTATCCATGAATGGTTAGTCATAAAAATATGACTATGTGAGAAAAGTACTTCATGAAATGTTATACATACAGGTAATGAAGGTAACAATATGCATACATCACAATAAACGATAATTCTCATAATATTTGCTCTCAATACTGACACTTAACCTGCCTCTTAATTTTAGTTATAAAAAATAAGAAATATTAAGGTATGTAAACTTAAATTGGGCCCCACCCCTATGGAGCAAAAGTGTATGCACACCCCTACTGGTGAATCCATTAGTAGATAATCTCTACATCATAGGATTCAAATCTTTAACATTTACTTATGCAGAGTTTTATTATTCTTATCTTATGATAATTTTCATAAAAAACAGGTGTTTTAGAAATAAAACTTCCCCTCAGAAATTTGTATCAATTAAGTTTTCCTCCATCCACATTTACTTTATAGTGATATATCATTGAGTTAAACACATATGCACAGACAGTAATTCTTTAAAAGTATAGTAGGATATATGAAAAAAAATATTTGAATAAACATAATTTAAGAAATAAGAAACTCACCAACCCCTACCCTTTATTTGCATTCTTATTTTCATTATCGTCACGCTTATCATGAGACGTCATCCTCTTGTTTCTCGGTCTCGGAAAACACTGAAATAGCACACACTTTTATTTGGGTTGCGTCTCTTACACTCGTGGCGATTAAAAAATTTTTTGTTTTGACGTTTGCTAAAAGAATAAAAGAAGTGATAAATCGGAAAGCCCAAAACATAAGCAAAATGATCTTACAACTCATAATAGTCCAAAATGAAACAAAAAAGCTCTCTTAAAATCAGCCCCCAACCATTGCTGTACAACCATAATAACACTTAAAAACTTCCTAACCAATCCCCAAAATTGCTGTCCAGCAAGATATATGACTATTCAGCAGAGTATAAGACCCAAAACAGTGACTAACTACCATAAAACAGCCCCAAAAATGATTATCCAGCACAAAAGAGTAGAAAAATAGCTTCTAGACCCTATCCAGAAAACCCAAAATAGCAACTAAGAGCACCAATATGAGCCAAAACAGCAACCCTTTCATGGCTCACAAGACAACACAATTTCCCCCATAACTAGTGATAATAGCCAATTTTTAGGAGGAGGGAGGAGGTGTTGCACAACCGTTCCATCGAGGACTGCAGAGGTCCAATCACGTCCTTCCAAATTCTCCAAAGGAGGTACCGAAGGAGGTAAAAAAGTAGAGGAAGAAGCAACAACAACTCCAAAACCAGCAGCAGCACACCCTAAACCAGCCACACAAAGTGGCAGTATAGGGACGATGGCTCAAATCAACGACACATCACAAAAGAAAGAGAGGAAGGGAGAGAGCTTGCAGGAGATAGTAGCAGAGCACAGGCACGAGATCCACGACCCAGAGGTAGCAACACAGAGCAGCAACACAGAGCAATGACACGGGAACAATGACGCAGAGCAACGACAACAGTGCAACAACTAAGAGGAGGAGAGGAAGAGGTGAAACATCAGCCAGGAAGGAAAATCAGAGCACGAGAAGAAGGAGAAGCCGGGAGCAACATCCGGGATTCAGCCAAGGTTGTCAGGATCGAGATTCTAGATGAGAACATTTTGAGGTAGGATCGTATCAGATAGTAGGTTCAGATCGAGGATCGGTTTATAAAATCAGGATCCTATGATCTGGATCGCGATCCTGACAACCTTGAATTCAACGACTGAGAACAACACAGAGACCGAATGCGGAAGAATGAAAAGGGCTCATGCTCATTTTATTAAACACAGTAAGCGATCAACAATAGTAAGGAGCCAAATACATCAATACACCTATCCAGGTGCCACCCAAGTAAGCCCAACTTAAACCATCAGCCAACACATGGCTTGGCGAAGTGTCAAACCAAACCTAAATCAGTCACACCTCATAATTCCATGTGTCAAATGTATAAGCCAGCACAACGCCCAGCTAACATAAGCTCATTTCACTAATGGCAGTTCACATACACCAATAATCATTTGTTTCAAGTTAATAAAATAAGACATGATATTTTTGGCTAATAGCACCCCCAATGAAAATTTTAATTAATAAAATAAAACGAAGCTTAAAAGAAAACATCTAAAAAATATACAAAAATTCGTACTGCATGCGTTCTCATCATCAGGGGAAAATATTAAAATATTTCGCATATTTTTGGATCGTCACAGTATGGATGCGAGAATAACCTACCCATGCGATATACCTGCTACGCGACTTAGAGAGGATCCCACTTACTAGATGACTAAGAGGCAGCTACTTGCCTATAGGGAATTGTGATGGCTACTCGCCGGTACAGGCGATTTGCAAGGTATATTCGCCCTTGCTCTTTGAAGTTGACTTTGACCTCTTCTGCTTGCGTGGCCTGGACTGGCTCACCCTCGGCGAATACGAGTTGTACAAAGCACATGTGGCCACTAGATTTGTGAAGGATCATGGACCTGAACATATAAAGCAACGACCAAATGTTATAGATTTATATAAATAGTCTAATATCATTAATTAACGGTACTCTTGGATGTAACGGCTAATAGCCGGTTGGAAATTATAAATACCCATTAAGAACTCTGTAATAGTTAATGAATGATTATGAAGTTAATTACTTGTTTTACCCCATTTTCTCTATCTTCTTCTATATTCGTTTGCCCTACCTCCGACAGGCCCTTCTTGGTCTTTTGTTTGCTTCTCTTAGAGATTAGAACAGTAACAAGTGCTACATTTTGATGCCCTCGTTGAGAGAGATCGATCCACTCAACCGCAATAAGCGATGAACTTCGATCTAAAGATGGCATCAATGAACTCAAGAACACATTATAGGATGAACAACAAACAAGGAATATGCAACTGGAAGAGATCAATCAAAAGTTCAGCGCAGAGTTACAGATCAAAGAGAACTCTCGGTGCAACAAATTATTGATACTCAAGAACAAGCGACAAAACAAATCTCAAACAGATCGGTCAATTATGAACATAGATGATGACCCAGTTCAACAATATTCAAAAATTGCTGGAAAATGGTGGCGGAAACAATCACTTTCAAAGAAATTTAGAATACCAGCAAAAGCAATCTTCGAATAACAACTATAGATTGTGATCACCAGCTCTACCAGTTAAAGAATCTTAAGATTGGCGGAAGTACGTCCAACCAAAGAATACAAAAACCACAACCGTGCAATCTTAATGTGGCATTCTTGAGACAAATTCGCAAACACAAGCAAACCGGGTTATGAATTTTTGACCTAACCATCTTGTTCATGTACAATGTCTACGATTTTTGAAAGGAGATCTCGTAATGTAACATCACGGTTCAACCCCGGTCCGACCGGTCCAACTGATCGGGCCTTGAACCTTTCATCTCACCGGTTCGTTCTCCAGCCTGATTCTTAAAACCATGGCTACGACATTCTGTTGTGGAGTATAAGCACACAAAGTCTGATGGGCAATACCAAACTCGATGCACATATTTGAGAAGGTTCGGCTGGTATACTATGTGCGTTATCTTTTTGGATAATTTTTAAGCAAGTGGAAAATTGAGTGCGATTCTCCGTAAGAAATTTTACGGAAGCTCGATGGAAGTTCGGCACAATCACGAAGTACAACCAGGTAACACATGAGTAATCATCAATAAATGTTACAAAATAACGATAACAAAAAACATTAGAGATTTTATATGGTCCCCAAATATCAGAATGCACTAATGAAAAATGAGTATCGCTCTGAGTACAGGGAGAAGTAAAAGATACACGATGTTATTTGTCAAAAATATAGGATTCACAGGAAAACTCCTGAAGAGGAACATCTGGAAGAGCTTTCTTGATAATCTAGAGAGGAGCATGCCCAAGAAGACGATGTCAATCAACAAAGGAGATAGTGGAGAGAGCGGTAGGAGGAACATCAAGAAGATATGGCCCGTTGGACAGCCTCCCCCTAACAAGTATATTCTGCGTTAGTCGATCCTGCACAACAAAGGAAGAACGTGAGAAGGTTATACAACAATCAAGGTTCAGAGTAAGACGGCTAACAAAGAGTAGATTAAACGGGGATCCCGAAACATGAACAACCGACGATAACGAGAGGGATAGAGTAATAGGCATATGAGCAACACCAGAAACTGGGGTCGTGTGGGACACATTATGAACCTGGGATAATCAGAATCTAAGTATTGAGGTTGTAAGACCGCCCCCCTGCCAAGGAGGTGACCCGATCTTTGCCCAGAACCGCCGCCTTACGGTGACACTAACACACGGACTAGTCGACACCGCAAGACGCCGATCCTGCCAGCTAGTATGATCATTCAACCTATCGACCAATCGAGAATAGAAGCATGCACATAGTAAGTAAAACTAGCAAGTCCACAGAGTCACAGTACCATATCATCATATATGTAATGAAAAGTACAATAGTCCACAATGAGTACGAAATCGAGAGAAGGGCTTATGCCCTGTACATAGCAAATCAAATCTCTCTAACAAAACAAATCTATGCGGAAGCAAACTCTATCACAAGTACACTTGTCCTCACCTGACGACGAGCTGCAGTAGTAGTAGGTGGTATCAGCTCCTTATGTCCTGTCACCTCGTCCTGCTGGTCGTGCTGGAGCTCCAGCTCCTCGAGCTCCTACGGTCACAACCGACCGTTAGTCATAGTCACACAGGAACTCAAGCAATCTCCGCTGACGCAGATTTAGATCCTTCCACGTGTCAATATATTTGAGGTTCTTGTGATCTGGGAAGATATCACAATGAACCTCAAACAAGTAATGCCTCCAAGTCTTTAACGCGAATACCACTGCCCCGAGCTCCAAATCATGTACGGGGTAGGTCTGCTCGTGCTTCTTCAGCTGTCTCGAAGCATAAGCGATGACATGTCCATGCTGCATCAGAACTGCACCAATCCCCTGATATGATGTGTCAGTATAAATGTGACATCTTTCATTCCTAGATGGAAGTGCACAGATGGGGGAAGAGGTGAGCCTGTCCTTCAACTCCTGGGACGCTGCTTCGCACTTCTCGGTCCAATTAAAAACCGCATCCTTTTTCGTCAAGGACGTGAGGGGGAGTGCTACCCTTGAGAACCCCTCCGCAAACTTGCGATAATATCCCTCCAGTCTCAAGAAACTGCGTATATCTGAAGCTGACTTTGGCCGCGGCCAATCTCGAACTGTTTGTACCTTGGCCGGGTCTACGGCCAACCCAGATCCACTGATAGTATGTCCCAAGAATGCTACCTCCTGCGGCCAGAACTGGCGCTTGGAGAACTTTGTGTATATTTGATGCTCTCTTAGCTTGCCCAACACCAATGTCAAATGCTGGGTATGCTCCTCCTTTGTCAGGGAGTAGATCTGAATGTCGTCAATGAAAACTATAACAAATCTATCCATGAAGGGCTCGAAGACACGGTTCATCGGACTCATGAATGTGGAAGGTGCATTCGTGAGTCCGAAGGGCATCACTAGGAACTCGTATAGGCCGTACCGAGAACTAAAGGCTGTCTTCGGGATATCCTCCTCCTGAATGCGCAGCTGATAGTACCCGGACCTCAAATCCAGCTTGGAGAACTAAAAGGCTCCCTGTAGCTGATCAAAAAGCTCGTCGATCCGGGGCAACGAATACGTATTCCGGACTGTCAACCAGTTCAGCTCTCGGTAGTCGATGCAGAGCCGCAACGATCCATCCTTCTTCTTAACGAATAACACCGGTGCTCCCCACGGTGATGAGCTCAGTCTGATAAATCCTGACTCCACCAGCTCCTGCAACTGGGTACTGAACTCCGCTAGCTCTTTGGGGGCCATCCTATACGGTTCCCGAGATACGGGCCTCACTCCCGGCACCAACTGAATCCGGAAGTTCATATCCCAAGTCGGTGGCAATCCTGGCTATTTCTCCAAAAATACGTCGGAGAAATCCCGAACCACCGGGATATCAACAATAGAAGCTTTTGCTCCCGCCATCTCGAAGCAGATGATGTATACCTCCTCCCCTTGCTCATAGGCCTTGACAGCCTGTATAGATGATAATAGAAGATAGAAGACATGTCTATTACCTTCAATGACGATGTCGGTGTCCTCATGCCGTAAGGTGATCCTCCTTGACGGGCAATCGATCCGGGCGTGGTTCCAGCGCAACCAGGTCATGCCCAAGATCAGATCGAAGTCCGTCATTCTCAAAATGGTCGTCGGCGCTTCGAATGTCTTTCCTCCAATTTCTGCCTCCATGTCTAACGCAAATCACCGGTCGGTGGCCACAGTCGTCCTGTCTCCTCGGGTCGTGTACCTGTAGTGGTTGGGGAGCTAGTACTGCAGGAGGCCCCTGCTCCTGCCTGAAGTTGGGACGATAACGTCCCCGACCCTTCTTGTAGCTCATCACTCTGCCTCTCTGTGAGCCCCTACTGCTCTCCCCGTGGGATGACCCATCCAATGGTCTCTTTCCCCTGCTCTGTACCATCAGCTGGTCTGTCTCTAGCTTCTTAGCCATCTCTATGATCTGCGTTGAAGTGCCATGAGAAATGAATAATAGAGCCTGCTTGGTAGAGTCTCTAAGCCCCCGGTAGAACCTCTTTGCATACTCCTGTCATCCAAATCGTGTATACCCGAGAATCTGGCCAGATGGGAAAATTCTCTCTGGTACTCTGTCACTGATCTGGTCCCCTGTCTGAGGTTCCAAAACCTCTCCTTCAACTCATCTTTATCCGTAACAGACACAAAGTGCTCTATGAAGGCCTCGCTGAGCTCATCCCACGAAATATCTGACAGAGCCCTATCTGCATATGTGGAGTCCAGTATGGACTTCCACCACCTCTTTGCGTGGACATCCAGTGCAAAGTCGCCAAAGGAACTGCCTGTCTGACCTGATGCCCACAAGCATCTGCTGAATGACCTCGAGCCACTCCTCTGTCGTTACCGCATTCTCTGTCCCGTGGTACATCAGCAGGGACAGATTCTTGAAGGCACTCAGCTGCCCTGTCAGGCAGACAGTTCCTTTGGCGACTTCTACACTGGATGTCCACGCAAAGAGGTGGTGGAAGTCCATGTTGGACTCTACATATGTAGATAGGGCTCTGTCAGATATTTCATGGGATGAGTTTAGCGAGGCCTTCTTAGAGCACTTCGTGTCTGTTACGAATAAAGATGAGTTGAAGGAGAGGTTTTTGAACCTCAGGCAGGGGACCAGATCAGTGACAGAGTACCAGAGCGAATTTTCCCATCTGGCCAGGTTCTCGGGTATACACGATCTGGATGACAGGAGGTATGCAAAGAGGTTCTACCGAGGGCTTAGGGACTCTACCAGGCAGGCTCTACTGTTCATTTCCCATGGCACTTCGACGCAGATCATAGAGATGGCTAAGAAGCTGGAGACATACCAGCTGATGGTACAGAGTAGGGGAAAAAGACCATTGGATGGGTCATCCCACGAGGAGAGCAGTAGGGGCTCACAGAGAGGCAGAGTGATGAGCTACAAGAAGGGTCGGGGACGTTATCGTCCCAACTTCAGGCAGGAGCAGGGGCCTTCTGCAGTACTAGCTCCCCAGCCACTACAGGTACACGACCCGAGGAGACAGGACGACCGTGGCCACCGACCGGTGATTTGATTTAGATGTCAACAGCCGGGGCACGTAAGAGCTGACTACCCTCAGCAGTTCCATCCACCACCTCCTCCACCTCTGGTAGCCCCTCCGGCACAGCAGGGCCGAGGACGAGGCCGAGGTCGAGAACATTATGGTAGAGGTCGAGGGAAGGAGCAGATGTACGCTTTGGACCTCGTCGAGCCAAGGAACCCCGAGGAGGTTATTACAGGTACTTAAAATTAATTGCAATTTAGCTTTCATTTTATAGTACTTTACCAACCTCAGTAGAACAACAAATATGATATAATTCAAACAAAAACCCCAGGCATAGTCTTTGTCAGCGGCAAGTCCGCTCATACATTGTTCGATACGGGTGCTTCACACTCGTTTGTATCAGAAGCCTTCCTGTAAGGACTAGCGGGCATAGACCGATTCATAGGCGTAACCAGGAGGGTGCGTTTGTCAGACAGATCAAAGCTATTATCATCTGCCAAGTGTAACATGGAGGCAAAAATTGGAGGAAAGACATTCGAAGCGCCGGTGACGATTTTCAGAATGTCGGACTTCGATCTGATCTTGGGCATGACCTGGTTACACTGGAAGCACGCCCGGATTGATTGCCCGTCAAGGAGGATCACCTTATGGCATGGGGACACCGACATCGTCATCGAAGGTATTAGACCTGTCTCCCATCTTCTATTATCATTTGTACAGTCTGTCAAAGCCTATGAGCAAGGGGAGGAGGTATGCATCATCTGCTTCGAGATGGCGGGAGCATTAGCTTCTATTGTTGATATCCCGGTGGTTCGGGATTTCTCCGACGTATTTCCGGAGAAATTGCCCGGATTGCCACCGATTAGGGATATGGACTTCCGGATTCAGTTGGTGTCGGGAGTGAGGCCCGTATCTCGGGCACCGTATAGGATGACCCCCAAAGAGCTAGTGGAGTTCAGGACCCAGTTGCAGGAGCTGGTGGAGTCGAGATTTGTTAGACCGAGCTCATCACCGTGAGGAGCACCGGTGCTATTCGTTAAGAAGAAGGATGAATCATTGCGGCTCTGCATCGACTACCGAGAGCTGAACCGGTTGACAGTCTGGAATACGTATCTGTTGCCCCGGATCGACGAGCTTTTTGATCAGCTACAGGGAGCCTTTTGGTTCTCCAAGCTGGATTTGAGGTCCGGGTACTATCAACTGCGCATTCAGGAGGAGGATATCCCGAAGACAGCCTTT
Source organism: Platanthera guangdongensis (assembly GCA_039583875.1). Classification (NCBI taxonomy): domain Eukaryota; kingdom Viridiplantae; phylum Streptophyta; class Magnoliopsida; order Asparagales; family Orchidaceae; genus Platanthera; species Platanthera guangdongensis. Next base: position 208,384 of record CM077150.1, on the reverse strand, counting down.
AGTTCTCAGTACGGCCTATACGAGTTCCTGGTGATGCCCTTCGGACTCACGAATGCACCTTCCGCATTCATGAGTCAGATGAACCGTGTCTTCGAGCCCTTCCTGGATAGATTTGTTATAGTTTTCATTGACAACATTATGATCTACTCCCGGACAAAGGAGGAGCATACTCGACATTTGATATTGGTGTTTGGCAAGCTAAGAAAGCATTAGATATACGCAAAGTTCTCCAAGTGCCAGTTCTGGCTGCAGGAAGTAGCATTCTTGGGACATACTATCAGTGGATCCGGGTTGGCCGTAGACCCGGCTTAGGTACAGGCAGTTCGAGATTGGCCGCGACCAAAGTCAGGTTCAGATATACGCAGTTTCTTGAGACTGACGGGATATTATCGTAAGTTCTTGGAGGGGTTCTCAAGGGTAGCACTCCCCCTCACGTCTTTGACGAAGAAGGATGCGACTTTTACTTGGACCGAGAAGTGGGAAGCAACATTCCAGAAGTTTAAGGACAAGCTCACCTCTTCCCCCATCTTTGCACTTCCATCTGGGAAGGAAGGATTTCACATTTATACTGACGCATCATATCAGGGGATGGGTGCAGTTCTGGTGCAGCATAGACATGTCATCGCCTATGCTTCGAGACAGCTGAAGAAGCACAAGCAGAACTGCCCCATACATGATTTGGAGTTCGGGGCAGTGGTATCCGCGTTAAAGACTTGGAGGCATTACTCGTATGAGGTTCATTGTGATATCTTCTCAGATCACAAGAACCTCAAATATATTGACACGCAGAAGGATCTAAATCTGCGTCAGCGGAGATAACTTGAGTTCCTGTGCGACTATGGCTAACGGTCTGTTGTGACCGTAGGAGCTCGAGGAGCTGGAGCTCCAACACGACCAGCAGGACGGGGTGGCAGGACATGAGGAGCTGATACCACATACTACTACTACTGCCGCTCGCCGTCAGGTGAGGACGAGTGTACTTGTGATAAGAGTTTGCTTCCGCATAGATTTGTTTTGTGAGAGAGAGATTTGATTTGATATGTACATGACATAAGCCTTTTTCTCGTTTCCGTACTCATTGTGGACTATTGTACTTTTCATTACATATATGATGATATGGTGCTGTGACTCTGTGGACTTGCTAGTTTTACTTACTACTTGCATGCTCCTATTCTCGATTGACCGATAGGTTAAATGATCGTACTAGCCGGCAGGATCGACGTCTTGCGGTGTCGACTAGCCCGTGTGTTAGTGTCACCGTAAAGCGACGGTTCTGGGCATAAGACCAGATTATCTCCTTGGTGGGTGGGGGGGTCTTACAAACTGGTATCAGAGGTTTATATCACAGAAATAAGAGACTATGCATTTTTCCATAATTTTCCAAATAATATTACCCCTACTTTTAATTTAAAACTCATAAGAGTAAAATTGTAAATCTACTAAATAAACATGATATAATCCTTAGACAGACTCATAACTTTTTCTAGAGATGTAAAATGTCCTATTATGGTTTGTATCAAATTTTTAGAATTTTACAATTTCAGTAGACCTATATCTCATTTTTATTTCTAAAAGAGCTTATTTTCCAATAATTCAAAATAATAGGATTTTTGATCCCAAAAATCTCAATCTTTCTATGGGAGGTGTAATTTATCCCTATAAGCTTCTGTCCAAAATCCCATGGACATGCATTAGGCCAAATGAGCTAACTTCCCACTTTCCCATTTTACTTTTGGCACACTATTTACAAATCTATCTCCACCATGCATGTTGGATTTCCCCAACTTACAGAGGTCCAAATGGCCTGAAACTTTTACCATTGTCATATAATGACTCAATGACCATGCCACCCAAATTTGGAGGCATTTGGAGAAAGGAATCTTCCTATATCTCATTTATTTGATAATTGATATTTCTATAAAAACTATAGAAAAATACATCCCTAAAATTTTGATTTTTCGACAAGACCTAAGTCTAGCATAAACACATGCATGTCCAAAATTTCACTGCATGTGGACTTAGAATTTGACTTAGGCATCCATTTAAAATTCTGTTCTAGCTTAGGAACAGTCCTAGGAGAACTGTCATACAGGGAGCTTTAGTGCTCCAAATTTCAAGTTTAGGGTGTCAAATTAAAGGTGAGACCTAGATCTACCTTTTTCATGTTGATGACTTCCTCTGAATATGCCTCTACCAGGCCTAAAATTCACTTGCAAGGAGACTGTATAAGTGTGACAGAAAAATACAAGTAAATAATTAATACTAAAGTTTGTATTGCATTTAAATGGACGACATCGGCTCATCTTCCCCAATGAGCCGATGGTCCAGATCATCCCGACCTGTACCCGCTAGATCTTGCATTTTTCGGCCTTCTGGCCGCCGCCACCGCCGGTGATTGTCGCCACCACCTCCATTGAGGTGTTGGCTAGCGTTTCCCGGCGACATGGCCGTCGGAGGCGGCTCCTCCGGCGAACCCGAGCAAGAAGAAAAGCTCGGTAAAATCTCCTCTTCCTCACATGGTATCAGGCTCAATCGAGCCCGATATCTCTCCTAAAAGAGCTAGACAGCTAGCACCGAGGGAGGGGAGGAGAAACAGACCTGTAGCCACGCTTGGCGGCGGGTTTGGTGGCGGTGAGCCATGGCCGACGACTGCTCCGACGAGCTAGCTTGCTTCCTGCTTTCTCCGGCTAATCCCTTGCTCCAGCTATCAATCTCCACCCGTCTTGGCTCACTGAAGGTGATGGTAGGGTGGAATGCAGGTGAGGCTGGCTGGTTTAAGGACTTTGATTAAGAGGAGTTGCTGGGAGTGGCGGGGCATGGCTGGTCGTCATTGAGCATGGTTCCTCCATGCCGCCACGTGTCATCATATTATTGAACCGTTAATCATCACTTTAAATAGGTGTTGACCTTAAGACAATTTAATATTGGACCGCCATTTATTGTTTAAGATAAATCTTCTTGAGAAGATCAACCTATTAAATAGGTTGTTGAAGAGAACCGGGTTCAAAAACACCTTTCCCGAAAACCCGATTCAGGCCGGACAGAGCAAGTACAGCTTATACAGAAAAATACTCCAAGTCTAAAAGCGTTGAGTGGTGTTGACACCACTCAACGCCGTCAACATTCCAGAATTCCCCAAGTCAAAAGCGTTGAGTATGAGCACGCAGAGAGCACAAATGTCTTCACTAGTGGCGGAGGGAGATGAGCATGCAGAGCAACAATGTCTTCACTAGTGGCGGAGGGAGATGCGGTAGTTACGAAAGCAGTAAGATTATGAGGCAGACCATGCCTGTGATAGTAGGTGGCCTTTAGATGACCGTCCCGACCGCAGTGAGAACATTTAAAAAGGGTACAACCACCACGGCTCCATCCTCGAGATTGGTGACCTCCATGAGCCGGTGGACCACGAGCAGAAGGAGCAAGAGTAGCCACGAGCTGTTGGAGGAGTGTTGGAGATAGATTCAGAGCATTCGGGGGGAGTAACTTTCAGAAGCATCGAACAAACGTCCGAGAGGGACAAAGTAATGACATACGATAAGATCTGAGCTCGAACACTATGAAGATGTGGTGGAACACGAACCATCATCATTGCAATCCCAACTGATTTTTTCTGCACACGTTGTGCAACTAAATCCGTGGTGGGAGGCTGATACTGTATCCATGCCTCCACAAGAGTTTTAGCTCGAGCAACAAAAGAAGTCAAGTCACTAGTAGCCCCAAGGTCAAGTGATTGAAGATTGGTAAGTCTGTCGAATAAGTGTTGAAGACTGTGCTTGCCAGAGTAGAGGGAGTGAAGATCCTCCCACATTGCGTGAGCCGTCTCGTGATACATGACCATCCGATACGGCTCAGTGTCCAGGGAATTGAGAATCCATGATTAGACACGCCCATCGTCACGGATCCACTCCTCAGTGGGTGCAGTAGGAGGACTCCTTGTCAGGCGATAAAGGAAACCTTTAGTTTGCAGAACACGACGAACTGAGTGAACCCATTCGACAAAATTCGGTTTGCCACGGAGAGAGATGGTAGTGATCCATAGTTCATCACGAAGCTCAAGGGGAGTAACATTAGCACGTCCAGGAAGAGAGGAAACAGTGGTCGAATCTGAAGCCATGCAGACTCAATACCAAGCCCGGCGACTGGGCGAACTGCCAGAGAGGTTAACAAGAGGCCGGCAGGCCGCAGCAGCCCGCGGTAAGCAGCAACAGACCGAAAGAGCGAACAAAAACCAGTTCACGGCTAGAGACCGCAAGAGCGAACAACAGCCAGACCGCAAGAGTGATAACAAACCGCAGAATGCAGCAACAGACCGCAGCAACCCGGAAAGGCAATAAGAATTAAGGCGACTACAAATAACAAACCAGGCGAGCAGAGAAGGCAGGCAGCCTCAACGAGCAACGAGCAAGAATAGAGGCAACAACAACAAACAACAGACAGGCGAGCTGAGCAGAGAGCACAAAAAGATGCGGTACAGACCGCGGCGGACAAGCACATACCACAGCGGGCAACAACAACAACACTCAAGCCTTTATCCCATTATAGTGAGGTCAGCTATATGGATCCTTTGTGGTTATTGTGCCCTATCTTTTGTCATAATCTCACTAATACTGAAGTACACTATCTTTCCGTATAGTTTCATTCCAAGCTTTTATTGGTCTACCCCTCCCTCGTTTAACATGCCTAGTGACTAGACACTCTCAACGCCTAGCGGGTGCCTCTAATGGTCTCCTGGTACATGTCGGGCAAAGACCAAAAAAACGCAGACCGCCGACAAGTAGCAATGAAAAAAGAACAGACTGTTGTGAGCAAAAAAACATATCGCAGTGAACAATGAACAAAAGGCAGATCGCAGCGAACAACGAGCAGACCGCCAACGAGTAGCAAAGAGCAAAAAATAGTGAACAGACCGCGCCGCGAGCAACAAAGAGCAAAAGGCAACAAACGAGCAGACCGCTGCGAGCAAAAATGCAGATCACAACGAGTAGCAAAGAACAGACCGTAACCAGCAGTCCGCAGAGGGAAAGGACAGGCTGCATGGCGTCGGGTCAATGAGACCCATTAGAGAAGCTATAAAGATACGAGGAGGCCCCAAAAACAGAGGACATCAGCACGACGAGAATCCTGCGGATAAAAAAGGTGCTATCCGCCAGAGAGGAGGCGAGCTGTTAAGAGGAAGCTAGCAACGAACAGACCGCCGCGAGCAGAGAGAGCCGACAACAGCGGACAGAGGAAAGTTGACCACACGGAGAGGGTGCGGTTAGAAAAACGCAGTTTGCCCAGAAGAATCGGTCTGTCGCTCTGATACCATGTAGAAAGAGGAAAAGTGTAAACTTTATGTATTCAAAATCTACTATACACTTTGAGAGAATACACATATATATAGGAGGAGAGAGAGAGAGAGGAGAAGAATCTCAAACTAAAGATGTGAGATAAATCTAAAACTAAGAGGGCCCCAACATGGGCCAAAATAATGGGCCTAAATACATGGCTTTTCCAACGCTATTTATAGCATGCTACCTCAGTACCGGAGCAACATGGCTCTCCATCCCAAAAAAATTGGTCTAGGCTAAGGCTCCGTTTGGGAGGACTTATTTTCAACGGTCATTAAGGTCCGGTACATGCGGTCGTAACCGCTTGACCGCTGAAAATAAGTCCCCCCCAAACGGAGCCTAAATTGGCTCTCCGTCACAAAAAAATTGTGTACTTTATATTAATTATTAGTTTGTTACAAATTGTTATTGAGCTCCGCTGAAAGTTTGCATGTGCTGATTCAAAATCTGCAGAGTTGATTCAGGTAATTAGGCTGCTTTACTACAAGTTCAGTAATATAGCCTATTCATTCTTTTTTTTATTTTTTGTATGACTACTTTGGTGGAGTTCTCTTAAACTATTGATAAAAAATTCCAACAGCATTAGTTAACCTGACAGGAGTGTTGGGTTTGCCAGTTATTAGCTTAGTTTTGATTTGCATAATATGCAGTTTAATGACTTAGTCAGAAAATTTAAAACAAGAAGGCAATAAAAGCATAATGGTGTGGCTGGATGTGCCGTGGAAAACAAAGACGAAGGTAATGTTACATTTCACTGGTTGAGAGTAGTTTTAATTTTACACATAAAAAGTAAAATAATTGGTTTAAGGAATTACAGTTTTAAGCAATTGAGCTGATTCATATGGATATGTTATTATTGCGTGTTAAATTGTTGCTAATTAATTTTAAGAAATTAGATCATTATTTATCCAAAGGAGCTACTTCTGCAAAGCATTCCTAAACCAGAAGCAGATGTAAACGCTGGACAAGCGGTTGAATCTCCGGTCATGGCAGATCGAAGCGTGGTTTCAGAACATAAGAGTAAGGTATGATATGATGATCGGTGCCTATGGTTTGGATTGTAATATATTCTTCATATGTCAATAATATGAGTGACAGACACGGGATTCTGCCCCTACAGAACGGGGGGTCCCTGAGGGCCTGACATTATCCCGACCATGACATTATCACGCCGTGATGACGCTCCCGCGGCTCGAAAGCCCCTGCGTGTTATACTCCGCTCGTCGCTCATTTTTGCGGTGCGCACGGGGTTTTGGGAGCGGCAGTGATAACACATATTTTATTGTAGGTAGAAAACAAAATTTTAAAACTGGACTTTTTTAATAAAGATGAGTAAAATCTAAAACTGAATGTTTAACCAAAGAGTTGTTTTCCCCTTTTAATATAAATAGGTAGTATACACATGCGAATACAGGACCAAGCTGAAACTGGCAGAGGTCAACTATGATTTCTTGAGGAGGTACTGTAAGATGCTCACAGACTAGAAGAGGCCGCTACAGAAAGTGTTGGAGGAGATGAAGGGCCCTCAAGTTTGCAGCTGGGCCATGGCCGCTTCCTTTTGTTGGTGCAGCTGCCTGCGGCCACCTTCATGATGTGCCCCTCATGCGAGAGAATGGCTGAAGCCGGCAATGGAAAAGCTACAGCATTTGTACATAAGGATACTATCGTGATAAATAAGGGTCATGCATACCATTTATTGTTTTATTTATCAGTAGTTTGTATAGACCTGCATTTTTTGTATCAATGCAGTTTTGATAAATTGCTTTCAGCATTTATAAAGTTACAGTTTTGTTAAACAGCTGTGCAGTTTTTATGAACTGCTGTAATATGTTGAGCAGTGTTGGGCTTTTCTTATTTTGTCTTTCATCCAAATATTATCAAGATTGTACTGTCACTCGTGCGTGTGTGTGCATGCGCTCCCGTCCGTGCATGCGTGCACATTTTCGAAGAATTTACAGTTGCCCAGTGTATGAAATGAATTTTCGGGGAAGCTAGGCAGGCACCGACTGTTTTTAGGTGCAAAGTTTCCAAAGAAGTCATGCGGATAGGCGGGCTCGACTACAAGCCCGATCGATCACTCGTGCAGGCCTGGTGGGACCATTGTCAGTTCCATCCATTTTTTTGTGATTCGGCTTTTTAGTTAACGTCGGCATTTTAGTTGAGCAGTTTTAAATTAATGGGCCCGCATGGAGTCAGGCTGAGGCCCACATCAAGCGAGGCATTGCTGATAGATAACTATGCAGAAACAATGGATTTTTTCCCTCTTCCTTTTGAAAATTTTTTGGGTCAGTAGTCTGATCATGAGCATGGTCCGGAGAGTTAATGAGAAGCCCCAAAATACGCTGGTCCCGCGCAAAAGTGTATGACACAAGCCATAAATGTGCGGGCCCCACCTCCTTTGCAGGCTTCTCATTGATGCAGGACCATCAGCATTATCAGACTCTGACCTAACTATTACTCCTCCCTTTTCAGACAAAAGTGGGGAAAACGGATGAAAAAGATTTATTATTGGCCTAATCCCATATCTTTCTTTGTCAGTGTGGTTTAGTTCTATCTATATTGCATCAAAAATGCTGTGATTGAAACGCATCCATTAATTTGTTTAGTTCATTAAATTGCTTCTTATTTACATCTAAAATATTAAGGCTCCGTTTGGGGGGTTTATTTTCACCCGTCAAACGGTTATGATCGCATGAACCGGATTAAGGTCTGGTTCATGAGATCGTAACCACTTGACCGGTGAAAATAAGTCCCCCAAACGGAGCCTAATTCTCTCCGGCTCTCAGATTTTCAAGACTCGGAAATGAATGATTCTCTATGTATAATGCTCCATTTTGCAAGAAAAGAAAATTAATTTTGAACATAAATGTAAATTAAGATTTTTGGGACCAACGGTTTACAATCATTATGTTCATGATAGCGACCTCGGACCCAGACTGAGTCTAAGTTCAAACCTACTTAAGGTTTAGATTAGGATTTATTTCATAATAAAGAGTTGTAGCACTCATAATTAAAATTAATTGAAGGGAACAGTGAAGGACGTAGAAACTTCTTTCAGTGTGAACAGACTTAAAAATTGTTTGATTCATTCTATTAAATCACGCCAAAAACTATTTTTTTCGAACAATAGGGTATTATCAATGATTTAAACCGCGACTAATACAGTTATTTTTTTTAAAAATAGGGTATTAGCCACGGTTTATAGTTTAAATCGTGGTTAATATAGATTTTTTTTTTAAAAAAAGGGTATTAGCCACTGTTTAAATCGTGACGAATACTGTTAATTTTTTAAAATTGGAATATTTGTCACGATTTAAACCGTGACAAATACTATTAAATTTTTTTTTAAAAAAATAAGTATTGGCAGCCGCACATCCTCGTCCCAAGATAGGTCCGCCCCTCAAAGGAAATGGATATGATATTGCGACACGTTGGCAAGCACGATTGCCCGCTAACGTCCAAAAAACAAAGATTTTTAATCATAGTAATTGTTTTTTTTTTTACTTTTAGCAACAGTCAAAAGTAGTAGTAGTTTACGGCAGGTTGGTAACGGATAGGCTCCCTCGCCTCCTCAAATTGATCCGGCGACACGAATCTTGAAGCAACCGGTGCCCGTCGGAGCTGCCATAAATGTCGCCGGTGACGAATATTTCCGACCACCGTAACTGCTCCGTTCTCCTCCCTCGCCCCGCTATCATTATTATCTATCGTACTTGAAGTCATAAACTCTTGAATTCGGTGCCGCGACCGCTTCTCCCACTAGAAGAAGTAAACCTCTAACGAGTTCGTATGCACTTTTGAAGTCCACATCCGTGGAAATTGGTAAGAGGTAGGGTTTTCCGCTTCATAATAAGAGGTTTGGAAGTGGCTGGCTGGTGGCGGATGTTGAAGATTTGTAGCTAAGTGTGCATGAATACTACTGATTTGGAGGTCGTGGGGGAGATTTTGGGTTTGAATTTGTTTGTTTCCACTTGTTTAGATTTCATTGTAAGTTGATGTAGATGGAGAGATGCAAGATGCAGCTGACAGGAGCTGAGTGGTGGCAGTAGCTGAAATGTAGTGATTTCTTTGTTTCTCGTGATTTGGGCAAACTGAAGTAGATAGCTGTATTTGGTATTTAGAATAGGGATGCCGAGTATTAGAGCCCCCGCTTCAAAGCAAACTGCAACGTTGCTGGTTAGTTCTCCTTGATGATGCTTCACTCTAGGGTTTTGATGATGCTGGTTATTATTATTATTGTTATTGGCTGATCCATTTTATTGGTGATAGGTGGCTGTCAAGTGCAGGCCCTTGACTGAAGTAGAACAGCGCCAAAGTAGGAATATTATTCAGTTTGTTGATAAGAAGGTGGGAGGAGCCTTTCACTGTTGATTTTTTCCTTTCCTTTTTTAAATGAAATTTTCAGATGGAAATAGCTGATTGATTCTTCATCTACTTGTTGCAGAATGTAGTTGTTCTAGACCCGGACTTATCCAAAGATTACCTTGACCGAATTCAAAACCGAACAAAAGAGAAAAGATACTGTTTTGATCATGTTTTGGGGCCTGAATGTACAAATGCTGTATGGAAATTCGTTCCTTTCACTCAGTTTCATGCCTTGGATTTTTATTCTACCAACAGAGATTTGGTTTTATTAAATGTTTATGTACATATAACATTTTCTTACATAAATATTATTTATGTGTGTGTGTGCGTGTACATCCAAACTAATAATGTTTAATGTCATGCTTCTTGAATTTTGAAGGATGTGTATAAAAGCGTTTGCTCAACAATTGCTGGGGTTATTCAAGGCCTAAATGCAACTGTGTTTGCATATGGTTCCACAGGAAGGTATCCTTATTATTTCCTATTTTATTAATCTGATATGAGTAGTACTGATTGAATGTTGTCGAAAAACTATCAAAATTTTAATTGTACATTCATGTGCCACTACTATTTAAGCAATGTAGACATATGAACATGGATCTGGTAAAGGAAGCTAAATCCATCTACATCTGCTATTACTGTAAAAATTTCTGAAGGAAGTCGAAAAAAGGTCGCAGGAACGCTCAACCACAACGAAAGCTAAGTAAAAATCAGAAGCAACAACAACACAAGAGTCTCCAATTAAAATTAATAACCTCTTTACAGAGCGAAGTATACATTGCGAGACATGATTCACAATATTGTCAAAGGAAACAAAAAACTGCAACAAGTAAACAGCGCGGACAACAAGCTGTAACCCCACATGCCGCCTAACCGCAAGCTGAGTCCGCCGAAACCATCGAAGTCTGTTACTCGACTTACCTATGATCATGGTTGCTCCGTTACTTCTTTCTCTTCTTCCTTTATGGTGTAGGATCAACAGATGCATAGTGTCATTGGTAGAGGATGACTGTCAAATAAGATTTACATTCTGGTCCTACCTACCTCAGTTTTGTCTTATGTTATTTTTGTTTATTGGCATCAACATCTGGGTCATGCTCTTTTTCCAATACTACAGAAGACTCTTTCTGATTTTACTTTTTCTCTGTGTACCTGTGAATTTTGTATCTATGTAAAACATCATCGTTCCATTTTTCACCCACATTATACTATTAGCGATGCTCTGCTTTCTTTAGTTCATTCTGACATTTTGGGTCCATATAAAACTCTTATTTATCTGGATACTGGTATTTTACTACTTTTGTAGATAATCATTCTCGCATGAGGTGAGCGTATTTACTGCATGATTGCTTTAAGATATTATGCGTCTTTCACTCATTCATTTCTTAAACTCACAATCAATTTTCGACTCATTAAAATTGCTCTGACCGATAATGCTGGCGTTTGCACTAGTCATGAATTCTAGTAGGCGTTCAATACTTTAGGATTCATCCATCAAATGTCATGTGCTTAGACATCGTACTAAAATGGTGATGTAGAGTTAAAAAAGCGTCACGTTCTTGTGGTTGTAAGCTTTCTCATGTTTCAAATGCAGGTTCCCAAGATCTATTGACATTTCGCTGCCGCAACTGCATGTTAATTAATTAATCGCATGCTTTTGACCATTTTGAACTTTGCATCTGCTTTTTCTATCATGGTTCCATGTCCATCATCTTGGTCCTCTTATAGACAAATTGTCACCACGAGTTACTAAATATATCTTTGTTGGGTGCTCTCGAACACAGATGAGATATGTGATAATCTCCCGCGGATTAAAAAACGGTGACATCAACTGATGTTACCATCTTCAAGGATCAAGCCTTCTATTCCTCGTCTCCTTTTGACGACTTACCAATTATTATATTGTATCGCAACGTGTCCATTGACTACCCACCACAAACTGTACTACCGACTACTCTTCCTCTAGTAAATGTGTACTCTTGTCATCGATCTTGTCTAAATGCCCTGGGACAGTCTCCCATTCCGATATCACTCCTTGTACAGTTGATTCGCCCACAATTCCCGCTAAGGACCCACATTCATCTACAATTCATGTGCTCTCTCACTATGTCACCTTTCACTGGTTATCTTCAAAACTTAACAGGTTTGTGACCTCCTTATCATATATTTTCACCCCCTATTCTGTGCAGGAGGGTCTCCAACATCTGAGGTGGAAGGCCGTGTTGGACGTTGAAATGACGACCTTATGGGCTAATTGTATGTGTGATATTGTTTCCCTCCTCCCGACCATCTCGCTTGAGATGTAGATGGGAATTCACTATTAAACATCATCCTGATGAGACTGTTGAGCGCCTCAAAGCACTTCCCATGGTTTGCGGTTTGACTCAATAATATGACATTGTTTATGAAGAAATATTCTCTTCAGCAGCTAATCTTAATATAGTGTGAGTTTTAATCTACTTGGTTCATCGTCATTTGTAGTTGCATCAACTTGATTTCATGAATGCATTCCTTAATGGAGATTTAACGGAGACTGTCCATTTGCAGCAACCTCCGAGATATGAGACCAAGGGGAGTCTCCTGTTCGCCAGCTCAAGAAATTTATTTATGGCCTATAGCACGCCCCTCAAGCTTGGTTTGAATAATTTAGTTAGGTTGTTCGGGATTTTGGATTTACTTAGCGCTCAACAGACTTATCCTTATTTACACGTCGTTGCGTAACGGGCACGATGATCCTTCTTGTGTATGTTGATGATGTTATCATCATGGGCAATGATATGAATGATATATCTAAAGATCAAGAAGCACTTGATCTCAGACTTTCGGACAAATATTTGGGGTGCTTCTAATACTTCTTGGGTATTGTGATAGCTCGTCGACCCAATGAGCTTGTTTTGTCACAACGAAATTAATGCATCTACCTTCTATATGATGCCAACAACTTTGGTTTTAAGTTTGTTAACATGCCTATGGATGCAAACCACAAGTTTTGTGCTCATGAGTTTGGCTCTAATCCTCTTCTTCTAGTTAGCAAGTTTATCTATTTGATTGTCACAACCAGATATCTCATTTGTTGTTGGCGTGGTTAGTCGGTATATGCATGCTACTTAGACATCCCACCTTCATGTAGTCGAGCTGGTTCTTTGGTATCTGAAGAAAGCTCCGGGATAAGGACTTGTGTAGACAACCTTCCTCTTCTCTCTCGTTGATTTCCTATTCTGATGCAGATTATATAGGCTCCCTTGATACTTGTTCTCAGATTTTCAGACCAAAGATTTAGGGCGCTTTTAATACTTCTTAGGTATTGAGATAGCTCGTCGAACCAATGAGCTTGTTTTGTCTCGACGAAATTAATGCATCTACCTTCTATATGATGCTAACAACTTTGGTTGTAAGTTTGTTAACACGCCTATGGTTTCAAACCGCAAGTTTTGTGCTCATGAGTTTGGCTCTAATCCTCTTCTTCTACTTGGCAAGTTTATCTATTTGATTGTCACAACCAGATATCTCATTTGTTGTTGGCGTGGTTAGTCGGTATATGCATGCTACTTAGACATCCCACCTTCATGCAGTCGAGCTGCTTCTTTAGCATCTGAAGAAAGCTCTGGGATAAGGGCTTGTGTAGACAACCCTCCTCTTCTCTCTCGTTGATTTCCTATTCTGATGCAGATTATATAGGCTCTCTTGATGATTGTCAGTCGACAATTGGCTATTGCACATCTGCGGAGATTGAGTATCAATTAATGGTTTTTGTCATTTTTGAACTCACTTGGCTGAAGAGTATTTTTACTAATCTTGGTGTTGCTCTCCCCTCTCCTACAACCCTCAAAACTGATCTTCGATATGTTCACGTTGTTGATCAAATCTCTGATCTCTTCATCAAGGCTTTGCCTCTCCCACTCTATTGTCAGTTTGTTTTCAAGTTTGGCCTCTACAATATGTACGCTCCAGCTTGTCAGAGAGTATAAAAGAAGTGATTGTAAAGCCTAATGTAAAGACCCACCTCCGTGGCCCATTAGGAGAATATTATATAGTTTAGTCCCACATCGTGTTTTGAAGTTTAGGTGTCACTCTTCTCACCTATAAATAAGTTTAGGTGACACTCTTCTCACCTATAAATATGTATACATGTATTTGCATCTACGTGAGTGAAATAATGATTATGTCGTGTCGCTTGTAATTTAAACTGTAGAAATGGAGAAAATCAACCTTGTATATATGTCCACTTGGTACAAATACAAAGAATGAGTACATATATATAGATGAGAGAAAGAGAGAGAAAAGTCCTATACATAATGTGGGACTAAAGAGAGGAGAGAAAAACAATAAATGCTATACAAATGAGCCTAATTTAAGTGGGCTTTTCCAACACTCCCCCGCAAGCTGGAGCGTATAGGTCATATGCACCCAGCTTGGACAAACACTGGTAGAACAGGGTGCTTGATAAGGCCTTTGTGAGGATGTCGGCAACTTGATCAGTTCCTGGAACATGCTTCAATTCAAGTTTCTTCAATTGAACCTTCTCCCGAACAAAGTGACAGTCAACCTCGATATGTTTTGTGTGCTCATGAAACACTGGATTGTTTGCGATGTGTATGGCGGCTTGACTATCACAAAATAGAACAGCAGAGGAGGGGAGTTTTACTCCTAGGTCAGTAAGGAGACTTTCAAGCCATGTGAGTTCTGAGACAACCGAAGCCATCGATCGGTATTCAGCTTCTGCAGAGGAACGTGCTACCACAGCCTGTTTCTTACTCTTCCATGTAATAAGATGACCACCAAAATAAGTACATAACCCACTAGTTGACCTCCGATCGTCCAGGGAACCCGCATAGTCGGCATCAGAATAGGCAACCAATGCGGGAGCAGAGTCAGAGGTTTTGTACACCAGCCCTTGACCCGGAGCTCCCTTAAGGTATCGAAGAATCCGTTCAACCGCTTGAAGATGAGAAGCCCGGGGGGCATGCATGAACCGACTGACAACCCCAACTGCAAACGATATATCCGGCCTCGTGACTGTTAGATAGATCAACTTGCCCACAAGATGTCGATAGTATTCCGGGTTCGGAAGCAGCAAATCGTCATCCGAAGCATGAGCGCATAGTTTGTGATTTGCCTCCATCGGGGTACAAGCTGGCTTGCAACCAGACTGACCAGCATCTTTGAGAAGATCGAGACAATACTTTCGTTGGGAGAGCACCAACCCGTCCGGCCGCCGGGCAATCTCGAGACCCAGGAAGTAGCGAAGGTTCCCCAGGTCTTTAGTTTGAAAAACAGTGCTTAGATGTTGTTTGACGTCTTGAATCCCCTTTGAGTCATCCCCAGTGAGAAGGATGTCATCAACATAAACCAACAGAAGGACGGTGCCAGTGACACGGTGTCGGGTAAAAAGGGAGAAATCTGCAGAACTCCGAGTGAACCCCATGTCCCGAACCACCTTGCTAAATTTGTCAAACCACGCCCGAGGGGACTGTTTGAGACCATAAATGGATTTTTTGAGAAGACATACCCGAGACTCCCCCGTGGTCTCAAACCCGGGCGGTTGGCGCATGTAGACGGTTTCCTGAAGGTCACCATTTAAAAAGGCGTTCTTGATGTCGAGCTGATGAAGGGGCCAGTGGCGGTGCACCGCGACGGAGAGAAGAACGCGGACAGTGTTGAGGTTGGCCACCGGAGAGAAGGTTTCCTCATAATCGAGGCCCTCCTGTTGTGTAAAGCCACGGGCCACAAGACGGGCCTTCAGTCGGGCAATAGTGCCATCCGGAGCATGCTTGATGACGAACACCCATTTACACCCAACAGGGTGTTGACCGGGAGGTAAGGGAACCAAGACCCAGGTCTGGTTGGCCCAGAGGGCCGTCATTTCCTCGTCCATGGCAGCCCGCCAGCCAGGATGATGAAACGCCTCCTGCAAAGAGTTAGGGATCGAAACAGAGGATAATGAGGTGACAAAGTGAAGAAGAGAGGGAGAGAGGCGATGGAGAGAGACGTAATTCGCCATTGGATGAGCGGTAGAGACGGGAGCCGGAGCAGCAGGGAGCAGAGCACCAGAGGGCGAAGCCGACTGCAGAGGGGCTACGGGATGAGGAGAGCGACGAGAGTAGACCCGGATAATCGGGGGTGGTGGACGGAGAGGAGGTAGGGAAGGCAGAGAGGAGGAGGAGTGAGGAGCAGGAATGACAGGACGAACGACGGGAGCTGGACTCAGAGCGACATCGAGAGCAGGGAAGAAGGGAATATCTTCACGAAAAGTCACGTCAGCCGAGACAGTAACCTTGCGGGTAGCAGGCGAATAACAGACATAACCCTTCTGAGTGCGCGAGTACCCCACAAAGATATGCTTGGTGGCACGAGGGTCCAATTTGTCTGTGGAGGGACCGAGGTGGTGAACGTAGCAGGTACACCCAAACACCCGGGGAGGAACGGGAAAAGGCGGAGTTGTGGGAAAGAGGAGGCTGAAGGGAGTAGCATACTGGAGGACGGAAGACGGGAGACGGTTGATGAGGAAGCAAGCCGTGGAGAGCGCGTAGTGCCAGTATGGTTTGGGAACCTGCATTTGAAGCATAAGGGAGCGAGCGACATCAAGAAGGTGACGATTCTTGCGCTCGGCGACACCATTCTGTTGTGGGGTGTACGGACACGAGGTTTGGTGAAGAATGCCGAACTCAGAGCAGAGAGTGGCAAAGGTATGGCTGGTGTACTCCCGCGCATTGTCAGTACGAATAGTGTGAATAGGCGCAGAGAACTGAGTGCGAGTCTCAAGTATGAAAGCCCGGAATACGCGAGGAAGTTCAGAGCGATCCCGAAGAAGATATAACCACGTCATGCGAGAATAATCATCAATAAAAGTAAGAAAATACCGATAGCCAGAAATACTAGTAAATTTGTACGGACCCCATATATCGGAGTGTACTAAAATAAAAGGAGCGGAGCTCCGAGTACATTGAGGAGGAAATGATGAACGAGGCTGTTTGCCCAAAATACATGTGTCGCAACGAAAAGCAGGTAGAGTAACATCAGAAAGAGCCTTCCGGAGGACTGGAAGAGGAGCATGTCTCAGACGGCGATGCCAATCCGAAGAGGAGATCGAGGCGAGGATAGTGAGAGTCGTCAAGAAGATAGAGCCCATTCTGCAGCCGTCCTCTACCAATGATAGTCCGCGTCTGCTGATCCTGTATGAGAAAAGAAGAAGAAGTAAATGTCACGGAGTAATTAAAATCAGTAGTAAGGCGACCAACAGAGAGTAAATTGAAAGGAGATCCCGGAACATGTAGAGCCGAGCGCAGGAGGAGAGAAGAGGTGAGAGAAATATCAACACATCCAGAGACTGGAACCGATGCCCCATTAGCGACAGTAATGTACTTCGGGTGAGGTGAAGACAAGTACTGAGGTGGCCTAACAGAGGTGATATGATGAGTGGCACCAGAATCAAGGATCCAGCGCGTGCCAGAGGATAGGCAGGCGATACCTTCATTGGAGATAGAGGCAGCAGAGGCAACCGAGGCAGGCAGACGGCTGAGCAAGCCATGAAGATGCTGGAGCTGAAGACGAACCTCGTCGAGATCAGTACGAGAGGAGGCAGAGTCGGTAGTAGCAGCAGAGGCATGCAGACGAGGAGGTCGGCCATGTTTGCGATAGCAGGTGGCCTCAAGATGGCCATCTTTACCGCAGAACGAGCATTTAAGCCTAGACCGGCCACCGCGACCCCGGCCTCGAGAGTCAGAGCGGCCACCACGGGCAGAAGGGGGAAGAGGCAATAAGGGAGCTGGTGCCTGTTGAACAAGGGCCGGAGAAGGAAGTCCGGGAACATCCGGAGGCGGGGAGACTTTGAGAAGCATTGAGCACACATCGGAAAAGGATGGTGTAACAGTAGAGGAGAGGATGTGAGCCCGGACACTGTGAAGATGAGGTGGTACCCGGGCCATCATCATGGCGATACCCACAACTTCCTTTTGAGTACGTTGAGCAGCGAGATCTAAAGTGGGAGGCTGATGGTGGATCCAAGCCTCAACCAGAGACCGGGCCTGAGCAACAAAGGACGTTAGGTCGGTTGCGCCACTGCTATCAAGGGCCTGGAGAGCAGTGATAATATCATATAGATGGTGGAGACTATCCTTGCCAGAGTAGAGGGTGTGGAGCTCGTCCCACATGCCTTTGGCCGTCTCATGATACATGGCCAGGCGATAAGATTCGCCATCAAGAGAGTTGAGAAGCCAAGTCTGCACACGCCCATCATTGCGTAACCATTCCTCAGTAGGGACACCAATAACGGTCTGAGTCAGGTGATGAAGGAATCCCTTTGACTGAAGGACACGGCGAACCGAGTGTGCCCATTACATAAAGTTCTTCTTGCCAGTGAGCGAAATTGTAGTGATCCGAATCTCGTCGCGGACTTCCTGGATAGAGGCCGGGCGTTCAGGAGGAGGAACTGCCGTGCCACTGAGTCTGCAGACGTAGACATGGGGGCGACCTGGATGAGGTCGCGGCGAACTGGAGGAGGCCGCGGCGGACTGGAGGCGGCAGCTAGAGGAAGCGGAAAGACAGCGGACTGGGTGAGGTCGCGGCGAGCTGGAGGAGGTCGCGGCGAGCTGGAGGAGACCGCGGCGGACTGGAGGAGGCAGCGGCGGACTGGAGGAAGCCGCGTTGTGCACAAAGACGCTCAACAAGGAGCGGACTAAGAGAGGCCGCGGCGGATTGAAGAGGTCGAGGCGGACTGGATCAGATCGCGGCGGGCTGGACCAGTCCGCAAGACTGAAAGAACGCAGAGGGGCGAGCCCGCGGCGGACAGGGAAAAGAACTTGGCCGCCTGAAGAGTGCGGACAGAAGGAGGACGCTGCGCTTACGGCGGACGAAGGAGACCAAGAAGAGGAGGCGAATACTGAGTTCGCAGCGGACAGAAGGAGACCGAGGGATTGAGGTCGCCGAGGTCGCGCCGGACAAGAAGAGGCCGCAACGGACAAAGGGAAGCAGTGGACCCCACAGGATGGCTATAAAAAGGGGGCCAGAGGAGGAAGGAAGAGGAGGGAAGAGAAGTGGTTCCACGGGAGGAGAGGCAGCGGACTGGACAAGGGAGGCCGCAGGAGTGATGCGACTAGAAGGTGCGGACACACATACGCAGGCCGCAGAGATCGCAGGCCGCAGGGCGGACAGGAAAGGGAGTCCGCAGGAGTCCGGAACCTGGCTCTGATACCATGTAGAAATGGAGAAAGCCAACCTTGTATATATGTCCACTTGGTACAAATACAAAGAATGAGTACATATATATAGATGAGAGAAAGAGAGAGAAAAGTCCTATACACAATGTGAGACTAAAGAGAGGAGAGAAAAACAATAAATGCTATACAAATGGGCCTAATTTAAGTGGGCTTTTCCAACATAAACAAATATTGCTATTATTTTTTATTAAATTCATTTTAAAATAGTCTTTTTAATTAGTCATCCATTGGAGTGCATTTCCCTAGGCAGGATGAGAAAAGGTCGAACATTGATGTTATTGATAACCAAATGTATTGATCTTGTTAAAAGATATGAATCTAAATTTGAATTCTATTAGTGCTTAGAGCTGACACTTAAAACCAAAAACCGTAAATCGAATCAGAACCAAACCAGAACCACAAAGAATCAGACCGAACCGTTCGCTAATTATCCAGGTTCCAGTTTGAATTTTGGAACCGCGAACAACATTGGTCCGAGTATGGTTCTTTCCTTTTATCATACAAATCAGAACCGGAACCGCATCATACAAGTCTCAAGTGGTTTCAAGAATTTTAGACCCGATCCGAACTGGACTGAAGCTGAACCGAAGCGCGACCCGTTTATTATTATTTTTATAAATTTTTTATTAGTATTAATATTATTATAATATTGTTATTTTTTATAATCTATTTATAATATTTATACTTACTATTAAGGGTGAAATTGATGCGGTTTGAACTTCAACCGCAATCGTACCAAAGGGGGTCAGTTTTGGACTAAAAAATTGCACCGCACCAAAACCGTGCAGTGTGGTTTGAACATTGCATCAACATTATATGATCGCGATCTTTGAATTTTTGAATGAAGATTGGAGATTTGCGGTTCATTTCTGTCCTCGGGAGTTTGAAATTCAAATTCTGAATATTTTTTAATATCTGTCAAGGGAGAGCCAAAAAGGAAGAATAATACCAAAGCGGTTTCTAACATGAATATATGCAATCGATGTCTAGGAAGAGTCGAAGAGGAAGGAATCACTAGCCGAAGAGGAGACGACAAAACTACGAAAAAAATGAAGGTAACCTATACTCATTGACGATGATTAGAATGCCAGACCCTCTCGAAGAAGTCGGTATGAACAATGACTACGATGTGGCGCAGTTTTGTAGATTTTGCATCGCCAAAAACAGCACCGCAAACTATGCAGTTTTGCAATGAATGAAACCGCTCCACAACCAAACCGTTCGATGCAGTTTAAAATCAGTGCGGTCAGGTGTGGTTTTGTGGTTTTGCGAATTCAATTTTTAACTTTCAGTTCTGCGTACTATATTACACAAAAACTGGTATAATCTGAAATTCCTGCGTCCAGGCCCCAGACTTTGAATTCCCTCTTGCAAAAAAATTTAACGGGTTTACTTTTCCCCTTGAGTGTTTTATTTTTGACCTCCCTCATTCATCCCGCAAAGTTTGATTTTTGTTCTGGTTGGAACCGATTGGAATTGAACCGAACCGCATAGAACCGGATCGAACCGTTAGTGACCGGTTTGGTTTTGGTTCTTGTTGAACCGTAGCTGGAACCGTTGACACGACGGTTCCAAAAATATGTTGGAACAAGAACCAGAACAGGAACTGGTCAAACCATATAAGGTTTTGTTTTTAATTTGAAGAACCGTTACCTTATCGGTTCGGTTCACGGTTTTAGTAAAATCGGAACCGAACCGGAACCGTGACAACTCTATTAGTGCTACGTTATTCCTTAAAAGTGATGCATCATGACCTACATGAGAAGATCACAAAATTAATGGACACAATGATTAAAGAAGAATAAAACGTTACTTGTTTACAATATATCAAGTGGAAAAGATAAAAACCGAAGAATATTGAGGATGATTATAAGTTATTGTATGCAATAAATGTTAACAATAGGAGTATGGTTGGGATATCAGTGGATTATAAATTAAAAGTGAGAACTATTGATGTGAATATACTTAATGATGGCAGATTACTTTTAAGTTGATTATGGGCGAGGATATTATAGATGCGCTAGTGCATTTTTTTCAAGTTAGATTTGAAGATATATTAAAACATATATTCTGAGAAAAGATGGAGGACTTAGGATAACGCATCCTTGAGGAACCAAGAATTATATTTGTAGTCACATAAATTAGCATATATGTTCTAGTAGGATGATCTATAAGAAGATTTATGGCGGGCATGGAGTATGAGATAGATACATAATAGGGGAAGTTATACTTGATTTTGTTGTTGACTATGATCTTGCAACAATGAACACCTACTAAGAAATGAGAAGAACATTTAGTCGCCTACAAAATTAGAAAAAAAATGGCCCAAGCCCGCTTCACTCAGACACTTGGATACTAACTATAAACCTCATTATCTAAAGAAGAGGAGATTGATTAATGATTTAAATTAAGAAAAATAAATCAGTTTAAAGTGAAGCCAATACAATTAATGGAGAAAAGCAACAATAAAAAAAATAAGCCTGAAGAAAAAACACAAACATCAAAAGGAATAATACAAATTAAAAAATTTGTTTCCTTGAAACTATAGGATTGCGGTCCTCTACAAATTTATGTCCGACCATAAATATTCAATAATTGTTATGTGGAATTTACGATATCTGTAGAAGAGCACATCGAATTTGAGAAAGACAATAACTTTATTAATTTCTCAAAAATAATGGTACCATCATCCTACATATACTTATACATTTGTACATTTATATAAGAGAAGAAGAAGAGAAGGAATCATATTCTAAGATGTGGGATTAAAAAAACAACCAAGATGTGTCTCAAGATGGGACAATCTTTGGGATTTTACATATATTCTCTAACACTCTCCCGCAAATTGGAGCATACAAATCGTAAGCACCAAGTTTGGACAAAAACTGGTAGTATAACGGACGAGGTAAGACCTTGGTGAGAATATCAGCAACTTGCCTAGCAGCAGGAACATGTTGTAAATTTATCTTCAACTAAAACTTTTCCCGAATGAAGTGACAATCAATTTCAATGTGTTTTGTCCGTTCATGAAAAACAGGATTCTTGACAATGTGTATAAAAGCTTGACTGTCACAAAATAGAGTAGTCGGTGAAGAAAGCTTGACCCCTAAATCACCTAGGAGACCTTTAAGCCATGTAATCTCAGACACAACAACTGTCATTGAACGATACTCGGCTTCAGCAGATGAGCGAGCAACTACAGACTGTTTCTTGCTGCTCCAGGTAATGAGATGTCCTCCAAAATAAGTACAATATTCACTTGTGGAATGTCGATTATCCAATGAACCAGCATAATCAGCGTCAGAATGTGCAATCAGAGATAATGGAGGTGGAGAGTGCTTGTATACAAGACCTTGTCCAGGGACAGTCTTCAAGTATTGAAGAATACACTCAACTTCCTGGAGATGAGAGATGCACGACTCATGCATGAATTGATTGACGACCCCAACAACAAATTATATATTAGGTCTTGTAACAGTGAGATAGATCAGCTTTCCCACAAGACGGCGGTAATACTCTGGATTCGGAAGGAAAAGATCAAAGTCCGAGGCATGAGCACAAAACTTATGATTGATATCCATCAACAGGCTTGCATTCAGGGTATCCTGCATCCTGAAGCAAGTCAAGACAGTACTTTCTTTGAGATAAAATAAGGCCATCAAGTTACCGAGCCACCTCGAGACCCAGAAAATATCGAAAGTTGCCCAGATCCTTTGTTTGAAACACAGTTGTTAGATGTTGTTTGATCATGTGTATTCATGTGATCAAAGTCCGAGGCATGAGCACAAAACTTATGATTGATATCCATCAACAGGCTTGCATTCAGGGTATCCTGCATCCTGAAGCAAGTCAAGACAGTACTTTCTTTGAGATAAAATAAGGCCATCAAGTTACCGAGCCACCTCGAGACCCAGAAAATATCGAAGGTTGCCCAGATCCTTTGTTTGCAACACAGTTGTTAGATGTTGTTTGATCATGTGTATTCATGTGAGATCGTCACCCGTAATCAAAATATCAACATATACCAAGAGAATTACAGTGTCTGTTGGACAATGTCGGGTGAATAATGAGAAGTCAGCTGAACTCCGAGTGATCCCAACCGCACTAACCGTCTGGTTGAACTTGTCAAACCATGTTCGAGGAGACTGTTTGAGATCATAAAGAGATTTCTTCAGATGACATACGAGAGACTCCATCATGGTCTCAAACTCGGGAGGTTGGTGCATATAGATGACCTGCAGATCGTCATTAAGAAAAACATTTTTGACATCCAATTGATGCAACGTCCAGTGTCGATAAACAACAAGGGAGATCAAGACACGAACAATATTGAGTTTGGCGACTGGGGAAAAAGTCTCATCATAATATAGAACTTGTTGAGTAAAATCACGAGCCACAAGACGAGCCTTTAGACGTTGAACGGTCCCATCCAGACTATGTTTAATAGCAAACACCCACTTATAACTCACACAAGGTTGTGTTGGAGGAAGAGGGAAAAGATCTCAAGTGTGGTTTGTCCGAAGAGCTGTCATTTCCTCGTTCATGACCGTCCGCCACCTCGGATGTTGGAGAGCCTCCTGCGTAGAGGTAAGGGTGGTAATAGAGGATAAAAAAGCGCAAACCTTTGAAGGTCCGGAGAGAGGCGGTGTAAGGAGATATATTTCACCATCGGGTGAGCAGTAGAGAAGGTTGCTGGATCTGCAAGTCGCAAAATATCATCAGTAGCGGGCATCTCCCGCAGTGGCGTAGACGAAGGAGGGCGATGAGTATACACCCGAAGCTGAGGTGGTTTTGTTGGGAGAGGTGTGGGAAGGGAAGGTGGGCTGGGGATGACTGGAGTAGGAAGAAGGGGTGGGAAGTTAGAAGTAATGGAGACAGCAGGCCGCAGAAGGAGAGGAGGAATGGGAGACTCAATTGGTTGAGAATGATAGAGTTGGTCCTTGAGAAAGGTGACATCAACAGAAGTAGCAACCTTGTGATCTTTTGGAGAAAAACACACATAGTCCTTTTGAGTTCGTGAGTAACCAAGAAACATATATTTCGTGACACGGGGACCAAACTTGTCAGTGGAGGAACTAAGAGTATGGACATAACAAACACATTCAAATATACGAGGAGAGACAGAAAATGGGTTGATGAAAGAAAACATGAGACTAAAGAGAGGCAAAGTTGAGAACAGAGGAGGGCATGCAGTTAATAAGATAGCAGGCTGTAGATACTGCAAAATTTCAATAGAGTGGGGGAACGTTCATTTGAAACATAAGGGAGCGGGCAACATCAAGGAGGTGACGATTCTTGCGTTCAACAACACCATTTTGTTTGGGGGGGGGTATAAACACAAATAGTTTGGTGGATGATCCCGAACTCAGCACACATGACTGGTATACTCATGGGCATTGTCGGTCCGAAGAGTTTTAATCGTAGTGAAAACTGATTGCGAGTCTCAATAACAAGGCACGAAGAATCCGAGTCAGATCAGAGCGATCATGAAGTAAATATAAGCATGTCATGCTAGAGTAATTATCAATAAAGGTGATGAAGTAACGATAACCAGAAGTACTCACGGTTTTATAAAGTCCCCAAATATCTGAATGAACAAGATCAAAAGGAGCAGCGCTCCGTGTAGAAGGTGGGAAAGTAGCTCGTTGTTGTTTGCCGTAGATACAAGACTCGCATGTGAAGTCACGGAGGGGCTGATTACGGAGAGCTTTCTGGTGAATATGGAGTGGAGCATGCCCAAGACATCGGTGTCACTCAACAGAGCTAATATAAGAGAGAATAGTGGAGTGAGAGGGGTCCAGGAGGTAGAGACCATTCAAAAAATGTCTTTTTCCAATGAAAGTCTGCGTCTTGCGATCCTGCACAACACAAGAGGCAGAAGAGAATGTTACATAACAATCAAAGTCTTGAGTGTGACGGCTAATTGAGAGTAGGTTTAAAGGAGAACCCGGAACATGAAGAACTGATCGGATAATGATGGAGGGAGTAAGATTGATGTCAGCTGAGCCAAAGACAGGAATGGTGTCCCTACTAGCAACAATAATGAACTTGGGATGCACAGAGTCCAAGTAATGTGAAGGTTGCATTGGGGTAATGTGGTGTGTTTCCCCGGAGTCCATAATCCAAGAGGTATTGTGAGCGTGACAGGAGATGTCGCCATCAGAAATAGACACAACAGATCCCTAGGAATGACTGATCATTTATTGAAGTTGTAGGGGTTGGGTATGCAAGGCATCAATGTCAGTTTGAATGTCTTGTGGAGGAGAATGGGCGGCCATTGGAGAGGAGCCAATCATAGCAGAAGTTGGCAAAGGAAATTGAGGTGCGGTTAGCTACTGCAGCGGGTAAGAAGCAACAAAAGCGGCCTGGAAACTGCAGCGGCGAGACACAACAACAGCGGGCATGCAAGGGAGGCTGCAGTAAGAAGCAATGGCAGCGGGCAGGCAAACTGCAACGACAAGATCTTCGGCAAGAGAACATAATAGGAAGCAAGGTAACGACGACCTGGCAAATTGAGCGGCTGCGGTTAAACGATCAGCCGGCTGGTAGAGTTGGCAGCTAGACTAGCTGAAAGCTAGTACAGGAAGCGGTGGCATGAGAAGAACAACTGGAATCTGTGGCAAGAAGGTGCGACCAGATGGTTCCGGGCAGAAGACTCTGGTAAGAACTGCGGGTAGTGGCAAGAAGCAGCGGTTAAAGAACCCGACGCAGTGAAGAAGCGGCCAGAAGAGCTGCGGCGGCTAGAAACAGATCGCGGCAAGATAAAAGTACAACTTCTGCGAGAACAGAGGAGAGAGTAGAAGCCACGGGTAGCACACAACAACTGCGAGGAGATTAGATATCGCTAGGCACTTTAGCGGCGATCTGGGAAAGAGAACGTGGATGCAAGAAAATCTGCAGCAAGAAGCTGCATCACCAAGGTCGGGCAACAACGACAAGGTTGGGCAGCGGCGATAAGCTCGGGCAGCGGCGACAAGCTCGGGCAGCGGCGACAAGAGCTGGTGGAAAAGAGAGGCTGCTGCAAGGAGAAGCGTCGACGGACAGAAGATGCGGCTAGGAAATAACGACAAGAGGCAGAAGCGACTGTGAGAAGCTGCGGACTGAAACGACAAGATGTTGCGGACTGATCTTGTTGTGGTGAAGCAGAGGCAACAATTAGATGTTGCGGGCTGAAAAACGACAAGCTGCTGCTAGCGGATGGTGCGACAACATGCTACGGACTAAAGTCGGACGAAGCCAGACTGAAGCAGCGGGTAGAGCTGTGGAACCAAAGAGGCGAACAACGGAGAGGAGACTGCGAACAGATCGAACTGCCGTTGCGAACAGGAGAGCAGAAGTTGCGGCCACAAAGAGGGTTATAAAAGCTAGAGAGGGGGGAGGGAGTGGATCCACGGGAGAAAGGAAGGCAGACCGCTAAAAAAGGAGAGACAACAAGCCTTTTTGTGTGTAGAGAGTGGGCAGGCAGGCAGTCAAAGAAAACCAAACTGCATGAAGGACCGTTTAATTAGCTCTGATACCATGTAGAAGAGCACATTGAATTTGAGGAAGGCAATAACTTTATTAATTTCTCAAAAATAATGGTACCATCATAACTACATATACTTGTACATTTGTACATTTATATAAGAGAAGGAGAGAAGGAATCATATTCTAAGATGTGAGACTAAACAAAAAACCAAGATGGGCCTCAAGATGTGTCAATCTTTGGGCTTTTACTTATATTCTCTAACAATATTAAAGTGTACTTAAATGCCAACTAGAAATCTGAAAACTCCTCAAACCCCGATATATGACCTAAATTCCACAAAAACAAGCTCACATTGACCGAAATAATGGAAGTGAAATGGATAGTCGCCGGATAGTGTGTGATTCAAGATGAGAGATATAAATGGAAGGGACAAAGACTTTAGGAGGTTTTGAGGAAGATGCACTCAAACTTGGTAGGAGAAGTGTGGAATTTTTTTTGAAGTTAAAGCAGCTTTAGTTTCAATTTGATGGCTGTGAAATGATGGAAAAGTTGTTCTTTTTACACCCAAAAATGACAGATTGCATACTTTCCTCCTGCCTTGAGAAAATTCTCCTCTACAAGAGGTAGTGGTCTTCTGTTATGGGCCGCTCATTTGGCTTTGAACCTGATCGATCCATATAACAGGGCTGCAGCCCACACATACCAACCAGCTCTCTGTGCCCACATTTCATGTGGTAGATTGTTGAGGCCGGGTCTTGAACCCTTTACCTCCTTGATGAGAAGTCCTTTGACTCTCATCACTAACTAGCTGATGATGAGAGTCAAACAAAGGAATTCTCATCAAGGAGGTAAAGGGTTCGAGACCCGGCCTCAACAACCCACCACATAAAATATGAGCACGGAGAGCTGGCTGAGGTGCGCGGGTTGTAGCTCTGTTATGTGACTCGACTGATTTCAAAGACGAATGAGCGGCCCATAACATCTTCTTCCCATAATTATGCTCCCCACTTCCTCCAACACTTTATTGCTACCAGCATAAATGCCATAAGCACTCTTTTCCAAGGTGACATTTGAACTTCACATTTTCCTTAAGATCTACCGAGTCTGCCTCATAGTACATGTCAAGTTCTTGCGCTAACATTTGGAGAGAGTTGTAATATTTTGTTGCCCCCCAAGTTAACATGTCACATCTTGTAACAAAATGGTGGGAGAAAGGCTGCCGGTGAAGGCAAGCCCAGGAGGAGAGAGACAGAAAGTTGGGAGGAGAGAGACAGAAAAAGGAAGAGAAAAAGACTTTATTATCATGCATAATCCATAATTACACTGATATCCTATTTATATACAACATTCCCCCTTATGACCGGACAGAGCCAGCTGTCATTACTTTTACTAATATTTTTACATATATCCCGCTACAGGATTGGCTACAACAATAGTATGAATGATCAGCTACATTTTCGGCTACATCCCCCGCCCGTCCTCTTTTTTTCTGCCCGACGGTACCTTGCCCTGCCCGCTCCGCCGAGCCTTTTAAATGAGATGCCAGGGTTCATTTGTAAGAAACCCTAGCTTCCTCCCTCTTTTTCCTGTAGATCTGGGAGCGTGGACGGCGTGGAATCATGGGAAGTTTTCTCAGCCAATGTAGTAAGGATGCCGCCGTTCGTTGCGATCTGCGAGGAGTCCTTCCAGTTGCCTTGATTTCCAAAGGTATCTTTGTATCTCCTGTCTTTGGTGTCGATCTATTCTGTTGATGCTTCCTCGTTGTTGTTTGTATGTTAGAAGTGCCGATCTGTGAAAGATTTTTACTGCGACTACACCCGTATCGCCAATTGACCCTGCATCAAAGAAAGTGCAAACGTTTTTAGCTCCGGTATTTTGAGCCATATAAAATTCTCGAAAGGATAGGAGAAGTAACATATAAATTAGATCTCCCTACGACAACCAAAATCCATCCTGTATTTCACGCAAGTTTACTCAAACCATATTTTCAAAATGCAACATACAAGATACATGTTCTGCCAGATACTTTCAATTCATCACGTTTTCCACTGGAAATATTGGAAAAATGCACTGTATGGCAAAATGGACAACCAAAACAACAAGAATTGATCCATTGGGAGGGAATGATGCCGGACGAGGCAACATGAGAAGATTTATCTTCCATGGACAACAAAACATTGCAAAGACTATCTACCTCATGTACATGCAACGAGCCATCCGCACAGGAATCAGACAGGGAAGACATTCTTCAAACTTCAACTACTGTCATCCCATATTCTAAACAAAGTCTTTAAGCTAATCCCTTTTATTTTGAACAGGGAAGCATCTCACCCACGCAGGAATCATACAGGGATGACATCTTTCAGTCAGATTCCACTGTCATCCCAACCCCGTTTTTAATAGGACCTACTCATCATTTTCCATGCGGACAGGATAAGGAAAGCAACAAAATAAACAAGGATCCAACGACAAATCATGCATCACACCTCTCCGAAAATCAGTGTTCAGCATCATCGGAGAGGGATCCCGACATTTCAAGGATTGAACATCAAAAGCAACTTGGATCAGACATAAACAGGGATGCACAACAAATACTCACAGCAAGTGTCATCCTTTCACATCCAAGCATACAATCTCACCGAAAAAAAATATTTCTCTTCGCAGGATGAAGGATCAAAAACAAGGCAACTTCAGACTCACCGAGAGACAACAAAGTACACTTCTACCTCAACAGGAAACGGGGAAGATTTCTCTCAAAATAACCCAAATGTCATCCCGATTGTGCTTAAAAAACAGAATAACAAAAATCTTTCACAGATCGGCACTTCTAACATACAAACAACAACAAGGAAGCATCAACAGAATAGATCGACACCAAAGACAGGAGATACAAAGATACCTTTGGAAATCAAGGCAACTGGAAGGACTCCTCGCAGATCGCAACGAACGGCTGCATCCTTACTACACCGGCTGAGAAAACTTCCCATGATTCCACGCCGTCCACGCTCCCAGATCTGCAGGAAAAAGAGGGAGGAAGCTAGGGTTTCTTACAAATGAACCTTGACATCTCATTTAAAAGGCTCGGCGGAGCGGGCAGGGCAAGGTACCGTCGGGCAGAAAAAAAGAGGACGGGAAGGGGATGTAGCCAGAAATGTAGCTGATCATTCATACTATTGCTGTAGCCAATCCTGTAGCGGGATATATGTAAAAATATTAGTAAAAGTAGTGATAGCTGGCTCTGTCCAAATGCATCGAAGCAATAAAAACAAAATCTAATGGATTGACGTTATGATACCTGAAAAACATTTCAATTTTTAAAATCCATCTTTGCTGGAACATGATTTGTATTGTCGTTACAGTCTGAATGTTGCTGTGTTGATCCAAAAGATAATGTCAGCATCTGCTGTAAGGATAAGGTATTATTAAGGCTTGACGTCTGCTGTTGTGGCATCGTGGGTGGCACGGATCCAAGAAGACTTGGCTGTGATGAGTCGCAGATTGCAACTATTGGAGCCCGAAACCGGGGCAGTCCTGTGCCTGAAAGAGACTGTCCAAGGATGCCGGGCAAAGAAACCGAGTAATCAAGTTGATCTGTATTCTGAGCCACCGATACAGTCGATGTATCCCTGCGATCCACGGGCGCCACGGCTTGCATAAACTTCTGTAATTCGCTGCGGAAATCTTTGAATTCTGAGTAAAATGTTGAATTAGATTCTTGTAATCTTTCCTGCGAGTGTTGAAGGACCGTTTGCTGTTGGGCGTAGGCGTTAAGCGAGGCATGTAAATTCTGGGCTTCTTGGTTGAAGGTTTGTTGGGTTTGCTTGATTGATTCAGAAATTGAAGAATGCTGAGCCATATACACTGCATGTCGGCGATCAAGATCGGCCCGGGTCACGGGCAAGGAAGGGTCGCCGGACATCGTTGTGGTTGGGGAGGTAGACCTCTCCATGGAGAGGTCTCTCAACGAGAGCACCAATGTAACGAAATCGTGGGAGAAAGGCTGCCGGTGAAGGCAAGCCCAGGAGGAGAGAGACAGAAAGTTGGGAGGATAGAGACAGAAAAAGGAAGAGAAAAGACTTTATTATCATGCACAATCCCTAAGTACACTGATATCCTATTTATATACAACATTCCCCCTTATGACCGTTGGAAAGAGCCAGCTGTCATTACTTTTACTAATATTTTTACATATATCCCGTTACAGGATTGGCTACAACAATAGTATGAATGATCAACTACATTTCCGACTACACATCTCCTCAATTTTTGTTCTTGATTCCAAGTACTTGAGAGACATTCTCAGGATTGGAATGGTTGTCATTATCAACATCTCATATTACTTTGGCAGAACAATGATATGAGTCTATTAAGTTTATCAATCAGGCCATGCTTGCTTCACCTGTGATGTTGCTCATCCACTATGTGATACTAGTGAAATGCAAGTGAGTTCTCCTCCTATACCAGTCTAGTCACAGTAGATAGCATCCAGACAGAAGACGGTACGTTCCAGCCAGTGGTCGACAAGGGTACTGTTAATTGTTCAGGTTCGGTAACACTGTCCAATTTTTGCATGCTCTTTCTTTCTCAGTTAGACTTTTATCCA
Source organism: Platanthera guangdongensis (assembly GCA_039583875.1). Classification (NCBI taxonomy): domain Eukaryota; kingdom Viridiplantae; phylum Streptophyta; class Magnoliopsida; order Asparagales; family Orchidaceae; genus Platanthera; species Platanthera guangdongensis. The sequence goes on along the minus strand of CM077150.1, from coordinate 177,403 downwards.
TTAGTTCCATAATTATTTAACTGAGATGTGTTGTTTCTTTTGATATCCCTAAGGTGGTTTTTCAGGAGAAAGGGACGAGGCAAATACTTGAGACTGGGACTTGGCATGATGGGTTGTCGTATCTGGATCGGGAAGTACTGGATGCGGCTCTGATCTCTGTGTTAGAGACAACTAGAGGTGGAGGACAGAAGATGAGTGCAGATGATATGTTGATACTCCATCACAGGCGGTTGGGGCACCCCTCCTTCAGGACTGTAGCTAGGTTGTCTCCTAATATTTTTGATGCAGCAAAAAAAATAAAATTGGCGTGTGATGCGCGTGATTTAAGCAAGCTTACTAGGAATTCGTATGCTAGTACGGGCCGAATAAGCTCTTCCAATTTTGATGTTATTCATTCTGATATATGGAGACATTGTACTATAAGCTTTTTAAATGGTTATAAGTATTTTGTTACTTTCATTGATTGTGCATCTCGTATTACATGACTATATTTGATGAAAACTAAAAGTGAGGTATTCACCTGCTTCCGAGATTTCCATAAGCTTATACAGACACAATATAGTGTGGTGATTAAGGTACTAAGATCAGACAATAAGACAGAATACACCAACAAGGCAATAGAGGAATACCTATCAACTCATGCGATAATGCACCAGACCACCTGTGTCGACACACCAGCACAAAACGGAGTGGCGGAAAGGAAGAACAACACCTTCTTGAGGTGGCAAGGAGTATGATGCTAAACATGAATGTGCCTCAGAGCCTGTGGGGTTATGCCGTGTTAACAGCGGCACAGTTGATCAACAGGATGTCATCACAAGTACTAGGGTGGAAGTCTCCGTGTCAGCTTCTGCAGGGACATAATGGGGGGATACTTCCCTTGAAGGTATTCGTGTGTGTGCGCTTCGTGAAGGACAACAAACCGGGTGTTGATATGCTCGATGCAAGGACAACCAAGTGTATTTTTGTGAGCTACTCTCGTACTCAGAAGATTACATGTGTTGGAGCCCAGTGGAGAAAAGTTGCTTTATGAGCATGAATGTTCACTTTAGAGAGCTAGAACAGTACTACCGACAAGAGAGAGTCCTACCTACATTAGACTCGTCAGATAAAGAAAGTACGAGGCTAGAAAGAGAAATGTTGGTGACAGATCTGGGAGTATGACAAAGAGGATCTGCGGAGGAGCAAGAGAGTGATGATGAGCAGGAGGAGATTGAGGAGCAGAGGCAAGATGTGAGACCTACAGCTCAGGGGGAACTGCTGACATACAGTAAAAGGAGGAAGCTTCCAGCAGTACCAGATCCAGTGTCGGTGCCCAGTCTAGCTCCTAGTCCCTTACCTGCATCGCCCCCCTCTCCTGGAACACCTACACCTACACAAGCCTCAGGTGATATCCTTTCTCCTCTCCCTACTTCTCTTATGTTACGGAAGACTACTCACAACAATGCGGGAAATCCTTCTGACAGATACTGTTAGAACCTTGCATCCTGTCTCTTACGATCATATCTCCACTACATACGGAGCATTCATTGCATCTTTGGATAATGTTATTGTACCTAACAATTGGCAGGTCGCCAAAGACGATCCGAAGTGGGAGGTAGCAATGAAGGAAGAGATGAGGGCTCTTGAGAAGAACAAGACCTGAGAGCTGGCACGACTCCCGAAAGACAAGAAGGTCGTTGGGCGCAAGTGGGTGTTCATCGTAAAGCAGAATTCAGATAGACAAGTTGAGTGCTACAAAGCTCGATTGGTTGTCAAGGGGTACAACCAAACCTATGACATCGACTACGACGAGACGTTTACACATGTTGCTAAGATGAGCACTGTTAGGGCTCTTATAAGCCTGGCAGTGAACGGGGGATGGTTGCTACTCCAACTAGATGTGAAGAATGCATTCCTTCAAGGAGATCTAGCAGGGGAGGTGTACATGGAGATACCTCCGGGATTCAGTATGGCCAAGATAGAAGGCAGAGTCTGCAGGCTGAAAAAATCCCTCTATGGGCTGAAGCAGTCACCCCGTGCATCGTTCAACCAATTCATGAGAGCCATGATTTGGATGGGGTATCGCCAGATCAATGCAGATCACACTGTGTTTTTCGGGCAGAATGAAAGTCACACCACCATGCTTGCAGTGTATGTGGATGACATGCTCATTACAGGGGATGATGAGCAGGAGATTAGTCACCTCAAGGGGGCCCTAGGCAAGGAGTTCGAGGCGAAGGACCCGGGCCTTCGATATTTCCTTGGGATCGAGATTTTGTATAAGGCCGAGGGGATAATCCTTTCACAAAGGAAATATGCGTTGGATCTTCTCACTAAAACCAGGATTTTGGGGTGCAAACCTGTTGTGACGTCAATCGATCAAAGATGCAAACTGAGTGTCAAGGCCGGAGAACCAATAAATCGGGAAATATACCAAAGGCTAGTCGGGAAGTTGATCTACTTGAGCCACACTCGCTCGGACATCTCCTTCTCTGTAATCGTTGTGAGCCGCTACATGAATGACCCAAGGAAGGGCCATATAGAAGCAGTTTTACCAGATTCTGCGATACTTGAAGAGTGCTCCTGGAAAGGGGCTGGCCTTCAGAAGGAACGGGCACGTGAGGATCAAAGGCTATTGCGTTTCTGACTGGGCAAGCTGTGCGGATGATGGGAGGTCTATCTCAGGCTATTGCATTTTTGTGGGAGGCAACCTGGTCTCATGGAGGAGCAAAAAGCAGTCGGTAGTGGCTAGATTGACATCAACGGCGGAGTACAGAGCCATGACAGTAGGGGTTGCAAAGCTCCTGTGGCTAAAAGGAATGCTTGAGGAGTTGAAGCTGGACCAAAAAGACAGGATGAAGCTGTGGTGTGACAGTCAGTCAGTCATCAGTATTGCAAACAATCCAGTACAACACGATTGTACCAAACATATAGAGATTGAAAGATTTTTTATCAAAGAAAAACTTGATATACTGGAGTTGAGCCATGTGCCGACCAAGGGGTAGGCTGCAGACTGCTTGACTAAAGGACTCAATTCAGAGGATATGATCAGGGGTTGTAACAAGATCGGCTTAGTGAATATCTTTTGTCAATCTTGAGGAGGAGTGTTGTAATATTTGATTTGAGTTGTAGGCTATAAATAGCCAAATGGTTGCCCTAATAATAGACAAGAGTTTTATTTCAACTACTAGCTTCATTCTTTGTTTTTGGTTTCTCCTTGTTTGATTGTTCTTTCAAATATTTTGGTTAATTTAATAAATTTGATAATCTTATATTATTTACTTCGTCATCTGGTTGATATCATGACTAAAATCTTGTCATTTAGTTCTGCTTAAAGTTAGTTGTTTTCTCCATTTCTTGAATTATATTATTGAATGTATTATTCAGTGGCAAAACATACACTATGGTTGGGACTCGAAAGGATCCTGGACTCATGGTTCTTAGCCTAAATACTATCTTTGAACTTATCAAGAAGGATAAGTGTTCCGACAAAATAGAAGTTTCTTGCTCCTATCTGGAAGTGTACAATGAGGTTTGCTTTTTATTTCAAAGTAAATCAATGGTATTGATTTATCCTTGGCGATCCTTATTAATTCTTAAATGGTCCTCTCATTATTTCAGCTCATAGGCTGCAATATTGATGAAATGTAATATCGTCTGACCTATTTCAGGTCATCTATGATTTGCTTGAAAAGTCATCAGGGCATCTCGAGCTCAGAGAAGATCCTGAGCATGGCATTGTTGTTGCTGGTTTAAGAAGTATTAAGGTTATTGATCTATCTGATTAGGATGTTCCTTTATCAAATTATTATTCTCATAATTTTTTCGTGTTAGTTTTTATTATGTTGAACCTTGCTTAAAGCAATTGCCGATGAATTGCATTGATCTGTTACTCGACTCCTCTGGGTCTTTACTTGGTTAATGCTGCATTCACTGATTTTAAGTCTACCCATTTTCAAATTGTTGTTCTATAAGCACAAGACCATTGTTTCGGAAGCAAGATAGGGAAGGGTTCTCATAGGGATATTTGATTTATTTTATTTTTAAGAGGTTCATGAGTAATGAAGAATTAACAGTGAAGAATTAGGATTAACTTTAAGAGATGGGTTATGTGGATTGTAATATCCAAACATGAAAATATGATATTTTCTAGAGCTAAAATTATATTGTCAATTTGTTTAATGCGATACCATTATTAGGTTTTTCAAGCATCTGAACAGTTCCTTTAGACAGCCCACACAAAACTAAGTGCATAACGGGTTGATACTTGATCATGGTGACATTTTTTTCTTCTTGAAGAAGGTTTGGATAAAATATACAACATATATCCTCAATGACATGGTTCAGAAATGCGTCTTCTATAGGGTGAATGCAATTCAGATTCCAGAAGACTTTTAGAAACTTTTCCATCCAATGGAAATAATTTCCTTGAATTTATCGAAGAAAAATTCAGTTAATGATACGCACACGGGGACTCCACCCTTGGGCAATGATATGTGTGGGTTTACTCGTGTTGTCCATGAGCCTTCTCCACGATGCAGGAATGACAACGCTGTTGTGTCTTAATCACTTTGTTGCACTTTATGGCTACATCTTTATTTCCTGTGGTGGCATTGTAGGCCCTCCTAGTATATAAAGGAGGTGACCTAGTGATGGGGATTAACCTCGGCATCGACACCGGGCTTCGGGCCACCACTCGGCAAGACCTGCTTTTGTGTACTCACGTAGGAGGCGTTGATTGGATCACCGATCCGAGACCACGAGCCTATGTTGTCAAGGCGCGCGCCTAGGCGCGCCTGAGGCGCCAGGCGCAGCCCAGTGCGCCCTAGGAGGCCCAGGGCGGGCGATGTGCCTCAGGCGCGCTTCAGGTGCGCCTAGGCGCGCGCCTCACGTGCCTACCGGGCGCTGTTCAGGCGCGCCTTGCATGAACCGGTTTTAAATTAAAAACCGGTTCAGGGCGCAGCCTTATATCATTTCATCCCGATACTTCTCCCGCATCCCGCAAACATTAGGTTTTAGGATTTCCCGATTTTCGCATCTGGCGCTGGCCGCTCCCTGAACCTGCTGCGTCTCCTGTGCTCGACAACGTCCGCTTGTGCTCCGCTACTTCTTCCGCCCCCCTTGCCGCCCTCCGACGGCGCTTCCGTAAGGCTACGCCCTCTGCCGGCTCACGAGTTGCCAGAACGAAGAACCATTCACTGTTGTTGCTTGCAGTGGGAGAAGCTTCAACCTTTCATCATCAATGAAGATTCATTCTTGACATCGCTGAATGTTATTCTTAATTTGTTTGTCCTCATCCTTTAAGGTATGGGCATTTGACAGCAGCTTCTGAGGTTTTTCTTCTTTTTTTATCAGGCTCGAAGATCAGAACTAGAAAGAAAGGATGGACAATATTTTCTCCTTGCTCACAATCTGTATATTGTAATCCCCAAAATATACATAATATCTACCAATCTAAAAGGAATAGTAATACAACTATAAAGTTTCTGCATTCAGGTTCTGTAACCCGCCATGACATTGATGTTTAAAATTATTTAATTTTTGATTGCAAAGCTTTCAATTTAGGCATACAACATCAGTCAAATGAATGAAATTTCATTCTTTACGCAGCTTAAGTGAGGGAATAAGTTCCCTCACTTTCTGCTAGATTTTTTAATATTAATCTTCACCATTTGTTTCTATTATGTCATTATGTGGTGTGATCCAAACTGTTGTGCTTATTCCTTATCAGTCTTTGTAAACTTCTACTCATTCCAAATTTCACTCACTATCTTAACAGCTGCGTGGTGACAATCATTGTAACATCCGTTAATTGACACAGAAATTTATTTAAATTTGTAGGGGCATGTCGCGACGAATTTTGATCGAGGCAGCGCGTCGTCGATGTACGATATTAGTGTGGTCAGAAGGTCGCATTTATTAATTTGTGAATTATGTTAATCATAAATATTGTGAGACACACATTTTTAATTATTATGAACGAAGCGCGACAAGAAATCGTTTAGTGTAAAGGGGTTAGTTTGGTGTGGAGTGTGTTGCGTATAGCAAAATTAAGAGCTTATGGGTGCCAATAGCATTTTATCTCCCCCTCTCACGAGGTTAATAAGTAAAACCGTAAGCTTTACTTTCCCGCACGCCTCATTTCCACGGGAGAAGAGAAGAAACCGTAGCCGTCAGTTCCGTTCCGTCTCCCGCACGCAGCGACGCCGATGCCTCCCGCAAGCCCTAACCGGCGGCTATTCCTCCTCCGGATCTCTCTCTGACTTCTCCTCCTTCCTCTACGAACGTCGGTGGACATTCTTTTTCCTTACTTGGCCGTGGAAGTGCCGGGTTTAACCCTAACCGGTGGAGGTTGAGTTTCGTTTTGTTTCCGGTGAGTCGATTCCTCCCTTATCTCTTTTCCCTCATGGAAATCTTTCGTTTTAGAGATTAGGCTAAACTAATTTTTTGTTCCTAATGCCCTAAATAGGTTTTGAAGTTCGTGATTCTCCGCGGAATTTGAGTTTGGCGCTTTGAGAGCCTCAATCACTCTACGTAAGATAATATCTGTGGTTTAGCGCTTAATTTTGTAACCCTAGTTGTATAGAAATTTTCCACGGAAAATTTTAAAGGGAAAAATTATGAAATTAAGCCTGCCCTAAATTGCAGGACTTTGGTGGGGTTGGGGCAGCATTCTGAAGGTCCCCAGCAGTAGGATTGCCTTCAGAAGAGAAGATGTCGCCGCGCCGAGTGTACGAGCGCCGCAGCACCATTGTAAGGAATTTTAATTCTTTTTAGTTAGACATATCAAGAAATTATTTTATGCACACACGTGTAAACTTCGTCCGAGAATCATAGTAAAGCACATAAAGGGGTTTGCAGTGGGAAAAGGTTGCGGAATTAGTTGTAGGGTAAATACTTTTCCAAGACCCTAATAGCCAGATCAAATATACTAATGTTAGGTGCGAAATTTTATACGTTTACGCAAGTGTGAGAATTTGTCTAAGTTAGGGCGTGAATGTCGCTTCTAGTCGACCATGAGAAACTTAAGGGTCGCTCAGTAGTACACCAAAAGAGATGTCCCAAGCAGAGTAGCATTTGACCAAAAGGTCAGTAAGCACACTTCAGTCTTTTCGTGTTTGGTAGAGGCGCACTACCTTTCTCATAGGGCATATGGTATCCTATGAGTAGTAGTGTCTTGGGGGTTGACTCCATTTGAGACAGTTAGTAGATTCGAGACCGTGTCCGCGTGACACTAGAACAATTGAGTTCGTCAGATGGTCTCAGGTCGTCAGTTTCAGTTGCGCGTTAGGAGCTACTCTGCATAGATCATTCCTAGTAGAGGTGCAAGCTAGAGGTCACCTAGAACTCAAGTATACACCTGACGTGAGACAGTACGCCAGTTAGTGAACGCCGGGACTTGGGTTAGTGAACTGAAAGTCGCAAACATAGAACATGTAGTGTTCTGAAGGCATGCATAACATATAACATAAATGTTTTTATGCATAAAACTATTTTCAAAAGGCATGCATTCATTATTCAAGAAAATATTTTGTGTCACTAGGAGGAGTTATTTTTCTTTATTCTGACCCCTCGTGGGAAATGTTTTTACAGAAGACCCAGGTGGAAAACTACACCTAGAATGAGCGTTGGTGGCGTCAGTTTGTAGTGTTTTCTTCTCATTCAGTTTTCCTTTACTTTCAACATATACTTGTAGTTATGGACAGTGTAACTTGTTAGTATTTTATATATCTTGTATCTGACATATTATGATAGTACAGATTTTCAGTTATTTCAGTTCTATTCCTGTGTAGTGGCTCTGTGATTCCAGATTTCAGGTATGCCGTATGTGAATACCTTTAGTTTACTTACTTAGCTTCCATTGCTAGTTATAAATTTTTAGTAGCTTCTACTTTATACCTGTTGTGTTCTAGTTTGAATACTGTTTCCTAGTTCTCTTTATATCGCTGACCCGGCCGGATGACTGATTATTGAAAAACTGGGAAGGGGTGTTACAAATTGGTATCAGAGGCAGGTTGAGGATCCCAGGACCCTAGAAAGTTTTCACAGAGTCATAGGATTGTGTAAGAGTAAACCCTTGTTAGTAGAGGATTTAAGTAGCGTTTAAGCCGAGTTTTCGCGAGAGTACGAAATATTTTGCTAAGCCAGATTTCGCAGATGCTTGATAAATAATTAGATTTCTTTTATATGTTCTATCAGACACCACGAGTCAGCGAACCGGGTGAATCTTCACGTCAGGACCCTGTTCCTAACGCGACTATGGGAGATGCTGCCGTGCCGCAGGTACCACCAGTTCCAGCAGCTCCAGAGGGCACTGACATAGTATCTCAGATTGCCAAGGTGGTTACTGTTGCCTTGATGGAGTTTCAGAGAGGAATGGTTGCAGGGTTTCCAGTTCCAGTACAAGCACCAGCCCCTGCATCAGCACCCGTGGAGATGACTCTGGAGTGTTATTTGAGGAACTTTAGAGAGCTTCAACCTTCGAACTACAGCAGGGACGAGACCCCGATGGACACAGATAATTAGGTGGCAAACACCAGAGACCTGTTGGATGTTTTGGAGTACCCAGAAAACAAGAAGGTCCCTCTGGCAGTTTTCCTCCTTCGAGGTGAGGCAAAGGTCTGGTGGGACAAGTACCGGGCTGATGACCCCTCAGGTATATGGTTATGAAATTTCCTCTTATTTTTGGAAGTGATACGTTCTTTTTTTATATAGTATGACCATACTTTTGGCTAGGTCGTGCGCCAGACATGTTTACGTGAGACAAATTTTCTAGAGCCCTTGCAAGTTGGTTCGTGCCTCCTTCTACACGACGAGGTCTCCAGGAGAAGTATCTTAGGCTTTTCCTGGGGGACATGACTGTTGCTGAGTACGAGCGAGAGCTTATCCATCTGGCTCGATATGCGGGCGTAATGCAGGGAGATCAGGCTGAGAAGTGCAACCGTTTTGTGGATGATTTGCGTGACTCGTTGAGGCAGCCGCTGATGACTATGGTCAACGCTGATTACAGGAGCTTAGTGGATACAGCTCGCAGGCTGGAGGCTGATCAGCAAAAGGTTCAGAAGCGAAGTAATTTCCATGCGAAGCGATCTCAGGATTCACATCAGCTACAGCAGAGCAGGAATGATCAAGGGAAGAACTGGAACAAGAAGCAGAAGCCTGATGCGAGGAAGAATGGTCAATCTGGTGACAGGAGCAGAGACTACCCCCTTTGTCCCAAGTGTCAGCGTCGCCATCCAGGTGAGTGTTTTGCCAGCGCGGGCGTGTGTTACAAGTATCGTCAACCTGGACACATAGCTCGTTTCTGTCAGGAAGTTGGTTCAAATCAGGTAATCGAAATTTAGTTGTAATTTTGTGCATTTATGAAATTACTGTAGATGACAAATGTAATTTGTTCATGCAGTCGAAGTTCGAGGTTGGTGGCCGTAGCAGAGTAGACAAGGGCAAAGGTCTGATGATTACTGATGGAAGACCACAGCAGGGTCGAGATTTGTTGCAGCCCAGAGCTTACGGGCTTGGTCAACAGGAGGCAAAAAATCAGGAGGATGTAGTGACTGTTAAGTGCTTTTATTTGCTTAACAAGTTTATTTAATCCTCCGTAGTGACACTCTTTTCATTTTAAAAACCATTCATGTAGGCATCCTTATGATTCGTGATTTATCCTCCAAGATTCTGTTTGATACGGGTGTCTCGCACTCGTTTATCGCAGAATCTCTAGTGCGGAAACTGAATTTAGAAGTCTTCTCAGAGACAGTACCACTGGAAGTCATGATGCCTAATGGATTACTTCTGCAGACCAGAGATAAGTGCATGGTATCAGTTCAGTTTGGTGATACCGAGATTATCGTGGAAGCTTTGCAGCTACCTATTGCAGGATTCGATCTGATCTTTGTAATGGACTGGCTTTCAGCGATCAACGTCAGGATTGACTGTAGGGCGAAGCAGATACAGTTTGAGGGCCCTAATCAGACTGCGTTTTCTTTTCAGGGCTTGAAGGGAGTAGTGAAGATGATCATCTCCGCAGTCCAAGCTAGAAGGTGCATCGGTAAGGGTTGTGAAACCTTCGTAGTACTGGTGAATGCAGAGGCTAATGCTGACTTATTAGAGGTACCAGTGGTTCAGGAGTTCCCCGATGTTTTCCCGGAAGAGCTCCCTGGTGCCCCTCCAGATAGAGAGATTGAGTTCCCGATAGACTTGCAGCCTGGGGCTACACCGGTAGCCAAATCCCCCTATCGGATGGCTCCTAGGGAACTAGCGGAGTTGAAGAGCCAGTTGTAGGAGTTGCTTGATTTGGGTTTTATACGTCACAGTACTTCACCTTGGAGTGCTGTAGTACTTTTCGTGAAGAAGAAGGATGGTAGTCTGAGACTGTGCATAGACTACCGTGAGTTGAACAAGCTGACAGTAAAGAACAAATACCCTATTCCCAGGATTGATGATTTATTCGACCAGTTGGTGGGCTCGTGCACCTTTTCCAAGTTATATTTGAGGTCGGGCTACCATTAGTTGAAGATTCAGGACGTGGATGTCCAGAAGACGGCTTTCAGCACCAGTTATGGACACTTCGAGTTCGTGGTCTTGCCGTTTGGGCTGACCAATGCTCCTTCAGTATTTATGGACCAGATGAATAGGGTATTTCGGGAGTACATGGATCGTTTTGTCATCGTCTTCATAGATGCTATCTTGGTGTTCTCAAGGAGTGCAGAAGATCATGCCGCACACCTCAGGATTGTTTTGAGCACCCTCAGGAAGAACCAGTTGTATGTCAAGTTTTCTAAGTGTGAGTTCTGGCTTTCAGAGATTGCATTCTTAGGCCACGTCATCAGTCAGCAAGGGGTTAGTGTCGATCCAAAGAAGATAGAGACCATTAAGAATTGGCCAAGGCCGACGACAGTTTCAGTGGGTCGCAGCTTTTTGGGTCTTGCTGGTTACTACAAGAGATTCATCAGAGATTTCTCAAAGATAGTCTTACCACTGACTTCCCCTCACCAGGAATGGTAAGGGCTTGGATTGGACTGTTGAGTGTGAATTGACATTTGAGGACTTGAAGGGCAAATTGATGACCGCACCGATCTTGAGTTTACCTTCAGAGCCTGACGGGTTTCAGATTTATAGCGATGCTTCAGGTCAGGGTTTGGGATATGTTCTCATGCAGCATGGAAATGCCGTAGCCTATGCCTCGAGACAGTTAAAGGTTCATGAGAGGAACTATCCAGTGCATGACTTGGAGCTTGCAACAGTCATACATGCTTTGAAGATTTGGAGACACTATCTCTATGGTGTTCGTTGTGAGATCTTCATTGATCATAAGAGCCTCAAGTATATCTTCGATCAGCGAGAGCTCAATTTGAGGCAGCGTAGATGGTTAGAGTTTCTATCAGACTACGACGTAGACATTCAGTATCATCCAGGAAAGGCGAACGTTGTAGCTGATGTCCTTAGCCGCAGAGGTTCGTGTTTCTTCCTTCTCACTCAGCAGGAGGAGTTAGTGCGAGAGCTGAAGAGACTGGACATTACTGTTGTGCCACACTGTAGTTTTGGTTCTGCAAGGTTGAGCTGGATGGAGATCACTTGCGACATTAAGGATAGAATCAGGACAGCTCTACCGTTGGATTCAAAGATGACAGACATTTGGAGCTCAGTGCAGACAAGTCAGAAGGAGAGATTCTCTATTCAGGATGATTTATTGTTGTTTGATGGCAGGGTGTGTATCCCCGATGTTAGTCACCTTCGCGAGGACGTTCTATTTGAGGCACACAATTCCAGATATTCTATACATCCAGGTAGCACAAAGATGTATGCAGATCTCAAAAAGGTAGTCTGGTGGTCAGGTTTGAAGAGTGATGTTGCAGATTACGTAGGGAAGTGCGAGACGTGCAAGTTAGTTAAGGCCGAGTGCCAAAGGCCTGGAGGCAAGTTGCAGCCACTTCCCATTCCCGAGTGGACATTCGAGGATATATTCATGGATTTCATACATGGTCTGTCGAGATCACAGAGTGAGAATGATTCCTTATGGGTTATAGTAGATCGTCTTTCTAAGTTTGCCCATTTCATTCCTCTTAAGAAGACATATCAGGGTCCCAGATTAGCACAGTTATATATAGACGAGATAGTTCGACTTCACGGTGTTCCCAGGACTATAGTTTCAGAACGAGATGACAGATTCACCTCCAGGGAGTGGCGATACGTTCAGTAGCGGTTGGGTACCAGATTACATTTCAGCACCGCATTTCATCCCCAAACCGATGGACAGACTGAGCGCACAAATATGACTTTGGATGATCTGCTACGGATGTGCATTTTGGACTTTGAAGGAAAATGAGAGAAATATGTTACTCTTGTGGAATTCTCCTACAATAACAGTTTTCAGACGAGTATTGAGATGACACCGTTCGAGGCCCTCTATGGTAGACGTTGTCGGACACCGTTATGTTGGGCTGAAAGTGAAGAGAGATCTACCATCAAGGAGTCATGGATTGATAAGACCACTGACAGGATCAAGATCATTCAGGAGCGTATGAAGACAGCTCAGGATCGTCAGGCCAAGTATCATGATCAGAAGCACAGGTCAGTAGAGTTCAGTGTTGGAGACTATGTTTATCTGAAGGTCAGACCAGTCAAAGGAGTTTCTAGAATAAAGCGGATGAAAAAGCTGAGCCCCAGATTCGTTGGTCCTTTTGAGATGCTGGAAAGAGTTGGTGAAGTTGCTTACAGGTTGGCCTTACCTGAGAAATTGAGTGGTGTACATGATGTATTCCACGTCTCCTATCTGAGCAGAGCAGTCAGAGATTCCAGTCAGATCATCAGTACTGAGGAAGCACCAATCGAGACAGATCTTAGTATTGGGGTTAGACCAGTCAGAATAGTGGATTCAAGGGTACAGAAGCTTAGAAATAGAGTGATTCGCATGGTCAAAGTCTTTTGGATGAATTATGGTCGTCCAGAGTATACTTGGGAGAAAGAGGATGAGCTTAAGAGCAATGCAGACTATTCTTTTCTCTTCGATTCAGGTATGGTTACAATTTTCGAGGAGGAAATTTTTGTTAGGAGGGAAGATTTGTAACATCCGTTAATTGACACAAAAATTTATTTAAATTTGTAGGGGCATGTCGCGACGAATTTTGATCGAGGCAGCGCGTCGTCGAGGTACGATATTAGTGTGGTCAGAAGGTCGCATTTATTAATTTGTGAATTATGTTAATCATAAATATTATGAGACACACATTTTTAATTATTATGAACGAAGTATGACAAGAAATCGTTTAGTGTAAAGGGGTTAGTTTGTGTGGAGTGAGTTGCGTATAGCAAAATTAAGAGCTTATGGGTGCCAATAGCATTTTCTCTCCCCCCTCTCACGCGGTTAATAAGTAAAACCGTAAGCTTTACTTTCCCGCACGCCTCATTTCCACGGGCGAAGAGAAGAAACCGTAGCCGTCAGTTCCGTTCCGTCTCCCGCACGCAGCGACGCCGACGCCTCCCGCAAGCCCTAACCGGCGGCTATTCCTCCTCCGGAACTCCTCTCTGACTTCTCCTCCTTCCTCTACGAGCGCCGGTGGACATTTCTTTTCCTTCCTTGGCCGTGGAAGTGTCGGGTTTAACCCTAACCGGTGGAGGTTGAGTTTCGTTTTGTTTCCGGTGAGTCGATTCCTCCCTTATCTCTTTTCCCTCATGGAAATCTTTCGTTTTGGAGATTAAGCTAAACTAATTTTATGTTCCTAATACCCTAAATAGGTTTTGGAGTTCGTGATTCTCCACGGAATTTGGGTTTGGCGCTTTGAGAGCCTCAATCACTCCACGTAAGGTAATATCTGTGGTTTAGCGCTTAAAATTTTGTAACCCTAGTTGTATAGAAATTTTCCACGAAAAAGTTTAAAGGGAAAAATTATGAAATTAAGCCTGCCCTAAATTGCAGGACTTTGGTGGGGTCGGGGCAGCATTCTGAAGGTCCCCAGCAGTAGGATTGCCTTCAGAAGAGAAGATGTCGCCGCGCGGAGTGTACGAGCGCCGCAACACCACTGTAAGAAATTTTAATTCTTTTTAGTTAGACATATCAAGAAATTATTTTATGCACACACGTGTAAACTTCGTCCGAGCATCATAGTCAAGCACATAAAGTGGTTTGCAGTGGGAAAAAGGTTGCGGAATTAGTTGTAGGGTAAATCCTTTTCCAAGACCCTAATAGCCAGATCAAATATACTAGTGTTAGGTGCGAAATCTTATACGTTTACGCAAGTGTGAGAATTTGTCTATAAGTTAAGGCGTGAATGTCCCTTCTAGCCGACCATGAGTGTTAGTAACTTATAACCATTGCATTGTGTTTCATGGTGCAGGGAAAACAAAAATGGAGGAAGAAGAGTGATGATACCAATAGAACATGATGAACAATATTTCATTCATTCATTTCGCAAACACGGTTACAGATTCTTATAGGAAGCAAATGACTCAACATTAATTGTGAACATTAAACAGGAGATGTACCCAAAGAGGTAAGTGTCTCTTGGAGAAAATGCAATACTTAATTAGTTTCTTAATTGCTGCAGGAACCCAATACATTTGGCAGATTCATGCATCTAGAGTTGGGCCGGTTCAATGTCTATTACCCTCCCTTGAACCGGATGGGGTAGAGATTTTTAGGTTATCTTTAAGGAATGCGAATCGCTCCCGACTCAGCGCCTTCGTGAAGATGTCGGCGAGTTGCGTTGAGGTAGGGCAGTGGTTGAGCTGGACGACTCCGTCTTCAAGCTTCTCTCTTATGAAATGGTATTTTATCCCGATGTGTTTACTCCGATTGTGAAACACGGGATTCTTGGACAGAGCGATGGCGGAGGTATTGTCGCAGTTTAATTGAATCTGCTTCTTAATCCCTGTGAGTTCTTCGATCATACGCTGTAGCCAAATTCCTTCACAAATTGCTGAGTTGATTGCCATATACTCAGCTTCAGTTGTCGAGAGAGCGACCGTTTGCTGCTTCCTTGACCTCCACGTGATTGGGTTTGATCCGAAGAGAAACACGTAGCCTTCCGTGCTTCGTCTATCATCAATGGAGCCTCCCCAGTCAGAATCACAGTAACCTGTGAGCTGCGGGTTGAGATCCTTGCTGAAATGAATACCGTCGGTGAGAGTCCCCTTGATGTACCTGAGAACACGCTTTCCAGCATCCATGTGCGCCTTTGTTGGACAGCTGACGAAGCGTGAGAGCAGGTTCACCGAATGCTCCAAATCTGGCCTGGTATTAGTGAGATATATCAGTGATCCAATTAGGCTTCTGTAGATTCCTTCATCTGCTAGTTCTTCTCCTTCTTGTGGCTTGGCCAATTTTAGATTTGTTGCCATGGGGGTTTGGCACGGGTTGCAGTCAAGCATTTTAAATTTCTTTAGAAGTTCCAGTGCATATTGCTCCTGATTTAGAGAAATGGTGCCGCCTTCCTGCTTTATCTGTAAACCAAGGAACAATTTTAAGCGCCCTAGATCAGTCATTTCATACTTTTTCTTCATCTTTTCTTTGAACTCATTTATGCAGCTGGTGGATCCTCCGGTGATTAGAAGATCATCAACGTAGAGGGCCACAATAAGCTTCTGATTGCCTGGTCCATGCTGTATGTATAAGGAGGGCTCACTTTGACTGGGATATAGACCTTCCTGTTTGAAGAATGTTGTGATATTGGAATGCCATGCTCGGGGTGCCTGCTTGAGCCCGTATAGTGCCTTTTTTAACTTGTAAACATGATCTTCTTTCTTGATGTATCCTTCTGGCTGTTCTACAAACACTTCTTCCTCTAGTTCTCCATTCAAAAATGCAGATTTTACGTCTAGTTGGTGGACTTGATAGTTATTATGTGCGGCAATTGCAAGAACGAGCCTTATGGAATCCATTCTAGCCACAGGAGCAAATGTCTCCTCAAAATCTCTGCCATATTTTTGGGAATAACCCTTTGCAACAATCCTGGCTTTATGTTTGACGACTCTTCCTTCTTCATCCTGTTTAAGTTTATAGATCCATTTTAAGCCGATGATTGGCTTGTTTTTGGGTTTGGGGACTAACAGCCAGGTCTTGTTTTTCTCTACTATAGTTATTTCCTCATCCATGGCTTGCTTCCATGTTTTATTTTCAGCAGCTTCAGCAAAACAGGTTGGTGTGAAATGGGATAACACAATATCAGTGCTTGCATAGATTTCTCTCAAGGATTTGGAATGACGGGGCGGTGATGATTCTGAGTCAGTATCAGAGAGAATTTCCTTATCCTGATTTGGAGAAGGAAAGTGATGCACTTCAACGGCAGCTTCTCCCTGGTTCTCATGGATGGATACCTCTTGAGGTTCAACCGGGGAAATGGGGAAGAAACTAGGCTCATTTACAGGATCTGAGTCCCAGACCCAACTATCGTTTTCATGAAAAGTAACATCTCTAGATAGAATGAGTTTTTGTGTTATGGGATTGACAAGTCTGTAGGCCTTCCTGTTTTCACTATATCCCACAAATATACCCTTTTCACTAGTTGGATCTAGCTTGTCTCGTTTATCCTTAAGTGTGTGTGCATAGGCAAGGCAACCAAAAGTTTTGAGATGGCTAATGTGAGGCTTTCTGCAGTTCAGCATTTCATAGGGAGTAGTGTTCTTTAGGGCCTTTGTTGGAACTCTATTTAATATGTATACTGCTGTGCTTGTGGCTTCCCCCCAACATTTCTTTGGTAATCCCTTGTGAAGTAGCATGGCCCTTGCCATCTCAACTATAGTTCTGTTTCTCCTTTCTACGATCCCGTTTTGTTGAGGTGTGCCCGGTACAGTGAACTCATGTTTTATCCCATTGATTAAGCAAAAATGATTAAAAGCATGTGAAGTAAACTCCCCCCCATTGTCACTTCTAAGGGACTTAATTCTCTTTTCTAGCTTTACTTCTATTTCTCTTTTGAAATCAACAAAACAAGAGAAAACTTCAGATTTTTCAGCAAGGTAGAAAATCCAACAATACCTTGTGTAGTCATCCACGATTAAAAAGAAGTATTGCTTGCCCCCAAGAGAGGGGGTTGGAGCTGGTCCCCATAGATCACAATGGAGTAACTCCAATGGGCCTTTGCTGTGGTGCTGTGCCGGATAGAAAGGTAATCTGTGTGATTTGCTTCTTGCACATGTCTCACACTGGCTGTGATCCACTTTAAGTTCTGGTGCACCATGGGCTAAATTGTGTTCAATCAAATTCTTCATTGCATCATAATTCAGGTGGCCTAGCCTTTGGTGCCAGATTTTGGCTAAATCATCATCAGCGCCAATGGAGGAGAGGGCTGCTTGATTTGGTGTCTCAAGGCTCAAGGAGAACACTCTGTTTTTGGTCATACTAGCCTGAGCAACCTGCACATTAGTTGGGTCAGAAATAGTGCAGCAATTTGATTTGAATAATACTGAGTAACCATTGTTTATCAGTTGCCCAACACTGAGCAGGTTCTGGGCTAGTTCTGGGACATATTGCACATTGGAAACAGTCTTTATTTTTCCGTCTGAATCTTTCACAAGCATGCTTCCTTTCCCTTCTATTCTCCTTGCATTTCCATCGCCCAGGTATACTAGAGATTTGTTGCTTTCATCTAGATCTGAGAACAGGGATTTATCGTTTGTCATATGGCTAGAGCATCCCGAGTCAATGTACCAATGGGTAGATTTGTTGTCCTCTTCTGGATCCCTGCTGCTGTAGGTTAGAAAGAGTTTTTCTTCTACAGGTTTGGTATCTCCAGTAAACTTGGCTTCTTCTTTGTTTTTATACCAACAATCGCGTTCAAAGTGAGTGTGTTTTTTGCATCTTTTGCACTTGAAAAAACACTTTGTAGTATCATGATTGGTTTTCTTACATAGGATGCAGAACAGCCCTCCTGGCTGACTGTTTTCAGCATACTGTGACTGGCCTTTGGGGTGAGCACTTTGAAAAGGGGGAGCATTTTGCTTCCAGTGAGGCCCAGTGTTGCTGATTTTTTTGTTTAAATGTCCAGAATACTTGGTATTGGATTTTGGTTTTCCAAGATTCATCTTTGTTTGTAGGGCTTGAGTTATATTTGGGAGGTGGCGCTTCAAGCGTTCCTCATGGGACTGGATTTTCCCAATGAGGGCTGCAACTGGAAGAGTACTCAGATCGTTGCTCTCCTCAATTGCGGCAGCAATGTGATCATATGATTGTGGAAGGCTTGTTAGGATCTTGAGTACAATTTCATTTTCCGGAACAGGAGATCCCAAACTACTAAGTTGGTTTGATAGATTAGTAAGTTTGGGCATGAAATCAAAAATGGTCTCACCATCATTCATGATGAGAGCATCAAACTGCCTTTTTAAATTTACTTTTCTGATGGAGAGTACCTTTTGATCTCCTTGATAAATTTCTTTTAAAGTATCCCAAGCCGCCTTTGCCG
Source organism: Platanthera guangdongensis (assembly GCA_039583875.1). Taxonomy (NCBI): domain Eukaryota; kingdom Viridiplantae; phylum Streptophyta; class Magnoliopsida; order Asparagales; family Orchidaceae; genus Platanthera; species Platanthera guangdongensis. The sequence continues at coordinate 159,029 of CM077150.1, read as the reverse complement.
TTTTTGAGCCAATGATGCGCGGAAAGATGGTAGGTGTGACAGCCTGCTGGATGGTGAGTAGTGCCAGGGAATTCTTCTGCTTTTCTCCCTTGGATATTCTGATTTCACCTTCCTTTGTTTTCTCATCGGACTTGGGGCCGCGCTGAACGATCTCCCAGAGGTCTTGAGATTCTAGCAGCGTCTCCATTTTGACGGCCCAATGATCATAGAGCTCGCCATTGAAGATGGGCAGAGGGTGATGGGCAAACGGGATAGAGGTTGGGGTAGATGATGAGCACATATTGATGCGTTAATGGCAAAAACCGATGCTCTGATACCACTGTTAGTAACTTATAACCATTGCATTGTGTTTCATGGTGCAGGGAAAACGAAAATGGAGGAAGAAGAGTGATGATACCAATAGAACATGATGAACAATATTTCATTCATTCATTTCGCAAACACGGTTACAGATTCTTATAGGAAGCAAATGGCTCAACATTAATTGTGAACATTAAACAGGAGATGTACCCAAAGAGGTAAGTGTCTCTTGGAGAAAATGCAATACTTAATTAGTTTCTTAATTGCTGCAGGAACCCAATACATTTGGCAGATTCATGCATCTAGAGTTGGGCCGGTTCAATGTCTATTAATGAGAAAGTTAAGGGTCGCTCAGTAGTACACCAAAAGAGATGTCCCAAACAGAGTAGCATTTGACCAAAAGGTCAGTAAACACACTTCAGTCTTTTTGTGCTTGGTAGAGGCGCATTACCTTTCTCATAGGGCATATGGTATCCTATGAGTAGCAGTGTCTTGTGGGTTGACTCCCTTTGAGACAGTAGGTAGATTCGAGACCGTGTCCGCGTGGCACTAGAACAATTGAGTTCGTCAGATGGTCTTGGGTCGTCAGTTTCAGTTGCGCGTTAGGAGCTACTCTGCATAGAGCCTTCCTAGTAGAGGTGCAAGCTAGAGGTCACCTAGAACTCAAGTATAGAACTGACGTGAGACAGTACGCCAGTTAGTGAACGTCGGGACTTGGGTTAGTGAACTGAAAGTCGCAAACATAGAACATGTAGTGTTCTGAAGGCATGCATAACATATAACATAAATGTTTTAATGTATAAAACTATTTTCAAAAGGCATGCATTCATCATTCAAGAAAATGTTTTTAGTGTCACTAGGAGGAGTTATTTTTTTTACTCTGACCCATCGTGAGAAATGTTTTTACAGGAGACTCAGGTGGGAAACTACACCTAGGATGAGCGTTGGTGGCGTCAGTTTGTAGTGTTTTCTTCTCATTCAGTTTTTCTTTACTTTCAGCATATACTTGTAGTTGTGGACATTGTAACTTGTTAGTATTTTATATATCTTGTATCAGACATATTATGATAGTACAGATTTTCAGTTATTTCAGTTCTATTCCTGTGTAGTGGCTCTGTGATTCCAGATTTCAGGTATGTGAATACCCTTAGTTTACTTACTTAGCTTCCGTTGCTAGTTATAAATTTTTAGTAACTTATACTTTATACCTGCTGTGTACTAGTTTTAATACTGTTTCCTAGTTCTCTTTATATCGCTGACTCGGCCGGATGACTGATTAGTGAAAAATTGGGAAGGGTTGTTACAATCTTATGGTGCTTCAACTCCAAACCTAAGAAGATTTGCCATAAAACTGCTTAGCCTTACATGCAGTGCATCCGGTTGTGAGCGAAATTAGAGTTTTTTTGAACACGTAAGTTTTTAAAATTTATTATCATTTATTAATGATTTATATTATATATATATTAAAGATAACTTATTTTTACGGTTACTGTTTATTGCAGATACATAGCAAAAAAAGAAATAGACTAGTTCAACAACGCTTGAATGATTTAGTATTTGTGAAGTACAATCGAGCATTGAGACGTCGATATGATGCACGTGATCGCATAGATCCAATTTCGTTGACAGATATTGATGATAGTAATGAATGGTTGATGGGAAGAATGGAAGAAGATAATGATGCTGAGGCTGAGCGGGAGGACTTGGTCTTTGATGATGAGTTATTGACTTGGGGCACAGTTGCTAGTGCCACTGGAGTTGAAGAAGAAATTTATCGCACACAATTATCGAAAGGAAAAAATGTGGTTCCTACGGCTACAAAGACACTTGAGAAAAGGAGCATTTCGAAGAGGAAAAGTCCTACTTCATTAGTCATTAAAGAGACTACTACTCCATTAGTCATTAAAGAGGCTAATACTCCATTAGTCCTCAGAAATGTTGATGATATCGATAAAGAGGAATTTGAAGACAACGAAGAAGAATATTATAATGATAGTGGAGAAGACGATGAAGACATAGTATTTTCAGAGAATGAGTAGTTAGATGAGTAATAGATTATTTAAATTTCAGAGTACTTTAATTATTTTATTTAAATTATACGTTAAAAGATGTTTTCTGATTGCACAAATAATAATATTTTTCAGGACTGATTTTCAAATGGTGTCTCTCGATCTTCTGACCGGAACACTTGATGTCGCTATTTGATTGTCACTTTGATCTTCTGGCTGGACTATTTGATGTTGCATATTTAATTCACGTTTTATTTATGTTATTGAACTTTAATGTGCTTATTACATTGCCCTTCTTTTGTGAATCTAGTTGTTGGCCTAAATTGGTGGGTCAGTTAGTTCAGTTTTTTGTTCTCGTAGTGCAAACATTGCTTGAATTGAAGAACCAACTTCAGTTCACATGCAAAGAATGACCAAACAACATACTTATATGACGACTATTCTGATATTTGTGTGTTTTTTATTGACTGTCTTTATGGATTAGAACCTGCTTTTATTTAATGAACTACATTTTTGTAGTATTTGGTTTCAATTTCAAGAATTACAAAATTTGAGCGAATTGGGCGCCCAATTGGCTCAATTTAAGAGAATTGAGCGCCCAATTGGCTCAATTTCAGCGAATTGGGCGCCCAATTGACTCAATTTCAGCGAATTGGGCGCCCAATTGGCTCAATTTCAGCGAATTGGGCGCCCAATTGGCTCAATTTCAGCGAATTGGGCGCCCAATTGGCTCAATTTCAGCGAATTGGGCGCCCCATTGACTCAATTTCAGCGAATTGGGCGCTCCATTGGCTCAATTTCAGCGAATTGGGCGCCCCATTGACTCAATTTCAGCGAATTGGGCGCCCCATTGGCTCAATTTCAGCAAATTGGGCGCCCCATTCGCTCAATTTCTTCCCCTCCCCCCCCATTATTGCGCCTCACGTGCCTCAGGCGCGCGCCTGCGCCTTGCGCTTTGCGCCTCGGCTCCAGGGCCACTTTGCGCCTCGGTGCGCCTTGCGCCTTTGACAACATGGCCACGAGCGCGTCCGGAGTGCCGATTCTACATTTATATGTGTTGGAAAAGCCCACTTAACATTAGGCTCATTTGTATAGCATTTATTGCTTTTTCTCTCCTCTCTTTAGTCCCACATTGTGTATAGGACTTTTCTCTCTCTTTCTCTCATCTATATATATGTACTCATTCTTTGTATTTGTATCAAGTGGACATATATACAAGGTTGGCTTTCTCCATTTCTACATGGTATCAGAGCCAGGTTCGACTCTCCTGCGGACTCCCTCTACTGTCCGCCCAGCAGCCTGCGGTCTCTGCGGCCTCCCTTGTCCAGTCCGCACCCTCTAGTCGCATCTCTCCTGCGGCCTCACTTTCCTGTCCGCTTCCTCTCCCGTGGATCCACTTCGTTCCCCCTCTCTCCCTTTCTCCTCAGGCCCCCTCCTTTTATAGCCATCCTGTGAGGTCCACTGCTTCCTCCTGTCCGCCGCGACCTCCTCCTGTCCGCCGCGACCTCGGCGACCTCTCTCCTTGGTCTCCTTCATCCGCCGTTCGCGCTGCGTTCGCGCTGCGTTCGCGCTGCGTTCGCCAGCTCGCCAGCTCGCCAGCACGCCAGCTCGCCAGCACGCCAGCTCGCCAGCACGCCAGCTCGCCAGCTCGCCAGCTCGCCAGCTCGCCAGCTCGCCAGCCCGCCAGCCCGCCAGCTCGCAAGTCAGCCCCGGCGTGTCCTCTCTTATCAGTTCTCTCCTGTCCGCCGCGGTCTGACCCAGACCGCCGCGCCCTGAACCAGCCCGCATCATCCTCCAGCTCGCCGCGACCTCATCCAGGTCGCCGCGTCCTCTCCCAGTCCGCTCTCTGTTTGCTTCCTCTAGCTGCTGCCTCCAGCCCGCTGCGGTCTCATCCAACTCGCTGCGGTCTCCTTCCAGCTCGCTGCGGCCTCCTTCAAGCTCGCTGCGGCCTCCATGTCTACCTCTGCAGACTCCGTCGGTACGGCAGTTCCTCCTGAACGCCCGGCCTCTCTACCAGAAGTCCGAGACGAGCTCCGGATCACCACAATTTCGCTCAATGGCAAGAAGAACTTTGTGGAATGGGCACACTCAGTTCGCCGTGTCCTTCAGTCCAAGGGATTCCTTCATCATCTGACCCAGACCGTTATTGGTGTCCCTACTGAGGAGTGGTTACGCAATGATGGGCGTGTGCAGACTTGGCTCCTCAACTCTCTTGATGGCGAATCTTATCGTCTGGCCATGTATCATGAGACGGCCAAAGGCATGTGGGACGAGCTACACACCCTCTACTCCGGTAAAGATAGTCTCCACCATCTCTATGATATCATCACCGCTCTCCAGGCCCTTGACAGCAGTGACGCCACCGACTTGACATCCTTTGTTGCTCAAGCCCGGTCTCTGGTTGAGGCTTGGATCCACCATCAGCCTCCCACTCTAGATCTCGCTGCTCAACGTACCCAGAAGGAAGCTGTGGGTATCGCCATGATGATGGCCCGGGTACCCCCTCATCTTCACAGTGTCCGGGCTCACATCCTCTCCTCTACTGTTACACCGTCCTTTTCCGACGTGTGCTCAATGCTTCTCAAAGTCTCCCCGCCTCCGGATGTTCCCGGACTTCCTTCTCCGGCTCTTGTTCAACAGGCACCTGCTCCCTTACTGCCTCTTCCCCCCTCTGCCCGTGGTGGCCGCTCTGACTCTCGCGGCCGGTGTCGCGGTGGCCGGTCTAGGCCTCAATGCTCGTTCTGTGGTAAAGTTGGTCATCTTGAGGCCACTTGCTTTCGCAAACATGGCCGTCCGCCTCGTCCACATGCCTCTGCTGCTACTACCGACTCTGCCTCCTCTCGTACTGAGCTCGACGAGGTTCGTCTTCAGCTCCAGCACCTTCATGGCTTGCTCAGCCGTCCGCCTGCCTCGGTTGCCTCTGCTGCCTCTCTCTCCAATGAAGGTATCGCCTGCCTCTCCTCTGGCCCGCGCTGGATCCTTGATTCTGGTGCCACTCATCATATCACCTCTGTTAAGCCACCACAGTACTTGTCTTCACCTCACCCGAAGTACATTACTGTTGCTAATGGAGCGTCGGTTCCCGTATCTGGATGTGCTGATATTTCTCTCACCTCTTCTCTCCTCCTACGCTCGGCTCTACATGTTCCGGGCTCTCCTTTCAATTTACTCTCTGTCGGTCGCCTTACTACTGATTCTAATTACTCAGTGACATTTACTTCTTCTTCTTTTCTCATACAGGATCAGCAGACGCAGACTATCATTGGTAGAGGACGACTGCAGAATGGGCTCTATCTCCTTGACGACTCTCCTACTGTCCTCGCATCTACCTCCTCTTCGGATTGGCATCGCCGTCTGGGACATGCTCCTCTTCCAGTCCTCCGGAAGGCCCTTCCTGATGTCACTCTCCCTGCTTTTCGTTGCGACACATGTATTTTGGGCAAACAGCCCCGTTCTTCTTTTCCCCCTCATTGTACTCGGAGCTCCGCTCCTTTTATTTTAGTACACTCCGATATATGGGGTCCGTACAAAGTTACTAGTATTTCTGGCTATCGCTATTTTCTTACTTTTATTGATGATTACTCTCGCATGACATGGTTATATCTCCTTTGGGATCGCTCTGAACTTCCCCGCGTATTCCGGGCTTTCATCCTCGAGACCCGCACTCAGTTCTCTGCGCCTATTCGCACTATTCGTACAGACAATGCGCGGGAGTACACCAGCCATACGTTTGCCACTCTCTGCTCTGAATTCGGCATTCTTCACCAAACCTCCTGTCCGTACACTCCCCAACAGAATGGTGTCGCCGAGCGCAAGAATCGTCACCTTCTTGATGTCGCTCGCTCGCTTATGCTTCAAATGCAGGTCCCCAAACCGTACTGGAACTACGCTCTCTCCACGGCTTGCTTCCTCATCAACCGCCTCCCGTCTTCCGTCCTCCAGTATGCTACTCCCTTCAGCCTCCTCTTTCCCACAACTTCGCCTTTTCCTCTTCCACCACGGGTGTTTGGGTGTACCTGCTACGTTCACCACCTCGGTCCCTCCACGGACAAGTTGGACCCTCGTGCCACCAAGCAGATCTTTGTCGGGTACTCGCGCACTCAGAAGGGTTATGTATGTTATTCGCCTACTACCCGCAAGGTTACTGTCTCGCCTGACGTAACTTTTCGTGAAGATCTTCCTTTCTTCCCTGCTCCGGATATCGCTCTGCCTTCCGCTCCCGTCGTTCGTCCTATCATTCCTGCTCCTCACTCCTCAGCCTCTCTCCCTTCACCACCTCCGGTCCGTCCACCACCCCCGGTTATCCGGGTCTATTCTCGTCGCTCTCCTCATTCTGTGGCTCCTCTGCAGTCGGCTTCGCCCTCTGGTGCTCTGCTCCCTGCTGCTCCGGCTCCCGTCTCCACCGCTCATCCGATGGCGAACTACGTCTCGCTCCATCGCCTCTCCCCCTCTCTTCTTCACCTTGCCACCTCCTTATCTTCTGTTTCAGTCCCTAACTCTTTGCAGGAGGCGCTTCACCATCCTGGCTGGCGGGCTGCCATGGACGAAGAAATGACGGCCCTTTGGGCCAACCAGACCTGGGTCTTGGTTCCCTTACCTCCCGGTCAGCACCCGTTGGATGCAAATGGGTCTTCGTTATCAAGCATGCTCCGGATGGCACTATTGCCCGTCTGAAGGCCCGTCTTGTGGCCCGGGGCTTCACACAACAGGAGGGTCTCGACTATGAGGAAACATTCTCTCCGGTGGCCAAGCTTAACACTGTCCGCGTTCTTCTCTCCGTCGCGGTACACCGCCGCTGGCCTTTTCATCAACTTGATATCAAGAACGCCTTTTTGAATGGCGACCTTCAGGAAACTGTCTACATGCGCCAACCGCCCGGGTTTGAGACCACGGGGGAGTCTCGGGTCTGTCTTCTCAAAAAGTCAATTTATGGTCTCAAACAGTCCCCACGGGCGTGGTTTGACAAGTTTAGCAAGGTGGTTCGGGACATGGGGTTCACTCGGAGCTCTGCAGATTTCTCCCTCTTTACCCGACACCGGTCCACTGGCACCGTTCTTCTGTTGGTTTATGTTGACGACATCCTTCTCACTGGGGATGACTCAAAGGGGATTCAAGACGTCAAACAACACCTGAGCACTGTTTTTCAGACTAAAGATCTGGGGAAACTTCGCTACTTCCTTGGTCTCGAGATCGCCCGGCGGCCGGACGGGTTGGTACTCTCCCAACGAAAGTACTGTCTCGATCTTCTCAAAGATGCTGGTCAGTCTGGTTGCAAGCCAGCATGTACCCCGATGGAGGCAAATCACAAATTATGCGCTCAGGCTTCGGATGACGATTTGCTACTTCCGAACCCGGAATACTATCGACGCCTTGTGGGCAAGTTGATCTATCTAACAGTCACAAGGCCAGATATATCATTTGCAGTTGGGGTTGTCAGTAGGTTCATGCATGCCCCCCGGGCTTCTCATCTCCAAGCGGTTGAACGGATTCTCCGATACCTTAAGGGAGCTCCAGGCCAAGGGCTGGTTTACAAAACCTCCGACTCTGCTCCCGCATTGGTTGCCTATTCTGATGCCGACTATGCGGGTTCCCTGGACGATCGAAGGTCAACTAGTGGGTTCTGTACGTATTTTGGTGGGCATCTTATTACTTGGAAGAGTAAGAAACAAGTTGTGGTGGCTCGTTCCTCTGCAGAGGCTGAATACAGATCGATGGCCTCAGTTGTTTCAGAACTCACATGGCTTGAAAGTCTCCTCACTGACCTGGGAGTAAAACTCCCCTCCTCTGCTGTTCTATTTTGTGATAGTCAAGCCGCCATACACATCGCAAAGAATCCGGTCTTTCATGAGCGCACAAAACATATCGAGGTTGACTGTCACTTTGTTCGTGAAAAGGTTCAACTGAAGAAACTTGAATTAAAGCATGTTCCAGGAACTGATCAAGTTGCCGACATCCTCACAAAGGCCTTATCAAGCACTCTGTTCTACCAATGTTTGTCCAAGCTGGGTGCATATGACCTATACGCTCCAGCTTGCGGGGGAGTGTTGGAAAAGCCCACTTAACATTAGGCCCATTTGTATAGCATTTATTGCTTTTTCTCTCCTCTCTTTAGTCCCACATTGTGTATAGGACTTTTCTCTCTCTTTCTCTCATCTATATATATGTACTCATTCTTTGTATTTGTATCAAGTGGACATATATACAAGGTTGGCTTTCTCCATTTCTACAATATGTATTGTTTTGGACATTGTTTAGTGTGTTCTAGACATCTGGCGTAACGACCAATCATAATTATTCACTCCGGGTACCCTATCGCCCCTTTCTCTATAAATAAGGGTAAGGAGGTGTTGGTGTGAGACATTGTTAGCCTCGTGAGAGAATCCAGAGTCTACAATCAAATCGTGATGCGACGCCGTGAGATCCCGGAATGCGACGTCCCAATTAATGATTCTATTTTTTCCCTTACTTTATTTTCTCTTCCCGTAAACACTCTCTGCCGCATATTTGCTTCGACAATCTTATCAAAAGAACCGTTGGTCTGCCACGATCTTCTTCAAACCAACACCCCCTGTCTACCTCGACCAATCCATCATGTATCTCCTTCCCACTCCCACTCCAAAACACGGCCTCCCCCTCGATTCAAGAAGCTGAAAACCCGTCCTCTTGATCCTACATTAGGCCGACGACCCTCGACACTGCTAAACGAGGCCATCGGCAACCCTCTGCTCTGTTCTCCCCTTTTCCTGCGTGCAAGCACCAAAATGACCAGCCCCAACCCTGTTCTTGTAGCCGAGCCTTGCTTCCTCAACTGTCGCCCACTCCACCAGCAAAACTGGCCACCCCTCCCTTTTCAGTTGCAGGTTGGAGTCTTCTCAGTCCAAACACAAACCTGTCAGTTCCTATTGCTGCTCCATATTCCCTACAGCTTCTCATCTGCACTCCCGGTTACCGGACTCCTTTGCTTATGAGTAATTTTGTGCTTTATTTTTTCTACTTTATTGAATATTGATTGATTATCACATACACGTTTGGGATATTGGCTTGCTAGTCTGATTGTTTTCCTTTTATTAGTCAGGTTGGCGCGAAAGAAGACGCGTTTGCTTGGTTACTTAAAGTTGTTGTGAACGTTGTGTTGTATTGCAAAGTCTATTTAATCTTATTGCTGAACTTAATTCTAGATCGAATCAAATCAAATCAAACACACATCATATAGTTTAAGTTTGTCTTAGTCCTTTCCACTCACATAGACTTGTATTAGTGTCGACACACCTCTCACATCTTGCCCCGCGTCATCTTGCCTTGTAAGAATTTTTGGATTAATCTTTGTAGAGAAAAGGAGCACAAGGATTTGGAAAAAATGTAAACCTCTGCGTATATTTCTTGTGTATGTAAATACCACGTATGAATACATATATATAGGGAGAGAAGAGAGGGAAGAGTCCCAATTTCAAGACGTGGGACTATTACAAGTAGAGGAAGAAGACCTAAGATGGGCCCTTAAATGGGTCATTACATGTTCTTTTCTAACACTTCCCCGCAAGCTGGAGCAAGTCATAGTCACTTAGCTTGGACAAGAACTGATAAAAAAGAGCACTTGACAAAGCCTTAGTGAGAACATCGACAACTTGCTCAGTAGCCGGAACATGTTTCAGTTCCAGCTTCTTCATTTGAACCTTTTCTCGAATGAAGTAGCGGTCAACTTCAATGTGTTTCGTTCTTTCATGGAAGGCAGGATTCTTGGCTATGTGAATCGCAGCTTGACTGTCATAGAGTAAGGTGACTCGTTAAGAAAGTTTTACTCCCATATTACTCAGGAGACTCTCAAGCCATGTGAGCTTAGATACAACAGGCGTCATTGAACGGTACTCAGCCTCGGCCGAAGTTCGAGCAACTACAGTCTGTTTTTTACCACGCCAGGTAACAAGATGACCTCCGAAGTAAGTACAAAAACCGCTGGTGGAATGCCGATCATCCAGGAAATCAGCTAATCAGCATTTGAATATGCAGGCAATGTTGGAGTAGAGGAGGAGGAAGTTCTGTATACCAGCCCTTGACCAGGAGCATTCTTCATGTATCGCAGAATGCGTTTGACAGCCTGTGGATATGACACCCGAGGAGAATGCGTAAACTTGCTGACAACTCCAACAACAAAAGATATGTCTGGTCTTGTGACGGTTAGATATATCAGTTTTCCCACTAACCGTCGATATAATTTTGGGTTTGGAAGAAGAAGATCTGCATCAGAGGCATGAACACACAACTTGTGATTGGCATCCATAGCGGTGTTAATTGGTTTACATCCAGAATATCCAGCATCCTGAAAGGTCGAGACAGTACTTTCGTTGAGATAAGACAAAGCCATCAGAACGTCTTGCGATTTCAAGGCCAAGAAAGTATCGAAGGTTCCCTAGATCTTTCGTTTGAAAAACAGAGCTGAGGTGCTCTTTGGCCACTTGGATTCCTTTTGAATCATCTCTTATGATTAGGATGTCATCGATATACACTAAAAGAAGAACTGTTCTTGTTTTGCTATGTCGAGTGAATAAAGAAAAATCTGTCGAACTCTGAGTAATGCCAACCTCCCGAACAACCCTGCTAAGCCTATCGAACCTTGCCCGAGGAAATTGTTTGAGACCATAAATTGACTTTTTAAGGAGACAAACTTGGGACTCCCTCGTGGTCTCAAACCCGGGAGATTGTCGCATGTAGACAGTTTTTTGGAGATCGCCATTGAGAAATGCATTTTTGATATCAAGTTGATGTAAGGGCCGATGATGGCGTACAACTACAAAGAGGAGGCCATGAATTGTGTTGAGCGTAGCCACCAGAGTGAATGTTTCCTCATATCTAGACTCTGTTGTTGAGTAAAGCCACACGCCACCAGACGGGCCTTAAGTCGATCAATCGTCTCATCAGGTGCATCCAACAATATTCTGTCTTGGAGGAAGAGAAACCAAATCCCAATTCTGATTAGCCCAGAGGGCCGTCATTTTTTCGTCCATGGCCGCCCGCCAACCTGGATGTTGAAGAGCCTCCTGCACAGAGTTAGGTACAGAAATAAAGGATAATGAAGTAGTAAAAGTTTGAAGCACCGGGTCCAGGCGATGTAAGGTGACATAATTTGTCAGGTGGTGGGTTGTGGAGGTAGAAGCCATGTCAACAGGTCGTAGAGTGCCGGAGGTTGAAGCCCACAGCAGCGGGGTGATAGAGCGGAGAGGTCATCAAGCATAGACATGAAGAAGATGGAAGAAGTTCGTGGAGACCCAGAGCTGGGAAGGGAACGAGAGGAGATGGTGGAGATAGAGCTGGTGGTGGTGGAGAAGATGTAACTGGGATGACAGGTCGTGGTAAGGGTGGTGATGATGGAGAGGGCGGCGGAGTGAGGAAAAATGGTTGATCTTCCAGAAAGGTAACATCAGCTGAAACCGTCACCTTGTGGGTAGTGGGAGAGTAACAAACATATCTTTTTTGAGTACGAGAATAATCAACACATGTGATTGGCCTCCCGAGGATCGAGCTTGTCGGTGGAAGGACCAAGTAAGTGAACATAGCAGGTACAACCAAATATTCGAGGTGTTGGGGAAAATGGAGGTGCGGAGGGAAAGATGAGGCTGAACGGGGTGGCGTTGTCGAGGTAGAATGACAATCGGTTAATGAGATAGCACGTCATCGAAACTGCAAAGTGTCAATATGTCTTGGGAACATGCATTTGAATCATGAGTGAGCGAGCAACATCAAGAAGATGTTTGTTTTTACGTTCAGCCACACCATTTTGTTGGGGAGTATAAACACATGACATTTGATGAATAATTCCGAACTCAGAGCAGAGGTTATCAAACTCATGTCTAGTATATTCACGAGCATTATCTGTCCGGTGTGTTTTGATTTGGTCGGAGAATTGAGTACGATTTTCAAGAACAAAAGCCTGAAATACACGAGAGAGCTCGAAGCGATCACGAAGTAAATACAAGCATATCATGCGAGAATAATCATCAATAAAGATAAGAAAGTAACGATAAGCAGAAATACTTGTTAATTTATACAGGCCCCAAATATCAGAATATACTAACGTAAAAGGAGCAGAGCTCCGGATACAATGCGAAAGATAAGAGGAACGATGTTGTTTCTCCAAAATACATGAATCACATGTAAAAGTAGGAAGATGAACATCTGGAAGAGCCTTCTTGACAACAAGAAGAGGAGCATTCCCAAGACGCCAATGTCAGTCAACAGAGGAGACAGAAGAGAGAACAGTGGGGAAGACATCGAGAAGGTAGAGCCCGTTGTGCAGTTGTCTTTTACCATTGATACTCTGCATTTGTCGGTTTTGAATCAGAAAGGAAGAAGAAGTGAATGTGATAGAACAATCTAAATCATTAGTGAGACGACTAACATAAAGTAAATTAAACGGAGAGTCTGTGTAATAACCCGATTCTTGATTAAATGATAATAAGGTTTATAATAATAATTATATTAATATAAACCTAATCTATCCCCCCTCTTATTAAACCTACCCGAGAATCACCCCCCCCCCCCCGATATTTTTCTCTCCCGCCAGGTCTTCCGATCCCGCTGACTTCCGTAAACCCGTCTCTTGCAGGTCGCTCCGCATGCGTCGCTCCTTGCTGCTGTCGACGCCTTCCCTCTTATCGTGGCCTCTGGCTTCTCCTCTCACTCTGCTCGACGCCTTCTCCGCCTCCACAAGCCGACGACATCTCCTCCGGCTCCTCCCTCCATGGCTGATGCCGCTTGTTGCTCCTCCTCTGCTATGGGCCGACGGTCATCCCCTCTAGGGCCAGCAACTTCTCCTTCGATTAGCAAGGCAGTCCTTCCCTCCTCTCAATTTCTAGAGGCCGACCTCAGTAGCAGCTCCCCTTCTCCTTCAGAAGCCATAATGACCCCTTTTCCAGCTTCTTTTGGTGGAGGATGTCAAGAGGATCGTCTAGGGTTTACTTGGAACCGCCTCTCCTTGGATTTTTGAGTCCGATCTCGGTCTCTTTGGGTAAGATATCCTCTCTTCTCTTTGATTTCAGATTTTTCTGTGAATCCTATTTTGATTTCGTACCTTAATTTCATATGTTTCGTGATCCAAGTTGTGCCCCTCTCGTTTTTGTCTAAATTTTGGGTATGTGTGTTTTCTAGTGCCTCTCATCCACTCGAGTGGTGAAATTTCTCCCAAGTCCTCTCCAAATTAGAGTTTCCCCTAACCCAAGCATCGCCAAGTCTCCGCTTCTGCGCGGTATCTCTTCGTCACTCACCTTTGAGGGAGGTAAATTTCTTAGTCCTTCTCTTATTTGAATCTTGCGATAATTTATTTCTCGTGCTAACGTTAGGGTTTTTGATAACTCATTGTCGTATATGGTGGTGCTTCAGCAGGTCTGATATTAAGTTTTCCGATTTCGCTTGTGCCGTAATTTGGTCTCCTCCGTCAGCTTCAGCTTCTTTGAGGCAAGTAGAGATCACTTCTCTCTTGCAAATATTGAACTTAATTGTTTTGTCTGATCTTATGTTTATATTGAATCAACCCTTGATAGCTTGTTTCGTCAGAAAAATTTAGACATTGAATCATTTATTAAACTTGTTCCTAGTTTGAGGTTCACACAATAGAATTAGTACGAGTTGTGAATGTAAATAATGATATTTGAGTAATTGGGAGACGAGTTAGTGAATGATAGTTAATTGGATATTCAATTTGAGGATTTGCATTTTGTTTGATGAATAATTTGAGGACAGTAAGCTTGAGTATGAGTATTAATAGATTTGAATGATCATTGTTAAGGCTCATGGTTAGGGATTTAAAGATGGTTGAGTTATGTTACGCTCGTACCGTACACACTTTTGAATTGGAAAATCACACTTTGTAACGAATTATGGATAACAAATATATGTTTGGTGATTCGATATCATGCTCGGTAGTGAACGCATGTTTTTCTTGGAAGATAACTGTGCCCTAGAAATTGTTAACCTAGGCGAATTCTTGACATCTCCGATCCAATACACTTCAACTTACCTCTGTTTTTTACTCGAAAAATTTTCCGGTTATTATGACCTTAACCCCTCGAACTCGCAAGAGTCAAAACTCACTGTTTGATTCATGTTGTGTCGTCGAATCCGATTTCTGATGTATGTCTGGTTTTTAATGTATGTCTGGTTTCTAATGTATGTTTGGTTTCTGATGTCTGTCTGATTGTAAGACCCGAGTAAAACTTATTTTCAATCTGATCTTTCTCGTTGACGTGAATCTGTTTCACGATCTGAAGTTTTCTCTCATAATGTTGTCATAAAATAATATGATAAATAATCTCGTATGAAACTCAAAAACAAATTCGTGGTTGTAAGCAAATCCTTGAACTGTAGCGTCTAATTGGACATCTGTCTGTTGTCATGGTCACGACAAGTAGAATTACTTTTCCGACAAGACTTGCATTCAGATCTGATCGTGAGTCATGTGCGTCCGCTATAACGCCTACACCCTTCATCGATCACAGCTTATAACATATTACATGAAAAATTTTAGGTTATTCTCCGGAGTAGTCTAATAAACTAACTTGTTCTGTTTAGCTCTTTGTTTGTTTGTCCAGGATAGTTTTGCTTCATGAGAATCTGGTACTCATACTTTTCTGCTTCTATTACTGTTCTGTATTTTACTTTGCTCATTCTGTTTTTTTTCAATGTTTTGAGGCTTTTCCTTTGTGTTTTGGAATTGTCTTACTTTCGTGTCAGCGCCGCCAGGTTCCTGGGCCCGATCTGCATCAAGTTTCTGCTTTCCGATGATTGATCTTCTAGTCGTGTCGGGTTTGATGTTTTTGATTCATTTCTTTTACTGTCAGTGGTTTTCTTTATGTGGTAATTATGAACAGTAATACATGGACAACTGCTAGGCTATATAAATATTTATGTAATAGAAACTGAATATAACACATATGCACTCTCTGTTGCATCATAATGACATGAAAACTATAGTATTAGCCTGTAAAACATGAATTTTACAAAATACATATGCATTTAAAACTGTGAAAGCTTCCGCATAAAAAAAATCAAACTGTTTTTCTCCAAATTAATTATTTTAAAACTATTTTCAGTATTCTCTGCATCCGCCTTAGCAGACATGGTTTCTTGTCATCCATGCCTGTGGCATCACGACTTGTCCTGAAGCGCACTCTGACTTTTGTCGAGACGGGCCATGACAGTCCAAGACATGGAGGGCCAAACGATGAGAAATGGACGGATTTAAAGGTATATCAACAGAACCGGAGACAGGAGTGGTGTTGTCATTGGCTACAGTGATAAACTTGGGATGACTTCAAGGAGATGATATGATGAGTAGCACCTGAGTCCACTATCCAACTCTGGCTAGTGGAGAGACAAGCGATGCCTTCATGAGAGACGGAGACAACGGAGGCAGATGAGTTGTGGAGCAACCCTTGAAGTTTGTGATAACGGCGACTTAGATGTCTCTTTCCTGACTCTTGCCTTAGTCACGCATGGCCTCCAGGTGTAGCCTGTCTTCTTGCGCGTATTCCACGTGAGGGGGAGTGTTTGTGATAACGGCGACTCGGATGTCTCTTTCCCGACTCCTGCCTTAGTCACACATGACCCCTAGGTTGATTTCGTCTGTTGTTTGTGTCTCCCGTTTCTTTCTTCGCTTTGTGGTAGGAATGATTTGGCATTCTTGGTTGACCTAGTTTCTGCTCTGGGTGTATCCAACGTGATCATGGTCGGTTTGTGGACCAACGTCGTGTGGTCTTTGCCCGGTTGTAGTATCCCCGGTGACACGTGATTGGGCCTCAGTAGCTGCTGTTTTGTCCCATGTTGCCAACTTTCTTTTACCTTCTGTTTTATGTTGTGTTCAAGATGTAGGTTTCCCCTCCAGCTTGAGGGAGAGTGTTAGAGTTAGTAGTATTTTAGTATTGTTGAGTTAGTCCCACACCGCCTATCGGTGTTGGGTGCCTTGTTGTTTCTCCTATATTATGCCCCTTGGAGGAAGAATAAAATTACACCTTTCATTTCTCTCTACAGGATTGAAGACCGATGATGATGTCGTACAAATGTTGGAGACCATCTGATGCGGGACAGGAGTCCATCGGCCCTCCACCCTGGAGTCCCACCAGGGGGCCCACAATGTCGTCACACAGATCAACAAAAAGTCTGATTGGTATATCTGTAGCAGTCCCCCATAGACAAGGTGGTACTGCGAATATATCATTATAATCAGAAAGGGCAACCAGTTGACAGGTGGATGGAGCGATTCGGATATCCAGTCCATCATCCTCCTCCAACTGGCGCTGAAATTCTGCGCAATCTTTCAATACGTGCTCAGTACTACGACAACACAAACAACGTTTTCCATTACTCCTTGGTCCTGATGGGACCGGAGAGTAATAAGAAGAAGGTTAAGGCGTAGAACAGAGGTGACCACAAGACTGGGGTATGGTGTATGACGTACCATAAGAAGACGGTGCTCCATACACTGAACCACGAGAAGTATGCTCACTATCTTCAATGGGGCACTCATCACTACTATGCCGTATACCCCAACCCATCCCCGGCTCCACCACATGGTCGATAGGTTGTTGAATGTTGAGGCTGGGGCTCGATCCCCCCGACCTCCTTGATAAAGAGCTCGCTCTTTATCAAGGAGGTCGGGGGATCAAGCCCCGACCTCAACAACCTATCGGCCCTGCCGGGGATGGGTTGGGGTGTACGACCTGCGGGCCTGATAAAGTCGCTTGGTGCTGAATCCAGGTGGGCCCCCTAGTGGAACTCCAGGGTGGCGGGCAGGTGGACTCCTGTCACACATCAAAAAAGTGATGCGGGACAGGAGTCCACCTGCCTGCCACCCTGGAGTCCCACCAGGGGGCCCACCTGGAGTCAGCACCAGACGGCTTTATCAGGCCCGCGGGCCGTACACCCCAACCCATCCCCGGCTCCACCACAGGGCCGATAGGTTGTTGAGGTCGGGGCTCGATCCCCCGACCTTCTTGATAAAGAGCTCTTAAACGAGCTCTCATCACCAACTGATCTGCACTTTTTTGATGCGGGACATGAGTCCACCTGCCCGCCACCCTGGAGTCCCACCAGCGGGCCCACCTGGAATCAGCACCAGACGGATTTATCAGGCCCGCGGGCCGTACACCCAACCCATCCCCGACTCCACCACAGAACCGATAGGTTGTTGAGGACGGGGCTCGATCCCCCGACCTCTTTGATAAAGAGCTCTCAGGCGAGCTCTCAGGCTGGTGATGAGAGCTCTCCTGAGAGCTCTTTATCAAGGAGGTCGGGGGATCGAGCCTCGATCTCAACAACCTATCGGCCCTGTGGTGGAGCCGTGGATGGGTTGGGGTGTACGGCCCGCGGGCCTGATAAAGCCGTCTGGTGCTGACTCCAGGTGGGCCCCCTGGTGGGACTCCAGGGTGGCGGGCAGGCAGACTCCTGTCCCGCATCACTATCCTTGCCAGAGTATAGAGAATGAAGCTCATCTCACATCACCTTGGCCGTCTCATGATACATGGTCATGCGGTACAGTTCGCCATCAAGGGAGTTGAGAATCCATGTCTGAACACGACCATCGTCACGCAGCCAATCATCAGTAGTGCAGGAGTATCCCTAGTGAGATGATGCAGAAGTCCCTTGGACTGAAGTACTCGGCGGACAGAATGCACTCATTCAATAAAATTCTTCTTCCCAGTAAGGGAGATGGTGGTGATCCTTAACTTGTCACGCAGTTCAGGAGCAGGAACCCAGCGGACTGAAGGGGAGGAATCATTAGAGGAATTCATGACAACACTGTCTGGCGGTTAGAAGAGGCGGTTGGGAGAGAGACCGCGGACCAGAGCAACAGCAGTAGCAATGAGAAGCAGCCCGCAATAGTAAGAACAGGTCGGCAACGGCTAAGAGCAGAAGAGGTCGGCAGTGGCGAAGAGCAGAAGAGGCCGACAAACAGCAAGGTAAGTCCGACAACGGCTTAAAGGAGAAACTGGCGAACAACAATGCAAGTTCGGTAGCCGCTTAAAGAAAGAGAGGCCAGCGGACAACGAATGAAGATCGATAGGGGCTAGGGAAGAACCTGCAGCGAGTAGAGAAGAAGAAGTCGGCAGCGACTATGAGAGAAGGCCGCGACAGACTGAAGCGCTGCAAGCTGGAAGGAAACACCACGACGAGCTGAGGAGCAGCGAGCTGAGAAACAGGCCGCGACTGGCTGAAAAGCAACGAGCTGGAAGTAAACACCACGACGAGCTGAGGAGCGGTGAGCTACGAAACACGCCGCGGCTGGCCGAAGAGCGGCGAGCTGGAGAAAATACAACACGGCGAGCTGATGAGCAGCGAGTTGAGAAGCGACCGTAGCGGGCTGAGGAGCAGCGAGTTGAGATAAAGATCGCAGAGGGCTGAGGAGCAGCGAGTTGAGATAAAGACTGCGGCGGGTTGAGAAGAGACCGCCGAAGAAAAAGAGAGGCGGTAATTAAGAAGAGACCAGCTAGTGAAATTGCGGCAGGTCGCTGCGAGCACGGAATGGCAGACCGCTAAGGCTAAAAAGATAAACCACGAAGACAGACCGCTGTGGCTAACATAAGCAAACCGTCGCGTCCAGAAAACAACCGACAGGATGAGCCGAACCAAGCAGACCACGACGGACACAGAACAAGCCGCACGGTGGGTCCCAACTGCGAAGTCTATAAAAGAGAGGAGAGACGAGTCCAGAAGAGGAGGGAACAACAGAAGGTGACCCGTGCGGACAGAAGAAGTCTATCCGCAGAGGGATGCGGATAGGAAGCCGCACAGAGAATTGCGGGTAGAAGATTTCTATCCGCCAAGGAGGTGTGGTTAGCAAACCGCACAGAGGGCTGCTACTAGAAAATTAGAGACTGACCGGAGAGATCGCTTGCTTTGATACCATGTAGAGAAGAAGAGCACAAAGATTTGGAAAAAATATAAACCTTTGCATATACTTCTTGTGTATGTTAATACAAGTATGAATACATATATATAGGGAGAGAAAAGAGGGAAGAGCCCCAATTTCAAGATGTGGGACTATTACAAGTAGAGGAAGAAGGCCTAAAATGGGCCCTTAAATGGGTCATTACATGTTCTTTTCTAACAATTTTCATTTGAAATGAAAAGTAGGAGCGGATGACCCAACATCCCTCTCCTGTCCTAGCCCACTTGTTTCGAGCGATTGCAACGTCAACTAGTTGGGCTGCGTAGCGCAACTTTGTCTTCCAATACTTCTGTTACAAGACTGTTGAAAATTTATCCCCACATTGTAAAACTTATATAACCTCATGCAGCTATAAGCATTGGTTTTAGATTGAATGCTTAGATTCTAACTTGGTAGGGCCCACTGTCTCGCCCAAATTTAAAAAATGAAATTTGCTTGTTAGAGGTTATAAATCCTACGCGAGAGGTTTTGAGAATTAGGTCGCATATCGGGAAACTCGTGTAACCTTGTACACTCGATATAGATCACGTGCCTTTCCACTTATAACAAATTGATTTTAGGTTTGATCCTTATATTCTAACAAAATAGTTAGCACTTTGTTGTAACCAAAATCCTTAGTGATATGACATCATTTTGCGTATCAATTTTCATGATTGCCTTCTTTCAGCATGTTTTCAAACCTTTTTATGCTCGTACTATTAGATTGCAAATTAATCATGCTTAATATTTCTCTCAGGTACCGTTCGGCGCGCTGGAATTGGTATTGGTTTCCAGAAAGTCAATTCTTTTGTTCGGCACGCACAAATTTTCCGGGTATTGGTTTTACGGGGCAAAACCAATGGTTTTCATATAAACTTAAAAACCTAATGCCTCATTTCTTATCCTCCCGCACGGGTTTTCTCCCGATTTGGGTGATTTCGCGATATTGCTTCCGTCTCCGCCTTCTCCCAATGCTTGCGATTTTATGCTTAATTTTTCAAAATAAAATGTTTTAAAAAAAATTCAAAAAGCCAATTCTATGGTGCAAACAGCTTTTATGTATGTATATCAATTTTGTTCACTGAATTTCATTTTGCAGCCGAACAGCAGAATTGGTTTTCTGCACAAAACCAATTCCTGCAGATATTGATTTTCTGCCCAAAGCCAATTCCAGAAAGCCAACACCTGCACGTTGAACGGACCCTTAGATTACTCAGCTTTGAAGTTTTTCATTATTGTGTCCGAGTTCTGCTTGTCATTCATTTATTATTCAATTTCATCAGGTTCAATCAACAGATAGAATTCTTGAGCTTCTAAATCTTGGAAATAGTAGGCGTAAAACAGAAAGCACAGAGGCCAATGCAACTTCATCACGGTAACCTATGACATTATTGCTTCTACATTGTTTCCCGTGCCTTGCAATTTAATAATTTATTAGGCTTTACGATTTTTCTGACCAGCCACGCAAAATACTAAATTAAATTAACACAGTGCAGAGGCATATTAAAGTGTTTTGTTTTTTTCTTCCTAATCGAACATGAATTTTATCAAGCTTCCTGTTTGTCACCGTCATTCCAGCTCACAACATATATATATGACTTGCATCATTGCTAGCATGTAAATGGTACTTGACATGACATTTGAAGTTAAAGTACACTTTTCATGTTTCTAACTGGTATTAACAGTTCACATGCCATGCTGGAGATCAGTGTGAAGAGGAAACAGAAAAATCAGCATCTGAATCAGATTTTAAGTGGTAAACTTGCACTTGTTGACTTAGCTGGCAGGTACGTGATTTATTCGGCACACTTTATCTTAAAATAGTGCGTCATCTTTTGGCTTGAAATTGGTACCATTCAATGTGCAGTGAAAGAGCTTCTGAAACAAATAGCGGAGGCCATAAGCTTAGAGACGGAGCCAATATTAATCGCTCACTTCTTGCCTTAGCCAACTGCATCAATGCCTTGGGAAAACACCAGAAGAAGGGTCTTGCATATGTTCCTTATCGCAATAGGTATTTGGCATGATTTTTTCTTTATACGAGATAAGATTTTATTTTCTTAGACTTGCCTTATACTTGGGTACTTCACAGCAAGCTGACTCGGATATTGAAGGATGGTCTTAGTGGGAACTCTCAGACCGTTATGATTGCTACTATATCACCTGCAGATGATCAGTATCATCATACGGTCAACACTCTGAAATATGCTGATCGAGCCAAGGAAATCAAGACACATGTCCATGTAATTGCTTTCTTTTTGGCTATTCACTTTTTCTGAAATTTTTGAGTGTGCGAGTCTCATAGCAGATATTTATTAACTTTGCTATCCCCCTAATTTTTGATTTAGATGCTCACCTTTTTCACTCCTCTGTAATAATTTTCTTTGAACCATCCTGCTCTAAAAAAAATGAAATAAAATGGAACAATAACAATTAACACAAGTCCATGAAGAGTGCGCAACAACAACACTCAAGCCTTTAATGAAGATGACAGAATATTAAATTTTGCATTATTCCCATCCTAGGAACAACTATGACATGAGGTATTTTTGTTGTTTATTTTTTTCTAATCAATCAAAAATGTTTGTGGCACATGTATTGATGTACAAAATTTACACTAAATTGATGAGTATGTTTTTGCTTGGCTTCTTGTTTCAACCTAGAGTTTCTTAATGAGTTACTGATGTCTGTTGTTGCTTAGACTGCATTTTCATGCATCGTAGAAATAATAATGATTTTAATAGATGTATTAAAGAAGGATAATACTAGTTAAAATGCATCTTAAAATTTTAAGATGTTGGCTATATAATGTAACACAGAGTCTCTACATAATAATCAAATAAAATAGTAGCTCACAAGATACTAATATAATAAGCTATTATATTGTCTCCCTCAAATCATATTTTTCTACCATTAATCTTTAACGTGTGACACAGTATATCCAATCTTATGATACAATGTTCTGCATCCTTACTGTAGAAATGCATGGGGTATAACCACTAAGCAAGGTATTATCTAAATATTGTTCTTGCTCTTCTTCTTTTCAGAAAAATATTGGGATTATTGATACGCATGTTGCAGATTACCAAAAAATGATAGACAATCTTCAGGTAATTAAAGAAACGCATAAAAAGCAAAACATGTATTTGTTTTAATTATTAATGTGGCTTTTCTAAACTGATTAATACAGATGGAAGTTTTTCATTTAAGGAAGGAACTTTCAGATAAAGAGTCTCAAGTCAGTGTAAAACCTGTTGAGAAAGCTTCAGATGATGAGATACCTTGGCTCAATGCTCTAAGCCATGAAACTAGTGAAAATGTCCAGGAACGAATAAATCTACAGAAGGCATTATTCGAGCTGGAGGAAACAAATCTTCGAAACCGCATTGAGCTGCAACGCCTAGATGATGCCATCATCAGAGATGAGGTTGGTCTCAAATTTCTGAGAACCAGATAGAGCTTTCTAATATACTTCATTTAAAGGCATATCTAATTAAACTTCTGCTAAGATTGTTGTTTATATAGTTTGTGTTTCTTTCTTCCATATGTTGTGGGAATCTGGGTGTCATGATTAAAAGAAAACAGTTTAAAAAGCAAAACCCTTGTAGGGTAGTCTGTGTTATTACAGAATCATGGACCACGTATTTATTTCCTTTCCAATGTTCAGTGACATACTTGATAGGAGAAAATGATGTAATTGTATTCACAAGGGAGGTATATATAAGTACATGAGAGGGCGTTCACAACACCCATGGTGAACATAAGACAACTCTACTACACAGTAAGTGCACTACACCTAACACCCCCCACAAACTCATGGGGGATCATACACCGAGAGTTTGGACAGAAGATGAGCATGTTGGGTCCTCGTCTGCGGCTTAGTCATCAAATCTGCAATCTGTTGCTTGGAAGGGACATAGGAAGGAGTAAGAGTACCACATCCATATTGTTCACGTAGGAAGAAGGCATCAACCCCGCTATGCTTGGAGAGTGAGTGCTTCACCGGATTTAGAGTAATCTGAATGACACCGGTGTTATCACAGTAGAGTGGAGTGGGGTCAGGATAGAAGATACCAAGGTCCTCAAGAAGCCAACGAGGCCAGATAATGCCCTCAGCAGTGGTAGCCCTGGCCCGAAGCTCAGCCTCAGTGCTGGATCGAGAAACACCAGTCTATTTCTTGGACTTCCATGCAATAAGAGAAGAACCAAGGAACAAACATGAACCGGTGACAGGACGACGGTCAACGGGATCACTAGCCCAAGTAGCATCCGAGTAAGCGCAGAGCTGTAGAGAACTGCTGCAAGAGAAGAAAAGACCACGAGAAGTCGTCGCTCGGAGATAGCGCAGAAGCCGCAGCAGGTGACCATAGTGCACAGAGGTAGGGACACTAACAAACTGGCTCAACACATGAACTGCATGGGCAATGTCGGGCCGAGTAATGGTGAGGTAGACAAGACTCTCAACGAGGTGGCGGTAGCGAGTGGGGTCGGAGAGTGGAACACCATCATCCGGACGTAGCTGAAGGTGAAGCTCCGTAAGGGTGTATGTTGTGCGAGAGTCGGAAAGAGCAGCTCGAGCTAGGAGATCTGATGCGTATTTCTGTTGGGAGAGCTTAAAATCGTTGTCTGTAGAGCTGACCTCAAGACCCAAAAAGTAGCTCAGTTGTCCAAGGTCGGTCATCTGAAACTGCTGCTGAAGGTGATGCTTGACGAAGACCACATGAGAAAGGATCATCACCAGTAATAATCATATCATCCACATACAGTAACAAAAGGGTCCGACCACGGGAGGAGTGCACGAACAGAGCTGGATCATGTGTACATGGCTGGAATCTGACGGCTGTAATGGCCGAACTGAAACGTGCAAATCACGCGTGAGGCGCCAGCTTGAGCCTATAAACACCTCGTCTCAAGCGACAAGACAAGGCCTGGAGGAGAGGATAGACCCGAAGGAGGAAGCATGTATACCTCCTGCTGAACATTTATACCTCCTGCTGAAGATCACCATGAAGAAATGCATTCTTCACGTTGAACTGTGATAGAGACTAGTGGCGAACAGCGGCAACAACAATAAGAATTCGGACTGTAGTCATATGAGCAACTGGAGCAAAAGTCTCGTCATAGTCTCTCCCCCGCTCCTGCTGAAAACCACTAGCAACCAGACGAGTCTTGTACCTCTCCACAGAACCATCAGAGCGAGTCTTGACCTTAAAGACTCACTTACAAGTAATAGTAACAACACCAAGTGGAAGAGGAACAAGCTCCCAAGTACGAGTATGCTCAAGTGCCTCTAACTCAGCAGACATGAAAACCTGCCACTCAGGTATCTGGGAAGCCTCACGGTATATAGTCGGCTCTGGAGTGTTGCAAGCAGTAACAGGAAGGGTAAGAAGTTCCAGCGGAAGTGTAGCAAGGCTAAGGAGGTCGGGAGGTCATCGCTCACGAGATGGGTTGCGACGTACAGGAGGATCGTCCGTAAGACACTCGCTGGAGGAGGCAGGCACCGAGCCTAGGGGCACTGGAGGCGAGGGGACATGAGCAGGAGGAGGACGACGACGAGTGTAATGATATGGAAGGGGGGAGATAAGCGCATCCGAGTGAGAGGTGGAAAGAGGATGGGAAGAGGCAGGAGATGGTGTAGGCGGTGGCAAGGAGAGGTGGACAAACTGGTTGAGTGGGAAGAGTGAGGAACTGCACATCGGAGGGAGTCACCGATGAGTGCGAGGTCGAGGAAACGGAGGACACAAAAAAAGGGTGAGATTCATCAAAGGTGACATCACGTGAGATACCAAGTCGTCGTGCAACGGGATCATAACATCGATAACCTGTGTGCTCAGTACTGTATCCAAGAAAGACACAAGATACAGATTGAGCAGAGAGCTTGGTACGCTCACATGAAGGAAGGACATACACCGACAGCCAAAAACACGCAGATGAGTATAACGTGGGGGTAGGGAGGACAAACACTCACCAGGACACCGACCCTGAAGAAAAGTGGAGGGTTGCAGGTTAATGAGATAACTTATAGTGGAGACAGCCTCATCCCAAAAATGAGGAGAAACATGAGAGGAGATGAGGACAGTGCGGGCTGTATCAAAGATGTGGCGATGCTTCCTTTCAACAGTGTCATTTTGAGCATGAGCACTAGGACAATCAAGCTGGGGTATAGTGTCGTGGGTAGCGAGCAGGTCGCGAAAAGCATGAGAGAGATACTCCCCCTAGAGTCGAAACGAAAAATACGTATGGAGTCAGAGAACTGGGTGCACACCATAGTAGAAAAAACAACATAAATTTGAAAAAACTCAGAGCGATAGTGCATAAAATAAATCCAGCAATAGCGAGAATAATCATCAATAAAAATAACATTGTACCTTTGTCCGCCCTTTGATACAAATGGTGCGGGACCCCATATATCTTAATGAACAAAATCAAAGGGACGATAAGACCTGGACTCACTGGACTAATAAGAGAGTTGTAGCTGTTTGTCAAACTTACAACTCATACAAGAGTGAGACCTATCAACAAAAACACAACCAAGAAGACCAGTACTGATGAGGGATGAATGACGCGAGCCACTGGAATGACCAAGTCGATGATGCCATTGAGAGAAGCCCACTGAGGAAAGAGACAGAGAAGAGGTTGTCGGGGACGATGAAGTGGAGGAAAGATGAATATTATCAAGGATGTAGACCCCGCTACGACGACAACCAACTCCAAGGAGTGTCCCTGTCAAACGATCATACACACGACAAGCAAACTCATCAAAAATAACAAGACAACTGTGAGAGGTGAGTTGACTGGCGGAAATAAGGTTTATGGATAATTTGGGTATGTATGCCACATTAGGAATATGACAATGAGTGGTATGAAGAAGGTCACAGCTAGTGTAGGGGAGAATAGTGTCATCAACAACCATAACACTGAGGGCGGAGACGATGGGCTGACAGGACAGGAGATGAGTGGCATAATGGGTCATGTGAAAAGAGGCTCCAGAGTCAAGCAACCGGTCAGAAGAGGTGATACCTGCTGGGGCGAAGGCGGCCGGCTGAGAAGCAGAGGCACCAGATGTAACATCCGTAAGTTTTGACGCGAAATTTAATTTTAATTGTAGGGTCGAGTCGCGACGGATTTTGATCGAGGCAGCGCGACGTCGAGGTACAATGCTACTATTCCTAAAGTTCGCGTCCGTTAATTTGAGAAGTGTGTTAGTCATAATGATAGTGTAACACATTTTAAATCTTAGTATCGAAGCGCGACAAGAAATCGTTTAGTTCAAAGGAGTTCGTGTGGTGTGGGTTGCGTTTAGCAAGAATAAATAAAATTTATAGTTTGGGGTGCCAATAGCAGTTTTTCTCCCTCTTTACGGTTAATAAGTAAACCGCATCCCGCACGCCTTATTCTTTTACGGGAGATAAGTAAAACCGCAATTTGTATAACCCGCAAATCTCTTGTTCTCGGGAATTAGCCGTAAGAAGCCGCACCCGATTCCTCCCTTCCGCAACCGACGACGCCAAGCCGACGTCCCTCTGCCTTTCCGCCGACCGATCCTCCTCCAGAGCGCATCTCCGACTTCTACTCCTTCCTCCACGAGCGTCGGTGGGTATTCCTTTTCATTCCTTGGCCGTGGAAGAGCCGGATTCAACCCTAACCGGTGGAAGTTGAAATCGTTCGTTTCCGGTGAGTTTATTTCTCCTTTATCTCTATTCCTTCATAGAAATTCTTCGATTTGGAAGTTAATCTAACCTAGGTTTTTATCCTATTGCCCTATATAGGTTTTGGAGTACGAAATCCACCGCAAATTTTGAGTTGGGCGCATTGAGAGCCTCAATCACTCCCTCGTAAAGGTAATACACTAGGTTATCCGTTTATTTTGGGTTACCCTCGCGTTATTGGAATTTTTCCAACAAAAAACTCTAAAGGGAAAACATGTAAAGTATGGTTGTTTTGGATTTCAGGATTTTGGTAGCCTCGGGACAAGATTCTGAAAGTTCCTAACAGTCGGAATTCCTTGGAAAAATCAAATGTCGCCGCGCCGAGTGTACGAGCGCCGCAGCACCACTGTAAGGAAACCTAATTCCTGTTAGTTAGACATAGCAAACAATATATTTTTGTATACGCATGTGTAGATTTTGTACAAGTATCATGACCATGCATAGAAAGGTGTGGTGATAGGAAAAAGGTCATGGAAAATGTGTAGGATGACACCCTTCTTCAAGACCCAAGTAGTCAGATCAGGAATGGTAACGTTAGGTACGAAACCTTTACCCGTGTACGTGAGCTTGGAATTTGTCCAACCCAAGGGCGTGAATGTCCCTTCTAATCGACCACGAGAAAGTCAAGGGTCGCTCAGTAGTACACCAAAAGAAATGTCTCATGTAGAGTAGCATCAGACCAAAAAGGTCGGTAAACACACATAAGTCTTTTCGTGCTAGGTAGAGGCGCACTACCTTTCTCATAAGGCATATGATACCCTATGAGCAGTACAGTCTTGGGAGTTGACTTCCCTTTGAGACGGTTAGCAAATTCGAGACCGTGTCCGCGCGACACTAGAACAATTGAGTTCGTTAGATGGTCTCGGGTCGTCAGTTTCAGATGCGCGTTAAGAGCTACTCTGCCTAAAGCCTTTCATGTAGATGTGCAGGCTATAAACCGCCTAGAACTCAAGTATAGACCTGACGTGAGACAGTACACTAGTTAGTGAACGTCAGGACTTGGGTAAATATAATGAAAGCTCATGAGCGTAGAACGAGTAGCTCTGTTAACCAGGGAGCATAGTAAGCGCATGCATATTATAGCATAAAGATTTTAATGAACAAAACCATTTTTCAAAATGCATGCATTCATCATTTAAGAAAAAGTTTTTAGTATCACTAGGAGTTATTTTTCCTTACTCTGACCCCTCGTGTGCAATGTTTTTACAGGTGACGCAGGTGAGAAACTTCGTATAGGATGAGCGTTAAGTGGAGTCAGTTTGTAGTAGCTTCTACTTTCAGTCTTCTCTTTTTCAGCATGTATTTGTAAATATGGACAATGTACCTTGTTAATGTTTTATATGACATGTATCAGACTTATGATATTATTTCAGAATTTCAGTCATTTCACTTCTATTTATGTTTAGTGGCTCTGTGAATCCATATATCAGGTATATGGTTACCCTTAGTTTACCTTCTTAGCTTCCGTTGTAAGTTTTAAAATTTCTAGTAGCTTCTACTTTATACCTGCTGTGTACTAGTTTTTATACTGTTTCCTAGTTCTCTTTATATCGCTGTTCCGGCCGGATGATTGATTATTGTAAAACTGGGAAGGAGTGTTGCACCAGAAGCATCCGGTGAGAGCACTTAGGTAGAGGAGCGATGCAGTGAACTGTAAGATAGCTATTGGGCAATCTGCTGGGCAAGCTCAGAAATAGAGAGTGATTGTGCCATAACAGAGAAATGCACTGGAGGAGCATCAGGAGCACGCTGCTGACTAGACTGCTGAGCCCTCTGAAGCTTGTCGCACTCAGATTTGACGTAACCTATGCATTGTCAGTAATGACAGCGGACAGGCTGGCGACGAGGAGCACCCGACTGAGCAGTTGATGGTACTGAAGGACGAGGAACAGGTCGCACCGGTGCACTGTAACCCGGTGAAAATTCCGGAGCAGCAAGGACAGTATGAGGCATCACACCAGAAGAGGCAGCAGTGTCCAAGGAGTGGAGACGAGTATCTTCAGCAATTACCAAGGCCAGCGTATTGCTAAGAGAAGGAGGAGGATCCCGGTGCAAAAGCTGGGCACGAACAGGCTCGAATGCGGGGCGTAAGCGCATGAGGAACTCATACATGCACTGAAAGTCGCGATCCCGAGAAGTAGCAACGCACTGGGGACGACTAATGCAGGGAGAATGAGCCATCTCATCGCACTGACGCCAGAGGTCAAGGAGCTCGGCAAAAAATGCCTGGACAGAACGATCACGCTGATAGCAAGTGTCAAGGGTCTAGAATAGAGAGTAATGCAGAGTCTGACTGGAGGGCAGGTAGAAACGACGCAGGTGATCCCGCATTGTCTTGGCCGTAGGGAGCTGGTAGAATGTCATGCGAATGGGGAGTGCACAGGACTGGCAAATGACGGCGATCACACGGGAGTCGACAGAGCTCCAGTTGGCCATGTCGGAAGCCTGGACGGAAGCGACGGTGCTAATCGTGGAAGAATCGTCCAAAGAAAGGGCTGTTGATGGAGGCGGAGCAGGCTCAGAGCCGTCAATGTGGCCCCACAGATCTGGCCACAGAAGATAACACCAACAGTGGCGGACCATGCCTTGTAGTTTCGTCCATCGAGCATGACATCCGCCTTCTGAAGAAAAGCAGAGGAGGCCATAGGTCACGGCGGCACGAAAACGACATAGAAGGCAGCAGCACAACGACACGGGATTGAGCGGAGCGGCGGCAGCACAGCGACACAGAAGGCACGGGATTGAGCGGCACGGCGGCACGGGTTGAGCGGCAACAGCCGAGATCGATCGGGGTTGAGCGGCAACAGTGATTGATCGGCACGGGTTGAGCGGCAACAGACGGGATCGATCGGGGTTGAGCGACAACAGACGGGATCGATCGGAACCAGGGCGAGATCTATCCGAACGCCGATCGGGTGCTGAAGGATGAAGACGATGTCGGGATCAGACTGGAATCGGCTAGGGTTGGGAACCTGCCTCAGATACCATGATAGGAGAAAAGGATGTAATTGTATTCACAAGGGAGGTATATATAAGTACATGAGAGGGTATTCACAACACCCATGGTGAGCATAAAACAACTTTACTATACAGTAAGTACACTACACCTAACAATACTCTGTAACTTAGTTCTTAAACTATAATTTCCATACATAACTAATTTGTATCTGTTCCACCAATAAAATTCATCAAAAATCAAATAGCTGCCAATGCAGTTATATCAACCTGTAAATTCCTGTAGTCCGCTTTTATAATGGATGCCACGACTCAATCATACTGATGGACCTTTTTGTTCTTATGTTATTATATTCATAAACATCTATTCTGTAAAACAACAATGTCAATCTGCAAAGCTAACCATTTCACAAGTGGAACTGAACTTCACTGAATGGCAAATCCTTGAATATATATATTTAATGTAAAAGGAATGAACTTTGAAGATTTTTTTCTCAATGTAGCACTGCCACATGCCAAGCTATGACAATGATGTCTAAAATGTATGTAACATGTCTATATATTTTACAGATCAAGCTGATATTTGGACTTGTTCCATGAATTGACAATGTAGAAGAGAGGGAGCAAAAAATACCTAGCTGGTCGGGTACTTTGTCGAAGCTACGCACCATATATCGGTTTATTTCTTTTAACCCTAATAAGTCCCCTTGAATAGATACCACACTAATGTGGGTCCCATTTATCTTGAGCATTATCTTCAACACCCCCTCACAAACTAATTTTGTAAAGATCATGAAGATCCAATTTGGTATCATTGTCTTGTAACCCTCTTCCAGATAGAGCTTTAGTAAAATTTATCGGCAAATTGATTTTCAGAAGTAACATAGGAAGTAGATGTTAATCTGGCCTGAACTTTTCTCCCAAGAAATGACAGTCCAGCTCAATATGTTTGGTCCTTTCATTGAAAACAGGATTATTGGCATTATGGATAACAAATTGATTTCCCAATATAAAGGCATAGCTCTCTGTACCTCAAACCTCAATTCTTTAGTTATGAATTTAAGCTACATTAGTTCGCAGGTGGCAGTGTCTATAGCTTTATATTTTGCTTCAGCTGATGATCGTGCCACAACATTTTGTTGCTTACTTTTCTACGAAACAAGATTCCGTCCTAAGAACATACAATATCCACTGCTGAACTTTTTGTCATTGAATGATTCATCCCAGTCAACATCAAAATATCCAGATATATTTAAGTGCCCTAGGTTTTTTACACAGAATTCTGTGTAAAGCATTATGGCGTCGCTCCCCAAAACCACGTCGTTAGGGAGGAGTAGCAACACTCGTTATACACCCAGGACCAAGGAGCATGCTAGGCGGTGTGGGACTAAACCATTCTTTTTAACGAGTCGCGACACACGCTCAGACATCACCGTCCATTCCACGTGGCGCACTCAACATCCCCCCTCGCCACATGCCCCCCCTGCTTTGATACCATGCAAAATATTGTGGCGTCACTCCCCAAAACCATGCGGTTAGGAGAGGAGTGGCCACCCCGTTAATACACCCAGGATCAAGAAGCACGATAGGAGGTGCGGGACTAAACCATCCCTTTTAATGAGTCGCGGCACGCGCTCGGACATCACCGTCCATTCCACGTGGCCCAACCCCCCCCCCCCCCCCCCCCCCCCCCGCCACGTGTCGCCCTGCTCTGATACCATGTAAAGCATTATGACGTCGCTCCCCAAAATCACGCGGTTAGTGGAGGAGTAGCTACACCGCTTATACACCCAGGACCAAGGAGCATGCTAGGCGGTGTGAGACTAAACAACCATCATGCTCAGACATCACCGTCCATTCCACGTGGCGCACTCAACAACCCCCCTCACCACATGTCCCCCCTGCTCTGATACCATGTGTAGAAATGGAGAAAGCCAACCTTGTATATATGTCCACTTGATACAAATACAAAAAATGAGTACATATATATAGATGAGAGAAAGAGAGAGAAAAGGCATATACACAATGTGGGATTAAAGAGAGGAGAGAAAAGCAATAAATGCTATACAAATGGGCCTAATATTAAGTGGGCTTTTCCAACACTCCCCCGCAAGCTGGAGCGTATAGGTCATATGCACCCAGCTTGGACAAACATTGGGAGAACAGAGTGCTTGATAAGGCCTTTGTGAGGATGTCGGCAACTTGATCAGTTCCTGGAACATGCTTTAATTCAAGTTTCTTCAATTGAACCTTCTCACGAACAAAGTGACAGTCAACCTCGATATGTTTTGTGCGCTCATGAAAGACCGGATTCTTTGCGATGTGTATGACGGCTTGACTATCACAAAATAGAACAGCAGAGGAGGGGAGTTTTACTCCCAGGTCAGTAAGGAGACTTTCAAGCCATGTGAGTTCTGAGACAACTGAGGCCATCGATCTGTATTCAGCCTCTGCAGAGGAACGGGCTACCACAGCTTGTTTCTTACTCTTCCAAGTAATAAGATGCCCACCAAAATAAGTACAGAACCCACTAGTTGACCTTCGATCGTCCAGGAACCCGCATAGTCGGCATCAGAATAGGCAACCAATGCGGGAGCAGAGTCGGAGGTTTTGTAAACCAGTCCTTGACCTGGAGCTCCCTTAAGGTATCGAAGAACCCGTTCAACCGCTTGGAGATGAGAAGCCCGGGGGCATGCATGAACCGACTGACAACCCCAACTGCAAAAGATATATCCGGCCTTGTGACTGTTAGATAGATCAACTTGCCCACAAGACGTCGATAGTATTCCGGGTTCGGAAGTAGCAAATCGTCATCCGAAGCATGAGCGCATAACTTGTGATTTGCCTCCATCGGGGTACACGCTGGCTTGCAACCAGACTGACCAGCATCTTTGAGAAGATCGAGACAGTACTTTCGTTGGGAGAGTACCAACCCGTCCGGCCGCCGGGCGATCTCGAGACCAAAGAAGTAGCGAAGTTTCCCCAGGTCTTTAGTCTGAAAAACAGTGCTCAGATGTTGTTTGACGTCTTGAATCCCCTTTGAGTCATCCCCAGTGAGAAGGATGTCGTCAACATAAACCAACAGGAGAATGGTGCCAGTGGCCCGGTGTCGGGTAAAAAGGGAGAAATCTGCAGAACTCCGAGTGAACCCCATGTCCCGAACCACCTTGCTAAACTTGTCAAACCACGCCCGTGGGGACTGTTTGAGACCATAAATTGACTTTTTGAGAAGACAGACCCGAGACTCCCCCGTGGTCTCAAACCCGGGCGGTTGGCGCATGTAGACAGTTTCCTGAAGGTCGCCATTCAAAAAGGCGTTCTTGATATCAAGCTGATGAAGGGGCCAGCGGCGGTGCACCGCGACGGAGAGAAGAACGCGGACAGTGTTAAGCTTGGCCACCGGAGAGAAGGTTTCCTCATAGTCGAGGCCCTCCTGTTGTGTGAAGCCACGGGCCACAAGACGGGCCTTCAGTCGGGCAATAGTGCCATCCGGAGCATGCTTGATGACGAAGACCCATTTACATCCAACAGGGTGCTGACCGGGAGGTAAGGGAACCAAGACTCAGGTCTGGTTGGCCCAAAGGGCCGTCATTTCTTCGTCCATGGCCGCCCGCCAGCCAGGATGGTGAAGCGCCTCCTGCAAAGAGTTAGGGACCGAAACAGAGGATAATGAGGTGGCAAAGTGAAGAAGAGAGGGGGAGAGGCGATGGAGAGAGACGTAGTTCGCCATCGGATGAGCGGTAGAGACGGGAGCCGGAGCAGCAGGGAGCAGAGCACCAGAGGGCGAGGCCGACTGCAGAGGAGCCACGGGATGAGGAGAGCGACGAGAATAGACCCGGATAACCGGTGGTGGTGGACGGACCGGAGGTGTGGAAGAGAGAGAGGATGAGGAGTGAGGAGCAGGAATGACAGGACGAACGACGGAGCTGGACTCAGAGCGATATCCGGAGCAGGGAAGAATGGAAGATCTTCACGGAAAGTGACGTCAGCCGAGACAGTAACCTTGCGGGTAGTAGGCGAATAACATACATAACCCTTCTGAGTGCGCGAGTACCCGACAAAGATCTGCTTGGTGGCACGAGGGTCCAATTTGTCCGTGTAGGGACCGAGGTGGTGAACGTAGCAGGTACACCCAAACACCCGTGGCGGAAGGGGAAAAGGCGGAGTTGTGGGAAAGAGGAGGCTGAAGGGAGTAGCATACTGGAGGACGGAAGACGGGAGGCGGTTGATGAGAAAGGAAGCCGTGGAGAGAGCGTAGTTCCAGTACGGTTTGGGGACCTGCATTTGAAGCATAAGCGAGCGAGCGACATCAAGAAGGTGACGATTCTTGCGCTCGGCGACACTATTTTGTTGTGGAGTGTACGGACATGATGTTTGGTGAAGAATGCCGAATTCAGAGCAGAGAGTGGCAAACGTATGGCTGGTGTACTCTCGCGCATTGTCAGTACGAATAGTGTGAATAGGCGCAGAGAACTGAGTGCGAGTCTCAAGTATGAAAGCCCGGAATACGCGGGGAAGTTCAGAGCGATCCCGAAGGAGATATAACCACGTCATGCGAGAGTAATCATCAATAAAAGTAAGAAAATAGCGATAGCCAGAAATACTAGTAAATTTGTATGGACCCCATATATCGGAGTGTACTAAAATAAAAGGAGCGGAGCTCCGAGTACAATGAGGGGGAAAAGAAGAACGGGGCTGTTTGCCCAAAATACATGTGTCGCAGCGAAAAGCAGGGAGAGTAACATCAGGAAGAGCCTTCCGGAGGACAGGAAGAGGAGCATGTCCCAGACGGCGATGCCAATCCGAAGAGGAGAGATGCGAGGACAGTGGGAGAGTCGTCAAGAAGATAGAGCCCATTCTGCAGCCGTCCTCTACCAATGATAGTCTGCGTCTGCTGATCCTGTATGAGAAAAGAAGAAGAAGTAAATGTCACTGAGTAATTTGAATCAGTAGTAAGGCGACCAACAGAGAGTAAATTGAAAGGAGAGCCCGGAACATGTAGAGCCGAGAGCAGGAGGAGAGAAGAGGTGAGAGAAATATCAGCACATCCAGAGACGGGAACCGATGCCCCATTAGCAACAGTAATGTACTTCGGGTGAGGTGAAGACAAGTACTGCGGTGGCCTAACAGAGGTGATATGATGAGTTGCACCAGAATCAAGGATCCAGCGCGTGCCAGAGGATAGGCAGGCGATACCTTCATTGGAGATAGAGGCAGCAGAGGCAACCGAGGCAGGCGGACGGCTGAGCAAGCCATGAAGATGCTGGAGCTGAAGACGAACCTCGTCGAGCTCAGTACTAGAGGAGGCAGAGTCGGTAGTAGCAGCAGAGGCATGTGGACGAGGAGGTCGGCCATGTTTGCGAAAGCAAGTGGCCTCAAGATGACCATCTTTACCACAGAACGAGCATTTAGGCCTAGACCGGCCACCGCGACCCCGGCCGCGAGAGTCAGAGCGGCCACCACGGGCAGAGGGGGGAAGAGGCAATAAGGGAGCTGGTGCCTGTTGAACAAGGGCCGGAGAAGGAAGTCCGGGAACATCCGGAGGCGGGGAGACTTTGAGAAGCATTGAGCACACATCGGAAAAGGACGGTGTAACAGTAGAGGAGAGGATGTGAGCCCGGACACTGTGAAGATGAGGGGGTACCCGGGCCATCATCATGGCGATACCCACAGCTTCCTTTGGGTACGTTGAGCAGCGAGATCTAGAGTGGGAGGCTGATGGTGGATCCAAGCCTCAACCAGAGACCGGGCTTGAGCAACAAAGGACGTCAGGTCGGTTGCGCCACTGCTGTCAAGGGCCTGGAGAGCGGTGATGATATCATATAGATGGTGGAGACTATCTTTGCCAGAATAAAGGGTGTGGAGCTCGTCCCACATGCCTTTGGCCGTCTCATGATACATGGCCAGACGATAAGATTCGTCATCAAGAGAGTTGAGAAGCCAAGTCTGCACACGCCCATCATTGCGTAACCACTCCTCAGTAGGGACACCAATAACGGCCTGAGTCAGGTGATGAAGGAATCCCTTTGACTGAAGGACACGGCGAACCGAGTGTGCCCATTCCACAAAGTTCTTCTTGCCAGTGAGCGAAATTGTAGTGATCCGGAGCTCGTCGCGGACTTCCTGGATAGAGGCCGGGCGTTCAGGAGGAACTGCCGTGCCGACGGAGTCTGCAGACGTAGACATGAGGGTGACCTAGATGAGGTCGCAGCGAGCTGAAGGAGGCCGCAGCGGGCTGGAGGCCGCAGCGAGCTGGAGGAGACCGCGGCGGGCTGGAGTCCGCAGCGAGCTGGAGGAGACCGCGACGGGCTGGAGGCAGCAGCTAGAGGAAGCGGACAGACAGCGGACTGGGAGAGGATGCGGCGACCTGGATGAGGGCGCGGCGAGCTAGTAAGAGACCGCGGTGAGCACAGACGCTCAGCAAGGAGTGGGCCAAGAGAGGCCACAGCGGATGGAAGAAGGGCGAGGCGGACTGGATCAGATCGCGGCGGTCTGGATCAGACCGCGGCGGACAGGAGCGAGCTGAGAAGAGAGGACAAGCCGGGGAAGCAAGAGAGCGACCGCGGTGGGCTGGACCAGTCCGCAAGACTGAAAGAACGCAGAGGGTCTAACCCGCGGCGGACAGAAAAAGAAACTGCCGGAAGAGGAAGGAGAGCAGCCGCAAGCAGGCGGACTGCGGACAGAGGACGCTGAGCTTACGGCGGACGAAGGAAACCAAGAGGTTGAGGTCGCCGAGGTCGCGCCGGACAAGAGGAGGCCGCAGCGAAAAAAGGGAAGCAGTGGACCCCACAGGATGGCTATAAATAGGGGGCCAGAGGAGGAAGGAGAAGGCGGGAGGAGAGGTGGTTCCACGGGAGGAGAGGCTGCGGACTGGACAAGGGAGGCCGCAGGAGTGAAGCGGCTAGAAGATGCGGACACACTTTCGCAGGCCGCAGAGGAGAGGTGGTTCCACGGAGGGAGAGGCTGCGGACAGGAAAAGGGAGGCCGCAGGAGGTCGCAGGCCGCAGGGCGGACAGAAAGGGGAGTCCGCAGGAGTCAGCAACCTGGCTCTGATACCATGTAGAAATGGAGAAAGCCAACCTTGTATATATGTCCACTTGATACAAATACAAAGAATGAGTACATATATATAGATGAGAGAAAGAGAGAGAAAAGGCCTATACACAATGTGGAACTAAAGAGAGGAGAGAAAAGCAATAAATGCTATACAAATGGGCCTAATATTAAGTGGGCTTTTCCAACACCATGTAAAGCATTGTGTCGTCACTCCCCAAAACCACGCGGTTAGGGGAGGAGTGGCCACCCCGCTTATACACTCAGGATCAAGAAGCACGCTAGGCGGTGCGGAACTAAACCATCCCTTTTAACGAGTCGCGCCACACGCTCGGACATCACTGTTCATTCCACATGGCTCACTCCGCATTCCTGATGGGGATCAATCGTCGCACTATTCGCCGAAGGGTGGGACTACCGTTTGTCTACTCGCGCAGGTGGACTTGATCGGATCGTCAATCTGACTCCACGGATGCGTCCGGATCTGCGTCCACGCTCGATTTCATATATTAGTTTTGTATTTTATGTTTTATTTTAGGAGCATCAGATCCTAATATCTCTGACCCGTCATAGCTGTCGATATTAGGATGTCGTACTTGTGTTTGCTATTTATATGTAGGTTGGGGTTGTTGTCTAGGGTATTACTGAATATCAGCGGTGTCGATGTCGCAACCCTAGTTGCTGACTCCTAGGTGAGTTACCTTCCTTCCCCCTCCCTTATCCCCTTGCCATTCCCCAGCCGAAACCCATGCCTCCCGCCTCACTTTCCCTGTGACAACCCAAACTTCGCAAAACAAAATAATTAGTTTTTCCCGATGATGATGATAAAGGCAGTACAAATTTTTCGAGATTTTTTGCGCATTTTATTTTATTATGTCACGCTTTCTTTTTTTATTGGGTGCCAATAGTAATTTCAAGTGGGCTAGCTATTCCTTTTGGGTTGCTGTTATCAAGTGATGGCTGGTTCATGAACTTTGGCAGCTTTGTTTTATGGAGGTTTGATTGTTGTGACACTTGGCTAGCCAAGTGTTAGCTGAAATTGACGTTGGGATTCATGTGGTGACACCTATTTGAGTTAGCAAATGTCTTTTGGCCCGTTCATTCAGGGATACAGCACGATAGTCAGGCCCCTCACCCGGCTTCTCAAGAAAGCGGCCGAAGGCCCCTTCGAATGGTCGGCAGCGGCCGTCGCCGCTTTCACCGCTCTCCAACAGGACTTGGTTCGGGCCCCAGTGCTAGCTATGCCGGATTTTCCCAACCCTTCCTCGTGGAGTGCGATGCGTCGGGCATCGGTGTGGGGGCTGTTCTCATGCAAGCCGACCGCCCGGTGGCCTATTTCAGCCGCGCATTCTCGGACACCATTCGCAGTCGATCAGCATACGAGAACGAGCTCATGGGCCTCGTCCTCGCGGTACAACATTGGCGGCCCTACCTACTAGGCCGACGATTCGTGGTTCGCACCGACCACCATAGCCTTCGCTACCTCCTCCAGCAGAAGATTGTCACGCCCGCTCAGCAGGTGTGGGTGGCCAAGCTACTGGGCTATGACTTCAGCATCGAGTTCCGGCCAGGGAAGGCGAACCGCGCAACCGACGCTCTCTCACGCAACCCCATGCTTACAGCCATCTCCCGGCCAGTGTGGGAGGACACAGACACCCTTCAAAAGGAAGTGGAGGCAGACTAGGCACTGAACAAGATTCGGACGGCTCTCATCATAGATGACACCATCCACCCACCGTTCTCCTTGGTAGATGGCCGCCTACTCTTCAAAGGCCGCCTCGTGCTCGCCCCCTCCTCCCCGAGAATTCCTCGATTACTGGCTGAGTTCCATGCATCCCCGACAGGAGGACATGTCGGGGCGTACCGGACGTATCGACGGTTGGCGGCCTCACTTTATTGGTATCACATGTTCCGACTGGTCAAAGCCTTCGTGGCCGCCTGCCTCATCTGCCAGAAGGCCAAGTACGAAGCCGTTTTTCCGGGGGTCTACTCCAGCCGCTGTCTATTCTCGATCGCATTTGGGACGACGTCGTCATGGACTTCATCACTCGGCTGCCCCGCTCTCAGGGATTCGACTGCATCTTAGTCGTAGTAGACCGGCTCTCGAAGTATGCGCACTTCATTCCCCTCCGTCATCCTTACACGACAGCCACAGTCGCCGACAACTTCATTCAGGGGGTCTACGCCTTCACGGGTTTTCCCCGATCGATCGTCAGCGACCGAGACCCGCTCTTCTTGAGCGCTTTCTGGACTACACTATTTCGCCTGTAGGGCACCTGTCTCCGCATGAGCACGACATACCTTCTCCAGACCGACGATCAGTCAGAGGTGCTCAATCGGTGCTTGGAGACATATCTCCACTGCTTCGTGGGAGAGCAGCCGCGTAGCTGGGCCAAGTGGCTCGGGTGGGCCGAGTACTCATACAACACCGCCCACCACCAGGCGGCTGGCATCACCCCGTTTGAGGTCGTTTACGGTCGTTCCCCTCCGTCCATCGTTCACCACCTTACAAGGGAGTGCCAAGTGGAGAGTCTGGCATCAGCTCTGCGCGACTGAGATACTATTTTGGATCACTTGAAGCACCACCTCCGACGGGCCCAACAGAAGATGGTCTCTTTCGCCAACAGGAAATGACAGGATCTCTCTTTTGAAGTAGGGGACAAGGTCTTCATCAAACTCCACCCATACCGCCAGCTTTCGGTGGCCCGACGACCATGCCCAAAATTGGTCGCCCGCTTCTTCGGGCCATTCGAGGTCCTTGCACGCATCGGAGCAGTAGCCTACCGCATTCGCCTCGCGGACGGGAGTCGCATTCACCCGGTCTTCCATGTTTCGCAGCTGCGGCGCGCGGTAGGCGAGCACGCCACCGCGGATCGCCTTCGAGCCGACCTCGACCTTTCCGGAGACGTGCCTTACTACCCCGCCTCGATCCTCAATCGACGATGTCGCACCCCAGGGGACCCTACGACCGACGAAGTTCTGGTGGCTTGGACTGGGCACCCCGACTCAGACGCAACGTGGATCCCCAGGGATGATTTCCGCCGTCAGTTCCCCGACTACTGCCTTGAAGACAAGACACATTTTTCAGGCGGCGGCATTGTTACAGAGCTACACGACGACGAGCCTCTTTGGAAAGTTTACACGCGTCGAGCGCGTATATCGGAGGGGACCTCCATTACCGCAGGAGATAATTAATCAATTATGGGACATTATTTGTTTCTTTATTTGTTTGCGCCAATTATGGGCGTTATTTGTTGCTTTATTTGCTTGTGTCATTTTTAGTAATTTGTATTTCCTAAATTAAGTTATTTCCTTTTGTATTCGCTCCTCATGATTATAAGAAGACGTGTAAGCCTTGTATTAGAACCTTCTCGGATGAATGTTATGCCTTCTCTTCTCTATCCCTAATCCCTTCTCTCTCTCTCTACTTCCCCTCTATATCTCTCGTCTCTTATCTATCCGTTCCCCTCCCTCTCACTCGGCTCCGCAACATAAAGGAATGGAATAAAAAGCTTGGTACTTTGCACTGTGACCCTTTTTATTCAAAATTGTTGTCTGATTCTTGATTCAGTTTAAGATCCCAGGATTTGGGTCTCTACACTCCCTCCCGTGCTCCCTGACAGAGACCCCACGCAACTTCAGCTGCCACTCCTCTTTGAGAGTCGGCGGTCCGCGCTGATCCCGCCACTCCAGCTGTCTCCCCTCTTAGATCCGTCCGCTTATCCCTTCTCCTCGATTCGGGCACTCCATCCATCTTCCCCTCTCAGATCCGGACGCCTATCCATTTCCCTCCCCGATTTTGCCACTCCAGCCTTATTCCCCTCTCGGATCCGGCCGCCCACCCCTTTCCCTCCCTGATTCCGCCACTCCAACCATCTTCCCCTCTCAGATCATGTCGCCTACCCCTTCTCCTTTCTGATTTCGCCTCCCAGCCACTTTCCCTTCCAGATCTAGCAACCCTCCCATCCACGACTCCAGATCCATTCACCACCTCACTATACTAGTCCCCAACCCTCTCCTGTTCCAGATCCCTAACCCCCACCCCCACCCCCACCCACCCCACCATAGGCGTCTATCAGCTATGTCTTGGATAGATCCCATTCGGGCTGGCTTCCACCATCGCAGATCTCTCCGATCTCCCCGCTTCCAACAGCAGCCCCGACCATCTCTTTGGGTTGTAAGATTTGTTTTGGTGTTTGTTCTCGTTTTAGATTATTAAATATCGCGGTGTTTGTCTTTCTCTTTAAATATTGTCTGCGTGGGTTGCCTTGTGCCTTATTGTGCCTTGTGCCTTATTGTGCCTTGTGGGGACGTATTCGCTTGCGGGCTCTACTTTGCCCCTCCAAAACGGAGGCCGCCCAAAATAGTCCTCAAAATATTTGCACCGCCCACAATTAATCAAATTAAAGTTTATTATAGTTTGTGTGGTTGTCATTTCTTACGGATTGCTCTTGAGAGTTCAGTCGCAACCCGTGGTTCGACTAAATCATAATCACACCCACTCGCACATCTGAATCCCTGTCATGTAAGCCTACCCTACATCAATTCCCTTCTCTGGTGATCCTTTCAAGTATTTCACTATTCTCAGAACAGTCTCATAATGATGAACTATTGGCTAATCCATAAATTTACTTACCATGGATATGAAAAATGCAATATTGAGTCTGGTTATAGTCAATTAGATCAACTTTCTCACTAATTGTTGAAACTTCAAATTTTGTTTCAGAATAGGAGTCTTGTTTGTGTATGTCATATTTCAAGTCAATAGAACTCTCCACAGATTTAGCACCAGCATATCGTGTCTCTTTAAGGAGGTCTAGAATATATCATTGTGAAATAAAGATCTCTCTCATAGTTCAAGCCACCTCTATCCATAGAAAGTACCTAAGAGCACAACAATCTTTAATATCAAAGGTGGGCGCAAATCATTTCTTAACTGCAAGAATATGACTAGTGTTAGAGCCGATAAGAATGATGTCATCTACATACACAATAAGGATCTTCGTATGGGAAGCCTTTTTGTGCATAAAGACAGAGTGCTTGTAAATACCTCTAAAAAGCCAAGTTGTAGGCGTTAGTGTGAAGTTTCTCAAACTAGGCCTTAGGAGATTGCTTAGGTCCATAAATAGCTTTTTTTAACTTGTACACAAAATTAGATGTGGGTAACAGGAAGCCTGATGAAGGTATCATATAAACCTCTCCTGAAGATCCCCATGTAAAAATGCTTTTTGGACATCCAATTGATGAAAGTGCCATGATTTTTGTGCCATAATAGAAAGGAGAATACGAACATAATTCAATTCGGCAATGCGAGTAAATGTTTCTTGATAGTCAACACCATCAATATGAGTAAAGACTTTAACCACCTGTTTGCATCTTTTAATGGATCTATTCTGATTATGCTTAACTATGAACACCCAACGACAACCAACCAACCAACCAACCACATGTTTGCCTGGAGAAAGTTTCATTAATTTCCAAGTATTTTTTTTCGTAAGCTACATCATTTCACATTTCATAGCCTCTTTCCATAGAGGAATGAGGGATTCTGAGAGATTGCTTGGAATAGATATAGATGAGACAACAGTAAGGTAAGCACGAAAAGAAGGCGATAAAGAATGATAACTTACATAAGGATCTAAAGGCTCCAAAGGCCCCAAAGGGTCTAAAGGAGCTGAGTCACGATAGTGACGAAGAGGACAAAGGAGGTGAGTTGATAGGCGAACTAGCGTGGTTGCGATAGCGACGAAGAGTGAGCCAATAGGTGAACGGGGCTTTAGCTAGGCCGATGGGTCCGAAGGATTTTCTTAATCCCTGGCTCTGCTTCGATGGAGATAGGTCTCGATAGCGACGGAGAGTGAGTCGATAGGCGAATGGGACGAAGGAGGTGAGCCGATAGACGAACTAGCGTGGACGATAGGCGAAAAAGGTGATAAGCTAGGCGAAGGGGACGAAGTAGCTGAGCATATATAAAGAGGCGAAGCTTGGCTTTAAAGTACTTGGCTAGCTGGTAATGTCATGTTCAGGAACCTGGGGAGCATTATCCAATGGCAGGGTAGGAGTGATGGGGGGTTCTTATCTTCTTCGTTGATATTAATACCTGTCTCCAAAGAAACACCCTAGTAGGTAGATTCAGTGATAGGAACAGTGTCAATGTGCTCATTCGCAGATACTGATGGAGGAGGTAGCGCAATGTCGGAAGACTGATTGGACCCTTAGTGTGCAGGAACTTGTTAAGTTTGATCGGAGAAAAAAATCTCTTCAATAAAAGTTAACATCCTTGTACACAATCCTTCTATAACATTGAGGACAATAACACTTTACCATTTTTGATTAGGTGCATAACCAATAAAGACACACTTAACCTCCTAAGATCACAATCTATCTCTTACAAGACCAACAATTTAGACAAATGAAACTCACAAAAACCTTAGAAGGTAGGTGAAATGTATTCTCATGTGGTTTCAGGATTTGAATGGGGCTCTTATTCCCATTGTCATGTGAGGGAATCCGATTAATCAGATACACAGAAGTCAAAAAACTTCATCCCACAAAGACCTGGGCACATGCTTATCATGTAGTAAAGTCCTGACAACATTCAATAGATGTCTATACTTTCTTTCTGATACACCATGTTGTTGGGGAGTATGCAGACAGAAGCTCTGGAAGATTATATCCCTATTGCTCAAAAAGTTTGCTTCTCCTTGGACACTAATACCCACATAAGTCTGACCGTAAGACTTTGATCTTCGCTTCAAATTGTGTTTCAACATGGGCATAAAAGTTTTGAAATACTTCAAAAACATTCTTCTTTTTTCTCAACAAATACATCTAGGTAAATCTTGAAAATCATCGATAAAGAGAACAAAATACTTGAAGCCATTTGAAGAGATAATGAGAGCAGTCCAAACATCAGAATGAGTGAGATTAAAATATTGTTTAGCTCTAGTAAGTAAGAAGTTTTACAGTACCTAGCCATTTCACAAGCTTCACAAGATAAGTCCAAACTACAAATAACATAGTCAACATTAAACATAGATTTCAAAATCCTTAAAGGCGTATGCCCCAATCTGTGATGCCATAAACTCAAGTCCTCTTGCATTGTTTAAATTCTCACATGCATCACCTTCTTTGGGTTCATCCGATATATTCCCCCTGATTCAGTCCCCTCATCAATCGTCTTCTTGCTCATCAAGTCCTGAAAAACACAATGAGAGGGAAAAAAGTTAACATTGTAGTTGAATTGTTTGGTCAAACAACTAACAAATAATAGGTTGGTGGAAAAGACGACACATATCACGGAGTCGAGAGAAATTCTTGATGAAAGGCATACAGTCTCTTTACCAGTAACAGGTGCAAACGATCTGTCATTGATTTTCACCTTTCCCATTGCAGGACACATAGGAGTAATATGACTCGCTTATCTGCTATATGATCATCGGAGGCTCCCAAATCAATTATTCACTAAGTATTGTCT
The DNA here is from genome assembly GCA_039583875.1 of Platanthera guangdongensis. Taxonomy (NCBI): domain Eukaryota; kingdom Viridiplantae; phylum Streptophyta; class Magnoliopsida; order Asparagales; family Orchidaceae; genus Platanthera; species Platanthera guangdongensis. Next base: position 114,608 of record CM077150.1, on the reverse strand, counting down.
TCAAAGGAGGGCACCACATTAGCATGGGCAGCCATACCTGGCGACTGAGTGAGTTTTTATTGCCCAAGAGGGGTTTCAAGAGCTGATAATTTCCTGCTCATCTTTCGAATGGATAGTGCTTCTTGACTAGTGGAATTATCTCCACTTCCCAAATAAGAAATTCCTGAGTGAGCAAATTAAGATATACCACATGCTTGCTTACAACACGCTTAATGAAGTGCTTAAGAACAAGGTGTGGGTATAGTTCCTAACAGTTTTCTCTCTCATGTTTTTTTGCCCCACAGTGATAACACATCAGTTTGGCATTCTACAATTCAGTCAACCGAGGTCTAGCCATATTAGACTCACTATTTGATGCATTCTAGGTTCGGCAATTAATTTTTAAAAATGATGAATTTTGTGTTCAAATTTTAAAACAACACGACGCAAGCAAAATCTCATGAGTATTTTCAAATTTAGACCGATCTAGGGTTCGTACCCGCGCAAGTGAGTTAACATATTAGTGTATATTTGGACGAATAACGGGTTCGGAGGCATAACGGGTCAGTTCGGACACGTGTAGATCCGATACCCGTAGAAACTCCTTGGGTTTGCCTATTTATACCCACTTAGGGGCAATGGGTAGGGGATTCCACTTCGATCACCACTCGGATGCTTCGAGCGACATTAACATAACATTTGTATGCAATCCACTTTAAAATAATTGCAACAACCACAAGTGCTCCAAGAGAGAGAAAAAACAACAATGTAGGAATTAACGACAAACATGAGTAATGACAACCTAGGCAAACAAGTTCTGATTTTAAAGATCAAAACAATGAAGCATAATATTATACTAGCGATCACGAGCAAGACGGGGTAAAGAGGTATACCATAGGCTGTGGCAGGAGGCGGCATTAGGAGTTTGGAAGGCCAAATGTGGGGGAAATTCTGGCTGCAATAGTGAAAGATTTGGGTTCTAGGAAAAAATTGAGGAGTTGGGAGTTGAACAGGACACTTGCGGCTAGTGGCTCAGCAGCAGGGGGTGTGACGCCGTTGGGGCCGCCGGAGGAAGGTTCGTCGGAGATGGTCGGACCCTCAGGACTCAGGAGGCTCCTTCGACACCGATCGAGGTAACAACGGCCCTGGCGAGGCGAGTCGATGGTTGGGCAGCAAAGGTGGACGGTGAGGTCATGTTTCTCGGCCTCAGACAACGGAGGGTGGGACGTCGGAGCCTTAGGACGACTCCGACGGCGGAGGTGCTGGCCGGCGTGGGGCGGGAACGCGGTGAGGACAATCGGGTACAGGCGGGCAGATCACTCCCTGGGAAGTCAAAACAGAGAAAAGACTTTTCTTCGTTTCGTTTTTCTCTAAGCTGACATGAACAAAAGGATGACACCATATTTAATAGGGAAGGAGTGGTGCGAACTAAACACGTGATCGCCAAATATAAAATCAACGAGTGGTGGTGATCGAAGGAATGAGAGTTCCTTACATCATCATACATGACGCGCATATCGCACTGCCATGCTCTACCTAACAAGATATGACAGACATCGATGGGGGTGACATAGTACAAAATCCTGATAAACATCCCCGATAGAGAACTCTATGAGACAACAGTGAGTAACGGGCATAGTCATGTGACTATTAAAGAGAAGTGGTAGGGTCGCTCCAAGGGGTGCGTCTCGAGTCCTAGTTTCTCAATCATACGTTGGGAAACGAAAATTTCCATGTTACCGTTGTCAATTATGATGGAACAAAAGTGTCCCTGAATGTGCTCTGTAGTGCAAAAAATCTCGTGTCTCTGAAAATCACGCTCAGTGGTCTCACTAGGGGAAATCAAGCTACAACGAAGGACACAAACTAAGTACTCTGTTTGTTCTCCCTTGACCTCGACAACGCTATCAGACTCGGGCTCGAGCTCAGGCTTGGAGTCACTAAGGAAGACTGCATATTCTGTGTTACCGAATTACTCGAGGAGCCACCATGGAAGGTGTACACGCGAAGAGCTCGGGAGCGCAATGCTGGAGACGCGGTCGAGACCGGAGAACCGGCCGGGACGGGGTCGGGCGGAGGCACGGATGACGGCACCAACCCAACCGGAAATTAGGCCAAGCCCGGTTGGGCCGGTTGGGGCTGATTTCAGCTTTTGGGTTTATTTTGGTTTGTTTTGGTTTATTGTAATTTGAAACCCTATATATGGGTTTGGACTCTTGTTTGGTTTTTTATCTTGGATGATCAATGAATTGAGGGCTGCCCCCTTTTCTCCTCTCTCAACCCTAACTCTCTCTTCTTCCCTCTTCCGGCCGCCCTTCCCTTGCCGGCATTCCCTCTCCACTCTCCTAGAAGGTATTATTTGGTCCGACCTGCCGGTCCGCCTGCACGTGTTGCCGCCGGACTTCATGGCCCCGACCACCCGCGCGCACACCGAGCCCGACGCCGACGCCCACGACGCCCTCGCCGCCCGCGTCGCCGAGCACGATTCCCGTTTCTCCTCCTTGCAAGCCTCCATCGAAGCCCTCGCCGTGGGCCAAACGGCCATCCTCCGCCGTCTCGACGCGTTCGCCACCCCCTCCAACCCCGGCTCGGCCTCCTCCGCGGACACGACGTCCGTGCTGGGCGCCCCGCCCCTCCACACGGCTGTGCACGCCCCTCCGCCTGCGGCCGGCGCGCTACCCCGCCATTTGCAACACCTTGATGTCCCCTCCTTCTCCGGTGTGGATCCCTTGGGTTGGATCGCACGGGCCGAACAACTCTTTGACCTTCAGCTCACACCCCCCGCGGACCGGGTTAGCACTGCCATGGTCGGCTTGGAAGGTTCCGCCCTTCATTGGGCACGTTGGCTCCGGCAAAGCCAGCCGACGATTTCTTGGGCGGACTTCAAGCAGGAAATGATCACACGTTATGATCCCCGCTACACCGGCTCCGCGATTGAACGCCTCTGCAGCGCCCGCCAAACGGCCGATCTCGACGGGTATATTGACGAGTTCGTCGCCCTCGTCACCCAAGTCCCGGGTCTCCCACCCGACCACTACTTGGGCTTCTTCCTCCAAGGCCTCCGCCCGGCGATTCGCTCGCGCATTCGGACTCACAACCCGCGTACGGTCTCCGAAGCCTTGGACCTCGCGCGCGCGGTGGAAGCCGATCTCGGCCATCGCCCGGTCCCGAATTTCCCGGCTTCATCTGCTCGACCGGCCACCTCGCGTGATGGGCCCCCCCGACCCGTGGCGGGAGGGGGAGGGCCTCGCCCAGGCCGGCCCGATCCCCCCCATCGCATCTCCAATCACGATTATAATGAGCTTCGCCGTAAGGGCTTGTGCTTCCGTTGCCGGCAACCTTATTCGCCCCAACATGTTTGCGCCGTCAAGGAGTTTCACGCCCTTTTCGGCGATTTCGACGCCGACGTGACCGCGGCCGACTTTGATGCGCTCGTCGAACCCGACGAGGCTCCTCCTCCCCCGGATGACACCGCCACCTTGAATATCTTGGACCTCCCTCTCTTTTCGGTGGGCGGTATAACCGGACCCCGCACCATGAAGTTGAAGGGCTCCATTCACGGCCGAGCCGTGATCGTGATGATCGACAGTGGCGCGAGCCACAATTTCATCTCGGCTTCCTTGGCTCAGGAGCTAGCCTTGCCGAGCCTCCCGTCCCCCGGATTTTCGGTGGCATTGGGGGACGGTCGACGCCGACCGACCTTGGGACGTTGCGCGGGAGTGATCCTCTCGGTGGGCTCCTACCTTTTCACCGCCGATTTTCATGTTTTCGAATTGGGGGGCCTCGACGCCATTCTCGGCGTGGCGTGGCTCCAGACTTTGGGCGACGTTCATGTGAATTGGGCTACCATGACCATGCGTTTCCAACATCAGAACCAACCATGTCGTTTCATGGGCGACGCGGCGCTCCTACGCTCTCCGCTATCGGCCCGTGGTATTCACCGCGTCGCGGACGCTCTCTTCTCGGCTTATCTCCTACCTCTCCAACCGGCGGATCCACAAACTCCGTCATTCCACATGGATTTCCGCCCCCTCCTCGACGACTTTCCGGACTTGTTCTCTACAGCCCCGGGTCTTCCCCCGGTTCGGCCCACGGATCACCCAATTGTTCTCCATCCAACCTCGGCGGCGGTGTCCGTCCGGCCTTACCGCTACGGGCACGCCCAAAAGGACGAGATCGAACGCCTCGTGCGGGAGATGTTGATCGGCGGGCTCATTCGCCCCAGTTCCAGTCCCTTCTCCAGTCCGGTCTTGTTGGTGCGCAAGAAGGATGGAAGTTGGCGCTTCTGCGTGGATTACCGCGAGTTGAACAAAGCGACGGTACCGGACAAGTACCCCATCCCCGTAATCCAGGAGCTTCTGGATGAGTTACACGGGGCGGCCTACTTCACTAAGCTGGATCTCCGCGCCGGCTACCATCAAATCCGGGTGCGCGCCGAGGACGTCCACAAAACGGCTTTTCGGACTCACGACGGCCACTTTGAGTTTTTGGTGATGCCTTTTGGCCTCACCAATGCGCCGGCCACCTTCCAGGCGACCATGAATGATCTCTTCCGGCCGGTACTTCGAAAACATGTTCTCGTTTTTTTCGATGACATTTTGGTTTTTAGTCCAACTTGGCAGGAACACCTCGTCCACGTGCGCCGCACCTTCACCACCTTGCGGAGCCACCGCATGGTGCTTAATCACAAAAAATGCTCATTCGGTATGACGAGCGTCAGTTACTTGGGCCATACCATCTCTTCCAACGGCGTCGTCATGGATATCGACAAGGTTCAGGCGGTGCTCCATTGGCCGCCGCCGACTTCCCTCCGCGAAGTCCGTGGATTTCTGGGACTCACCGGCTACTATCGCCGGTTCATCAAGGATTACGGCGTCATCGCCCGCCCCTTACTCAACTCCTTAAAGGGGCCGAGGATGCCCGTTTCGATTGGCCGGCCGCGGCCATGTCTGCCTTCTCCACCCTTCAATCGGCGCTCGTGCAAGCCCCGGTCTTGGCAATGCCCGATTTCAAGCAACCCTTCGTCGTGGAATGTGACGCCTCCGGCACCGGAGTGGGGGCCGTTCTTATGCAAGCCGGCCGCCCGATCGCGTACTTTAGCCGAGCTTTTTCCTCCATAGTCCGCAGTCGTTCGGCCTACGAGAACGAGTTGATGGCCCTCGTGCTCGCCGTACAACATTGGCGGCCCTATCTTCTTGGCCGCGCTTTTGTGGTTCGGACGGACCACCACAGTCTCCGGTATCTTCTCCAACAAAAAATCGCGACGCCTGCACAACAAGTATGGGTCGCCAAGCTCTTGGGATACGACTTTACGATCGAGTTCCGCTCCGGTAAATCAAACAAGGCGGCCGACGCGCTCTCCCGCGTACCGCCCTCATCCGAGCTCACCGCCATCTCTCGCCCCATTTGGGACGACGCCGCCACAATTCAACTGGAAGTGGATCGGGACCCGCGCCTCTCCGCAATCCGGCGGACTCTTCTCACGAACCCGGCGGCTCATCCGCCGTATACTCTTATCGGAGGCCGACTGTTTCATCGAGGCCGTCTTGTGCTATCCACGGCCGCCGCCAGTATCCCGCGCCTTCTCGCCGAGTTCCACTCCACACCGTCCGGCGGACATGCTGGAGCGTTCCGGACATATCGACGTTTGGCGGCCTCTCTCTATTGGCCGAACATGCTCCGCCAAGTGAAGGCCTACGTAGCGGCTTGCCTACCGTGTCAGAAGGCCAAGTATGAGGCCATGTTTCCGGGCGGGCTCCTTCAACCATTACCCATTCCGGAGCGGATTTGGGAGGATATTGCCATGGATTTCATCACGCGCCTCCCACGCTCGAATGGATTCGACTGCATCTTGGTGGTCGTGGATCGCCTCACAAAGTATGGACATTTCATTCCGCTCCGGCATCCCTATACGGCGGCCACGGTGGCCGACTGTTTCATCGCGGAGATAGTACGACTCCACGGGTTTCCACGCTCTATCGTCAGCGACCGCGACCCGCTCTTCCTCAGTGGATTTTGGACGTCACTTTTTCGGCTCCAGGGCACTCGACTTCGCATGAGCACAGCCTACCACCCGCAAACCGACGGCCAGTCGGAGGTCCTTAACCGCTGCTTGGAGACATACCTCCGCTGCTTTATCGGGGAGCGCCCGAACACATGGGCCAAATGGTTATGTTGGGCCGAGTATTCTTACAATACGGCTTACCACCATGCCGCGGCTACCACTCCCTTTGAAACCGTCTACGGACGGCCTCCTCCGTCCATCATTCGCCACCTTCCAGGGGAGTGCCCGGTAGCCACCTTAGCCGATCACCTTCATGATCGGGATGTCATTTTGGATAGCCTTAAACATCACCTCCAACGAGCCCAAGAGAAGATGCGATCCTTTGCGAATCGGAAGCGCCGCGACCTCTCCTTCCAAGCGGGCGACAAGGTCTTCATCAAACTCCACCCCTACCGCCAACTTTCGGTAGCTCGTCGTTCCTCTCCGAAGCTTGCACCTCGGTTCTTCGGGCCATACGAAGTACTCAGTCGTATTGGCGCGGTGGCCTACCGGCTCCGCCTACCGCCACATAGCCGCATTCATCCGGTTTTCCACGTATCCCAACTCCGCCGGGTCATTGGCGACCACCCGGCTGTGGAACCTCTACCCACCGAGGAGGAGGAATCGGGCATGGCGCCCCTCTACCCAGCCGGCATCATTGGCCACCGTCACCACTTACCCGGGGATGCGGCCCCCGAAGAGATCCGTGTGGCTTGGCAACATCGGCCGGAGAGCGACGCCACTTGGCTCATTCGCGACGACTTTCGCCGCCAATTTCCTGACTACTGCCTTGAGGACAAGGCCAATTTTCCAGATGGCGGTATTGTTACCGAATTACTCGAGGAGCCACCATGGAAGGTGTACACGCGAAGAGCTCGGGAGCGCAATGCTGGAGACGCGGTCGAGACCGGAGAACCGGCCGGGACGGGGTCGGGCGGAGGCACGGATGACGGCACCAACCCAACCGGAAATTAGGCCAAGCCCGGTTGGGCCGGTTGGGGCTGATTTCAGCTTTTGGGTTTATTTGGTTTGTTTTGGTTTATTGTAATTTGAAACCCTATATATGGGTTTGGACTCTTGTTTGGTTTTTATCTTGGATGATCAATGAATTGAGGGCTGCCCCCTTTTCTCCTCTCTCAACCCTAACTCTCTCTTCTTCCCCTCTTCCGGCCGCCTTCCCCTTGCCGGCATTCCCTCTCCACTCTCCTAGAAGGTATTATTCTGGCTCACGCCCATCAGAGGAATCAGTAATTGCGACGAAGTGGCGTCGCGGGCACTCAGAATATTTGTGTCCAGGCTCCATACACTTGAACCTACCTCTGATACCAAATCTGATGCATTCCGGGTTTGGCAATTAATTTTTAAAAATGATAAATTTTGTGTTCAAATTTTAAAACAACGCGGCGCATGCGAAATCTCATGAGTATTTTCAATTGTAGACCGACCTAGGGTTCGTACCCGCGCTAAAGTGAGTTAACATTTGTTCGCAATCCACTTTGAAATAATTGCAACCACAAGTGCTACAAGAGAGAGAAAATGCAACAACAATGTAGGAATTAACGACAAACAGGAGTAATGACAACCTAGGCAAGCAAGTTCTGATTTTAAAGATCAAAACAATTAAGCATAATATTATACTAGTGATCACGAGCGAGACAGGGTAAAGAGGTATATCATAGGCTGCGGCAGGAGGCGGCATCAGGAGTTTGGAAGGCCAAATGTGGGGGAAATTCTGGCTGCAATAGTGAAAGATTTGGGTTCTAGGAAAAAATTGAGTTGGGAGTTGAACAGGACACTTGCGGCTAGTGGCTCAGCGTGGGGGGGGGGGGGGGGTCTGGCACCTTCGGGACTGTCAAAGGAGGGTTCGTCGGAGATGGCCGGACCCTCGGGACTCAGGAGGCTCCTTCGACACCGATCGAGGTAACAACGGCCTTAGTGGGGCGAGTCGATGGCTGGGCAGCAAAGGTCGACGGTGAGGTCGTGTTTCGCGGCCTCAGACAGCGGAGGGTGGATCGTCGGAGCCTTGGGAGGACTCCGACGGAGGAGGTGCTAGCCGGCGTGGGGTGGGAACGCGGTGAGGACGATCGGGTACAGGCGGGCAGGTCGCTCCCTGGAAAGTCGAAACAGAGAAAAGACTTTTCTTCGTTTCGTTTTTCTCCAAGCTGACGTGAACAAAAGGATGGCACCAGATTTAATAGGGAAGGGATTTTAGGATTTTATGAATTGACTTTTAATAGGGGGGTTCAAAAGAGGCCGGCTGTAGGAATTAAAAAAGGGTTACAAATTTTAACTAATATTTTGATCAAAAAATTGATTGGGGAATAAATAAAGATGTTACTTCTGGCTCTTGGTGTCCAAACTATAACGATGAAATGGCTTTAGAAATTCCCCATCAAATAATAGTTTTGAAAGTCATTAATATATTAATAGCTTAATTTGTATGACCTCTCGCTTGCCTAAATCACCGTTACTCCTAATTTGACGGACCTCTCTATTTAGGGTCTTATTGGTCAGTCACACCAATAATCCAAACAAAAGTGTGTGAACGTGTGCGATACAACATAGACAAAAACTATAATGCGCGAAGAGGTGCGCTACATAAATAAAAATATTGCAAATAAAATAAAAATGCAAACTCGGGTTGCATCACTATTAGAGTCATTATTCCATCTTCTTTTATGAGATATCATCGTTGAATTTTCATAGCTTCCTGCACCACTAATTTCGTTTATCAAGATCCTGTGAGAATCCCACCTATGGTAACTAGCTACAGTATCTAGATCCAGATCAATATCTCTTCAAGCATTTGGACCCACTGAAATTCAAGTTATGTGGGCAAGGTAGCCAGAGGTTCAAACACACTCTTCTTTGACTCAATTCTCTCCAACCATCCCACAACCAGAACATGTGGGAGAGATCTTAACACAAAAATACTGATCTATCTCCTATTTTTGAATAAGCCTCCATAGTAAGCCTCAAAACATGGACTGACGAGCAATGGTAGGTTCCATAGTGTGAATTAACCATGTCATAGCAGTTAGGTTGTCTGCTTTCCACTCCTCGTAGGACGTGTCCGTGATTGGTGGAGGCCTTCTGATTCCAATTATAAAATCAAGTTTTCTTCGACTCCCAATAACCATTCATCGATTGCGCCCAATGTATTTTTTCACGTTCAATTTGACATTGGTAACCACTATAGAGAAATCAGCACCTGAATTTGAGACCTTAGAAATCTATTCGAAAATCTAGATCACGGAAACAGGCTGAAGCAGAAGGACCTGCTATCAAATTTTTAACACTAACTGCGGAGAACACTAGACTAAGATCTGAACTTACTCGGTGATGAAGGAACTGGTTGAGAAGCTCATCAAGGTTGATATACAGAAGAATGAGCATCAATGTATGAACGATCAAATCTGATCAAAAGTCTTTGCACACTAAATCCCCAAACAAGAGTCGTTGTACAAGGACCAATCCCCTCTGGACAGGTATTCTGGAGCTCTGATCAATCCACTCTGGATGATCACAACACAAGTAAATGCCAACCACTTCATTCCCAGCACCTCTACCCTTCTTCGATCCCAGTAGCCGACCACGAGCAAGGCTGCGTCGATCCCAGATTCATCTGCGTTGCTCAAATCTACGTCGATCCTAGCCATTGATCCCCGCTGGCCTTTGTCAATCCAATAGCCGACCACAAGGAGAAAGAAGAACAAAGTCGCCTGCTCCGATAACATGTAGAAGAGAGGGAATGAAAATACCTAGCAGGTCGGGTACTCTGGACGGTTGAAGCTACGTACCATATATCGGTTTATTTCTTTTAACCCAAATATGTCCGCTTGAACAGATACTTCACTAATGTGGGTCCCATTTATATTGAGCATTATCTTCATCAGAGAACATACCAACTATGAATATGATGTAGTGCAAACCATGTTTTCTTTGTCTAGCAAAAGCTTTGGTCAATTCTATCTATTTTACAAACTCCATTTTCATCTGTTATTAAATTCTTGGATTGTTGTTTCGTTGGAAGGACGAGGCAGTTGCTCAGGCACTTAAATCAAGGAGGCAGCTTATTCTTGATAACATACGAGACAATGAAGAGGCTGGCTCTTCGTATCGGAAGGTTACCCGAGTCTTCTATGTTGGTCTTATTTCACATTTTACAGGGCTGATGAATGAATTTTAATTTTATCTTTCTTCAGGATATTGAGACAAATGAGAAACATCGCTGCCAGGTTCAAGACATGATCGAGGAAGCCATGAGCAACAGTGGCAACAAAACCTACTTGCATATTCTTAGCCAGTATAGATTTCTGGTAAGGAGAGATTTTTTCATAGTTTTGACCCATGAACCCATTTGGGCCCCCCTATACTTTTGATATCTATGTTTCTGTGCTGAAGTCTTACGACTTTGTGATGGAGTACTGATTATGAATTCGAACTACTCTTAAACAAATTAGGGAATGGCAAATACTGAGCTGCAGTTTGAAATAGCCATGCGCGATCAAGTTATACACAATCAGAGAGAAGCACAGAGAAACCTGTGGAACATGCTCTTGGGATTGGGACTTGGGCAGAAGCAAATATTGGATCTGGCTGCTAAACAAGGGATAACAATAGAAAATTGGACTAACCCTGTTTCTGGAGCCCAAAGCAGGAAGCACTCGTCTGGCCGTAGCATGCTTTTACCGGTGACTCTTAATCCTCATGTCAACAGGCATCCGAATGCATCAATGGCCTGTGTTCTTCGTCATCAGCAAGATATCAGCGCTACTGCTTATTTCAGCAGTCACTCTGACACGCATACTATATGCCGACAGGAGCACCATAGCTCCTATTACTTGCTGTCTCGCGACCAATCTACCCCCTCGTATTTGAGTAGGGGGGCACATCAGGCAAGCGAAAAGCCCGAAAAGGCCCCTCTATGCCCGGAAAGTTTAATCCTAATGCTTCAGGCTACTTCCCTTCAATTAGAACTCCAGCTTTTCCTGAAGAACGTTTGTCACCATCTTCTTTTAATGAAGAAGCACCTGGACAGTGAACCAAAGCCAAACTGCATCCTTCATGAATGCTTCCTAATGGTATTGGCCACTACATTTAAATCCTCGTTTGCTCCTCTGGTTCTTAACTAAAAAATGAATGTTACCATTCTAGTTTTCCTGTTGCATTTTTCATCAGTTATGTTCATTAATTTTCTTTAGCTTCTGTTTTTTGCAGGGTTCTTCATTGTGGCATATCACTGTTGATGCACAAAATCTCTCACCAAACAGAGAAGCAAATTATTTGTACAGAGAATTCAAAGGCAATTTTGTGGCATATCAATCCATCCATATATGGAGCTTTTTCTTCTTTTCTTGTAGTTCCTGGTGCTTCGTCCTTTCACGTTTTTGGTGCGCATTTCTTGTTCGCATTTTTCCCAAAAATCATTCCCCAAACATAATGAATGTCTTTGCATGAGATCACTTTGATGTAAAGACTTGCAAAGTTTCAAGCACCACTTCTCAATGTGTAGAGTTCAATTTTTCCGTCTTTCTCGATGTCTATAGATCTGCACTATTAGACCTGCATTAGTTAGTTATTCCTGGTGGTTCAGGTGCGCTTTTAAATGTGTATATTAACTGGAACCTGTTCCAGTCTGATCCGCTTGATGTGATTAATTACGTTAGAAAATCAGGATTAAGGGCAAAGTTTGCCCTTTTTTAGGACAGTTTGTTTCAGAAATTAAAGTCCCAGTGCAAATTTTAAAAAATGATTGATTAGTTGCAAAATATGGCACCGAAATTTTGGTTTTCAATCTTGCAGTACAAAAAAAAAATCACAATTCTTAATAAGCTTTGTTAATTGGTGAGCGCCGCCCCTTGGTGAGGAAAAATCAAATATTAACTTAGGGGAAGAGAATTCACTATTTTTTTTTAATCTCAAAAATATATATTCTACCAAATCATAGGTGGAATAAAATTTCTTACCTCCTTCCCCCCAACCAAATGGACCTGATGTTATGGGAGTCATTTTTGATTTTGGGCTTCATTTTAAAATCTAAGTTCTAATTTTAATAAGAATTATTATCATATAAAAAAATGAAATATATTATTGTACAAAAAATCGAGCTTATCACATGGCGTGATACGATACGAGTGATTCACAATATTCTCTCCACCCACTGATAACTTCCGCATGAACGAGCAGCGAGCCACGTAGACGGCAAGCGTGGCCACGTCATTTTATTTTAAATTTCGACCAATAGCATTCCTCCTCCTCGTCACGCTCTCTTTCGTTAGTCCCCCGAAACCGTCCCTCTTTTCTAAAATCCCCTCCCCCTCCTCCGTGTTTTATTTCTTCATTGCGCCTCTCCAACTCTCTCTCTCTCTCTCTCTCTCTCTCTCTCTCTCTCTCTCTCTCTCTCTCTCTCTCCCTCCTCTGGAAATCATCATCATTATAAGAGGACGATCCCGCGGATTTATCTTCCGATGGCGATCCCATGCCGGTCCCTTACCGGATTTCTCCTCTTTTATTTGATCGGAGCCACGAGCGCTCTCATCTTCTCCGAATCCCTATCACCTCCGGTGCCTAAAGAGATATCAGTAAGTAACAAATCGGTTCATCAGCCACAACATATTTGCTCTCTGTTTTTTTTCCTAAGATTTGTTGTGTTTTTGTTGTTGTAATCTACTCGATAGGACATGAGGGATGCAATCATAAAGGGCTGGGTTTCCATGGTGTGGAGGGTTTAAAAATATCGGGCTTCGACGTAAGAGATTCGCTGGTGGGGCAGTCGGTAGCGTATGAGTTTGATATCGAGGTGGACAAGAAGGTCCTGCCCTTCAAGCTTTTGGAGGATGCGAACCGATGGGACTTGGTCGATCTTCCTATCTTCCGCCCTGGGGCACAGAGTGAGGATGAGGAGCGGGCATTGGCAGAGAGAGACAACAGACAGGACAGGGTTTCTGCCCCTGTGCTGCCGCCTTTTCAGCTTGCCGGGCCAATGGAGCTTTGGATTCAAGATGCAGATGACATGAGACTTGCCTTGCCGGTAAGACTTTCTTCGGCATTGATTTTTCATTTATTATATTTGCTTTCGATGGATTTAGGGTTTAACAATGTTGGAATAGCAGTTATTCCGAAAAAACACAAGAGTCAATTGCATCTTGAGACATTAGCCTTAAAACTTAAGCCGGTGAAACAAGAGATGGGCAAAAGTTAGTAATACCTTGCAGTTTTATGAAGTTGTTATTGTGGGAAAATGACATAGATTTTAATTTGTGATTAGTGGTGATATCTCCTAATGTATCCAACCAATCAACAACAACAACACTCAAGTCTTTATCCCACTATAGTGGAGTCGGCTATATGGATCATTTGTCGTCATTGTGCCCTATCTTTTGTTATAATCTCACTAATGCCTAAGTACATCATGTCTTTCTTTATAGTTTCATTCCAAGTTTTTATTGGTCTACCCCTCTCTTGTCTAATATGCCTAGTGATTAGACTCTCACAATATCTAACATGTGCCTCTAATGGTCTCCTTTGTACGTGTTCAAACCATCTTAGACGAGCTTCTCGCATCTTCTCTGAAATTGGTGCTACTCTTGTCTTATCCCTAATACTTTCATTCCTAATTTTATCTAATCTCGTGTGTTCACACATCCACCTAATCATTCTCATCTCCGCAACTCCCATTTTTTGCTCATGTACACAATTCACTGCCCAACACACAGAACCTTAGAGCATCGCAGGTCTAATTGCAGTACGGTAAAATTTACCCTTAAGTTTTAGTGGTACTTTACGATCACATAAGATCCCTGACGCGCCTCTCCGCTTCAACCAACCCGTTTGGATTATGTGTCACATCTTTTTCAATACCTCCATATTTTTGAACTATTGATCCAACTTCCAAGATATTAAAACACTCACTACGGGAAATATCTTGATCACCCAACTTTATAACGAAGTCATCTGTCCTTCTTGTACTACTAATTTTAAGCTCCATATACTCCGTCTTTGCTCTGCTCAACCTAAAACCCTTCTTTTCTAAAGTATCTCGCCAAGATTCAAGTTTTGTGTTTACACCCTCGTACGTCTAATCAACCAAAACAATATCATCTGCAAACAATAAACACCAAGGTATTGTTTGTTGGATTTGTCTGGTGAGCTCATCTAAGATAAGGACTTAAAGCTGAATCTTGATGTAATCCAACAGTAATAGGGAATTCTTGTGTCAATCCTCCAAATGTCCTCACCCTTGTCACTGAATTTGTATACATATCTTTGATTATATCAATATAAGACAACTCTCCATAAAATTTTTCTTGGAACTCTATCATAAGCCTTCTCAAGATTAATAAACAACATATGCAAATCTTGTTTTTTCTCGATAGTTGTCAAAGAGTCTCCTCAGGAGCAAGGGCGGATCTAGAGGGGGGGCCTATGGACACTGCCCTCCCCCCCCCCCCATTATTTTTTGGAAATCTCTAGAAGGACCGCTAGCCCGATCGCCTGGCTGCCGCTACCCTTTTTCGCGCTCTGATTTTGCCATACCCCGATCCCTGCTGCTCCGCAGTCCGCGCCGATTTGCTCCCGATCGCTGCTGGTCGGCTGCTTCCGATCGCTGCTGCTCCAGAGTCCGCCTCCTCAGGTTTGATTTCTTCTTCTTCTTCTAAATACCTGTCAAAATCCTAAATCCCGTCAGAAACGTTTTCCCCTTCTTCTTCTTCGCATATTTGATGGGTCAGAAATTGATACTCTCGTGCTTGGCTCTATTTTTGCATTAACTCTCCTCTCTGTTTGCTATTTTCCCGTTAAATTTTAACTGCTTCTTCATTTTTTAAGTTTCAGAGGACATAAATCGCGCACAAAATAACTAAGAACACTGATATTAAAGCGAAAAATTCTCAAAAAAATTAGTAAGGGGCGAGTTCTTCTCTCCAGAAACACCTTCCTGTTGTTGTGATGATTGTTATGTTCTCCGAAAGTGTTCACATTCAGTTCTTCTCTCCAGGCTTCTGAAAATATTCACTGGTCAGATGCAGCTGTCTCTGTAATTACTTCACTTAATCACTTGAGAAGGCTTCACATGAACTTCTTGGTTCTGATTTCAAGAAATACAATCAAAAAATGTGGCAACTAGCGTATAATCTCAAGGTAGATAACTTATTTGGAATTTCAACTCGAGAACTACATTGTTGATATGAGAAGTGATGAAAGATTTTCTAATTTGAAGGATCTTAGTCATCTATCCTTGAAGCTTATTGAAACCGGTAAACATGATGTTTATCAACAAATCTACATGTTTGAAGTTTGTATTGATTCTTCCTGTGGCTACTGCAAGTGTGGAAAGAGTATTTCAGGCATGAATTATGTGAAGAACAAGTTGCGCAATAGTCTGGGCGGTCAAATGTTGAATGATTGTCTTGTTACTTTTATGAGTGAGAAGCATTTTGAGAGTTATTGATGATGATGTTATCGATCGTTTTCAAAAAATGAGGGTTCGTCGTGGTTAAATATAAAATTTTACTCATGTATTTTGTATTTTTCAGTGTTATGTAATTTTGTATGACTTTCTATTATCATGAATTTAATATTGACTTATTATTTTATTTTAAAAAAAAATTGTGCTCTCCCATTTCCAAATTCCTGGATCCGCCACTGCTCAAGAGATATATATCTTCCATAGTCGACCTCCCTAACATGAATCCAAATTGATTCTCTGAGATGTTAGTCTCTCATCTTAATCTTCTTTCTATTATTCGTTGTCTCGTTCTCATAGTTACATGGTATGACTCGTCAATTTAATTCCTCTATAATTAACACAATTTTATATATCTCATTTTTTCTTATACAAAGGTACCAAGATACTTTCTCTCCATTGTTCTGACATGCTCTTTGACTTCAGTATTCTATTGAAAAAAATATGTAAGCCACAAAATTCATTTATTTCTTAGACATTTTCATACTTCGATGGGTATATCGTCTGGTCCAACCGTCTTTCTATTTTTCATCTTATTTAGAGCATCTTTTACTCTGATGCTTGAATTTCAGATAAAACATTATGTTTTTATACTTCTTTGATTTAATTAACTCTTCCAAGTTCAATTTATTTTTCTTTGTTTCATTATAAAGTTGATAAAAATATTTTTTTCATCGCTTTTTAAAATCCACATTATCCGTCAAAATTGTATCTGTCTCATTTTTTATGTATTTTACTTGACTTAAATCTGTTGTGTTTCTTTCTCTACCTCGAGCAATTTTATATATGTCACGTTTTTCATCTTTCGTATCCAGTTGCTTATAAAATTCTTCATAAACTTGACTTTTTGTTTTATTTACTGTCTGTTTAGTTTTTTTTGACGAATTTATATCTGGCTAAGTTTTCATTATTTCAACAAACGTAGAGTGATTTATAGCTTTCCTCTTTGCCTTCATTTTGTTTTGCACTGTCTCTTTCCACCACCAAGATTCTTTATTATCAGCCCTAAAATAATATCAGCCCCAATAAAATCTAGGACATGAATATCTAAATGAAAGGTGTAAGAGTTGATTGTGACTGGAACATGTAACTGGTAAAAATCGGAGAATCAAAAAATATACAAGGAATGGCAAGGAGAGAAGGCGGTCAAAGATGAGATAGAAGAGGAACAGCCGAGGGTGGCCGGAGATGGGGGAGGCGAAGGGAGAAACGGGGGCAGAGAAGAAACGAAGCAAAACTTTATCAACTCCTTTCTTAATACCATATTACAAGTAATCGGTCCTATTTATAACACTAATCTAGCTTCTTTGGACACGTGGATCGTTGTTATTACATTGCCTTCGCCTTTTAAAGCGACGTACTCGTCGTTTGATCATCACTAAAAAAGATAAGCCGCTCATTGATATAGCAATGCAGGTCTTGGTGATCATATATATGAAACTAATTTCGCCCGGATCAAACACTACATTTTTTGATGTTCTTTGATTGTTTATAGCAAACTTTGTTGTAGCGAACTTTGTTGCAGCGAACTTTGTTGTAGCGAACTCTATTGCAGCGAACTTTTTTGTAGGCACTGGTTTTATAGCATATTGTTCTGAATAGATTTCATCAAAGACAACATCGTAGCCGCTCTTGATTTTGGTGGTGTTAGATGGCAACACAAAATCATATTCAACTTGCATCGGTTGCTCGGAGGTTGAGTTGATCTTTTCAAGAACTGTATGGTGAATAATAGATTGCTCAGCAGCTGAGTTCTGTTCAAGAACTTTATGGTGAATATCTTCTGTTATTGTTCACACTGAATTGATGATGAGCGGGATGTGTTTCTCAAGATTTATTGGAAGAGAATCTTGTTCCACTTTATCAACACGAGGAAGACTTATACTGCCAATCTTTAGCAACATTTTATTTATCTCCTCTTGTTTCCTTTGGCAAGTCAAGGTAGATTGTCACATTTTAGAAAATTGTTGTCGTGTGGTATCAATCAGAGGTTGAAAATTATTGTTCATGCGTTGTTGCAGGGCATCAAAGTTGTGTAACATATTTTGCTTGAATTCCTCCATAACAACGAATAAATCGTCCGCCATATTGCATATTACACTTTTGCACGTTTTAATGAAATGACACATAAAACAACCCGCAACAGGTTAGTGATTTTTTCTTTCCCTTTTTTAACAACAGTCCCCATTTTTTCTTCCAAAAACAACAATCTTCAGAATAGAATATAATTGACACAATAGAATGTGTTGGTGTTCAGCATTGGTTTTTGATATTGGGTCTTCAGTCACGGCGTGATGGGGAAGAAATTACAGCAGTGATCAGAAATGATATCAAAGCGACACAAGAGGTAGCACAGCGGCCAGGGGCGGCGTGACTGCGGAGGCGGCGCGGCTGCGGAGGCGGCGCGGCGGCAGAGGCGGCGCGATGACGGAGGAGGCGCGGCAGCGCAACGCCGGGGGTGGCAGAACGATATAGGTCAGCTGTCCCGCTACTGGTTCTTTTTTGGATGGATTTACTGACGGACGGTTGAGAACAACGTTGAGAAGCAGCAGAATTTCTATTTATGAAGATGGTGACACAAATGGCTGAGAGCCTTATTTTGCTTTATCTTGAGTTCCGTTTTGTGGAGGATGAACCGATGTGAATCACTGTCGAAACAGCGGAGACCGCGAAGCGGCGGGTGGAGGTGGCGAGGTTGCCTTTCTTGATCCGAAGAAGGTTCTGATCAAAGAAACAGAGATGTCTTTGCTTCAAGCCTCGGGCCGGCGATGGTGGAGGATATTGGAGGAGAACTCGCGACGAGAGCGCCAATTGTAACGGGTAAAAATCGGAGATATCATAAATATAAGGAATGACCAAGAAGAGGAGACGGCCAGAGATGAGATAGAAGAGGAACGGCCGAGGGTGACCGAAGATGGGAGAGACGAAGGGAGAAACGGGGCAGAGAAGAAACCAACAAGAACTTTATTAACTCCTTTCTTAATAACATATTACAAGCAATCAGTCCTATTTATAACACTAATCATGCTTCTTTTGGACACGTGGATCGCTGCTATTACAGAACATTAAAGCAAATACCAGAACAAGGCATTTTAGTGTTACTGCTGACATGAACTGAAAAGGGTTTAATTATGGAGTTAGGTAAATGTAAATGATACGCGATGCGAGTACAAATAAAATTATGTGTACTCCCACAATCTAAAAGAATTTGAACATGCGTTTTGTCAATGGCGTCAGAGAAACATAAAGATTTTTCGAAGGCAAAATTATGGAGTGCATTTAGACTTATTATAGTGGCAAGGTAAGCAATTTGCTCATTATACTCCTATAGTGAAGGGTCTAAATCATAGTTTGGTTGAGAGGTACAATCATTGCCCAGGGTAAGCCAGATTGCTTTCCCTTTACGCCTGTGATTAGGCATATAAGTTCGTCGCACGTGTAACATAATCCCTCGTCACGCAAAATTTGAAGTTCGGTGGGGATAATCGACGGTGATAAGGTTTATTGGGCATTGTTGTGATTGGATTGTTATAATAAGTGGGTGTGTGGGGTGGTGGGTGTGGTGTGCGTGTATCACTAATTGGGTCTCAAATAGTCATGCAAAATCACTAGAATCGGGTAAATTGTTAGGTTTTCGGGCCATCACCTCTCGGCAGATATGAGGTTTCAAGCCGAATATAAATGATTTATTAAGGAAATCTTCTGTTAGGTTAGGACTATGAAAAGCTAAATCTTCGAATGAGTTTTGATATGTCATTACTGTAGTGGTTTGTGTTAATTTGGTGAATTGGGCGACGATTCATAAAGGCTCGAGTGTTGTTGTCATTGTTGTTGGGCGACCGGTTCATCATACGTTGTAGGACCGAATCAGTGCAACAAAGCATCTTTAAAAAAATGTCATGCGAGTCTTTTGGTATCACAGGGAAGAGTTTGATACCAACGAGACGCCGGGAAATCCAAATGCATAAATGCAACTAAAAGGTAATCTTCCAGTAAGATTTTATTAAAATCAAAGTGTTTTTTGATACGAAAAACCAATCTTGCGGATCGCCGGAACTAAACCCTAATTAACTCTTCCAAGTTCAATTTATTTTTTTTGTTTCATTATAAAGTTGATAAAAATATTTTTTTTCATCACTTTTTAAAATCCACATCATCCGTCAAAATTGTATCTGTCTCATTTTTTATGTATTTTACTTGACTTAAATCTGTTGTGTTTCTTTCTCTACCTCGAGCAATTTTATATGTCACGTTTTTCATCTTTCGTATCCAGTTGCTTATAAAATTCTTCATAAACTTGACTTTTTGTTTTATTTGCTGCATGTTTAGTTTTTTTTTGACGAATTTATATCTGGCTAAGTTTTCATTATTTCAACAAACGTAGAGTGATTTATAGCTTTCCTCTTTGCCTTCATTTTGTTTTGCACTGTCTCTTTCCACCACCAAGATTCTTTATTATCAGCCCTAAAATAATATCAGCCCCAATAAAATCTAGGACATGAATATCTAAATGAAAGGTGTAAGAGTTGATTGTGACTGGAACATGTAACTGGTAAAAATCGGAGAATCAAAAATATACAAGGAATGGCCAAGGAGAGAAGGCGGTCAAAGATGAGATAGAAGAGGAACAGCCGAGGGTGGCCGGAGATGGGGGAGGCGAAGGGAGAAACGGGGCAGAGAAGAAACGAAGCAAAACTTTATCAACTCCTTTCTTAATACCATATTACAAGTAATCGGTCCTATTTATAACACTAATCTAGCTTCTTTGGACACGTGGATCGTTGTTATTACATTGCCTTCGCCTTTTAAAGCGACGTACTCGTCGTTTGATCATCACTAAAAAAGATAAGCGCTCATTGATATAGCAATGCAGGTCTTGGTGATCATATATATGAAACTAATTTCGCCCGGATCAAACACTACATTTTTTGATGTTCTTTAATTGTTTATAGCAAACTTTGTTGTAGCGAACTTTGTTGCAGCGAACTTTGTTGTAGCGAACTCTATTGCAGCGAACTTTTTTGTAGGCACTGGTTTTATAGCATATTGGTCTGAATAGATTTCATCAAAGACAACATCGTAGCCGCTCTTGATTTTGGTGGTGTTAGATGGCAACACAAAATCATATTCAACTTGCATCGGTTGCTCGGAGGTTGAGTTGATCTTTTCAAGAACTGTATGGTGAATAATAGATTGCTCAGCAGCTGAGTTCTGTTCAAGAACTTTATGGTGAATATCTTCTGTTATTGTTCACACTGAATTGATGATGAGCGGGATGTGTTTCTCAAGATTTATTGAAGAGAATCTTGTTCCACTTTATCAACACGAGGAAGACTTATACTGCCAATCTTTAGCAACATTTTATTTCTCTCCTCTTGTTTCCTTTGGCAAGTCAAGGTAGATTGTCACATTTTAGAAAATTGTTGTCGTGTGGTATCAATCAGAGGTTGAAAATTATTGTTCATGCGTTGTTGCAGGGCATCAAAGTTGTGTAACATATTTTGCTTGAATTCCTCCATAACAACGAATAAATCGTCCGCCATATTGCATATTACACTTTTGCACGTTTTAATGAAATGACACATAAAACAACCCGCAACAGGTTAGTGATTTTTTCTTTCCCTTTTTTAACAACAGTCCCCATTTTTTCTTCCAAAAACAACAATCTTCAGAATAGAATATAATTGACACAATAGAATGTGTTGGTGTTCAGCATTGGTTTTTGATATTGGGTCTTCAGTCACGGCGTGATGGGGAAGAAATTACAGCAGTGATCAGAAATGATATCAAAGCGACACAAGAGGTAGCACAGCGGCAGGGGCGGCGTGACTGCGCAGGCGGCGCGGCTGCGGAGGCGGCGCGGCGGCAGAGGCGACGCGATGACGGAGGAGGCGCGGCAGCGCAACGCCGGGGGTGGCAGAACGATATAGGTCAGCTGTCCCGCTACTGGTTCTTTTTTGGATGGATTTACTGACGGACGGTTGAGAACAACGTTGAGAAGCAGCAGAATTTTCTATTTTATGAAGATGGTGACACAAATGGCTGAGAGCCTTATTTTGCTTTATCTTGAGTTCCGTTTTGTGGAGGATGAACCGATGTGAATCACTGTCGAAACAGCGGAGACCGCGAAGCGGCGGGTGGAGGTGGCGAGGTTGCCTTTCTTGATCCGAAGAAGGTTCTGATCAAAGAAACAGAGATGTCTTTGCTTCAAGCCTCGGGCCGGCGATGGTGGAGGATAAACATGCCAACGGTGCTGGATGATGAAGGATATTGGAGGAGAACTCGCGACGAGAGCGCCAATTGTAACGGGTAAAAATCGGAGATATCATAAATATAAGGAATGACCAAGGAGAGGAGACGGCCAGAGATGAGATAGAAGAGGAACGGCCGAGGGTGACCGAAGATGGGAGAGACGAAGGGAGAAACGGGGCAGAGAAGAAACCAACAAGAACTTTATTAACTCCTTTCTTAATAACATATTACAAGCAATCAGTCCTATTTATAACACTAATCATGCTTCTTTTGGACACGTGGATCGCTGCTATTACAGAACATTAAAGCAAATACCAGAACAAGGCATTTTAGTGTTACTGCTGACATGAACTGAAAAGGGTTTAATT